>JAVLUZ010000145.1:16060776-16172287 GCA_036768485.1 Mermis nigrescens
TATATATATATATATATATATATATATATATATATATATATATATATATATATATATATATATATATATATATATATATATATATATATATATATATATATATATATATATGGGCGTAGGCAGGGGGGGCGGGGGGGGCGGCCGCCCCCACCTTAGCCTTAAAAATAATTTTGGAAAGGTAAAGAAATGCATGAAAATTTGCATGATTTTATCGAAAATTCTAAAATTTTCGGCGCTTCGCGCCGTGAGAATCATTATTTTCGGTATTCAGGCCCAAGTGCGGCCAAAAAAACGTCATTTTTTATAGCTGCTCCCCCTTAGCCCAAAAATAATATTGGAAAGGTAAGGAAATGCGTGAAAATTGGCATCATTTTATCGAAAATTCTCAAAATTTTCGGCGCTTCGCACCGTAGAATCATTATTTTCGTTCATTCAGGCCCAAGCGCGGCCAAAAAAACGTCATTTTTTATAGCTGCTCCCCTTAGCCCAAAAATAATTTTGAAAAGGTAAGGAAATGCGTGAAAATTGGCATCATTTTATCGAAAATTCTCAAAATTTTCGGCGCTTCGCGCCATAGAATCATTATTTTCGTTCATTTAGGCCCAAGCGCGGCCAAAAAACGTCATTTTTTATAGCTTATTAGGAGAAAATAAAAATTTTTCGAAAAAATTGAATGTTATGAGCTTAACGGATAGAGCATGTTCGCAAACGTAAGAAAATGCACTTTATTTGGCGCCCGGCGACCATATCCCTATATATAGGGTCACCAATTTTTGACCGCCCCCCCTTAGAAAAATCCTGCCTACGCCCCTGTATATATATATATATATATATATATATATATATATATATATATATATATATATATATATATATATATATATATATATATATATATATATATATATATATATATATATATATATATATATATATATATATATATATATATATATATATATATATATATATATATATATATATATATATATATATATATATATATATATATATATATATATATATATATATATATATATATATATATATATATATATATATATATATATATATATATATATATATATATATATATATATATATATATATATATATATATATATATATATATATATATATATATATATATATATATATATATATATATATATATATATATATATATATATATATATATATATATATATATATATATATATATATATATATATATATATATTCTTGCTAGTATATACCCAAGTATATTATAGGTACGCGCTAGCGCGCTACCTATGATATATATATATATATATATATATATATATATATATATATATATATATATATATATATATATATATATATATATATATATATATATATATATATATATATATATATATATATATATATATATATTATATATATTCATGTATATATCTATGTATGTAAAATTGGAAATTTTGTATCTAAGAATAATAAACAATGAGGAATGGAAGAGAAACTTTTTTAGCTAATTTGACAAGAAAATTTGACATCGAAACTTTAATCCGAGATTTGCGTATTAGGACGGCTAAACGCTTTGTTTCGCTCTAAACTTACCGAAATAGTCGTTTACAAAAGTTTAAATGGGAATTAAACAATTACCGGGTTAACTCGATAAAACTTCGGTGTTTTGTTTACGCCGTTTTACGATCGCTCATTCGCGGCATGTTATAAGCATAACAAAAGATAGATAAAAGAAATAAAATAAGTAGATATTAATAATAATAGCATTAAAAAATAAATTTAAAAAAATTCATAATTATAATGATCATTTTGAACCTTTTTTTAAGGCTGAACCATAGTTTCTCAAGGTCGAAAGTTCAGAGGGGGTGAAATCCCAAAATATGAGACCACTAAATTTAGATTTCTAGCCTTATTTGCAGGTCAAATATGCAAAACGCTTAAAACATCCTATATAGCATGTTTTAATGTGAAAAACTGCATTTTTAACTAACTTTTTGTCCCATTTTGACTAGTTTCTTCACTCTTGTAAGTTAAAAATATAACAATTCATCAAAAATTTTGAATTTTCAGATCATTTTAACTTCATTCTAAGTATTTTATGGGTAACTACAAGAGAAATGTACTAGTCGGCGCGAAGCGCCGAAACATTTTTAACATCTGCGCTGCTTTTGTACCCAAAAATCATTACAGAAAACGTTTGATAGCTCAAAATCGTCTAACAGTGATTCAAGTCTCGGACCCTGAGGTGGGGGTAATACCCCCCTCACCCCCTATGGGAATGTGTGGGCTGAACCTTTGTTAAAAATTATAAAATTTAACAAATTAGAAATCGTAAAAGATTAAAATTATTTCGTATTCAGGTTACATTTACGAAATGAATACGTGGAGGAAAATTTAAAGGGTGTTGGAGGTCGCGAGGAAATCGATTCGAGGATTAAAAGCGAGTTTGAAGAAATCTTAGAAGAAAACGAGCGAATCAACCAATCACAGGCGTTAAAGAGGTATGATTTAGTTATTAATTAATTAATCAATTAATTAATAATTAGATGATTAATTAATGAAATTTCAAAATAATTCCAATTGAAGTTTAATTCAAATTTTTCAATTGGGCTAAGCTTTGCCGGCCAATTTTATGCGTATAACCAAATTTAATGGCGATGATTCTAATAACTTGATTAATTGATTAATTAATTATTTTTTTTAAATCCGTCATTTAATCGATTTATTAATCAATTAATCAATTAATTGATTAATTTAATCATTAGTTTTTTCTAAAGTGATTCAAAAACTTATATATTCGATTAGCGTTTTTTGTTCAATTGATCGATTAAACGTAGAGTGTAAAATTAAGTCTAGTGTAAAGTAAAGTATTGTATAGAACAGAGCTAGTGTAAAATGTATGCTTATAAGTGTAAAGTAGAATCTTTTAAGGAACCATCACCTGGATACCATGTGATCCTAGTTTTCGACAGAAATTTCGAAAAGGGGTGAAATTGTAGCTTTACATTAGAAGTTATGCGAGTTCTTTGCTTAAACAATTGTAGTTGTTAATAAATTTTTGTAATTTTTATATTAACATTTATATATAATTTTTTTGTTTAATTGTTTTTATAATTTTTAATCATATAATTTATAATTCTAATTATACATATATGCTTGTTAAATTTTTTAAATATAATTTATAACTTTATTTATAATTTTTTATAATTTTCTAATGTATTTATGATTTTTTAATTATAAATATTATATTTATAAGTTCTTCTTATTGGCAGCATACGATAAGATATATCTCGAATTTTTTTTTAAATCGCCTACCTCGCTGCTCGCTTTGACCACGCATGGGCGTTAGGGGGTAATGTCCCCCCAGAAGTTGAATTCTCCCCCCTCAAATTATTGTAGACCCCAGAATTCTATTTTTAGTAACATTTTTGGCAATTTTACCCATCCTGACCCCCTGCCCCCAAAATTTTCTTGATGCCCACGTACGTTTACGGCTTATTACTATAATGCTGCCACATTCAGGGCCGAATATTTCGAACAAAGGCGACTTCAGATCGAAAACGAAACCAAAGTTGAAGTCGAAAAATATCTAAAAATCTCAGCCGAAGAATTGGAGAAGAGGGAAAAAGAAGTCCTCGATACAATAGTATGCTTATTACTTAAGCTATAAGTATTTCAAAAAATTTATTAAGGTAAATATGTAATGATATTAGTTTAACTTTGTAAAAATAAGTAACAAATTGCGAAGTATAAAATAATAATTAATAAAAAACGTAAAAATTAATCTTTTTTTAGTATGTAGATAATTACTTCAAAAATAATTTTGAACTCATGCAATAGCGAGTTTGGGTTTTGATACATAATAGGTTTTTAATTTATGAATTTATTCATTCTATTGAATATTTTGTGACTAATTATACTTTACTTTTCAATTTTTGATAGGGTGGGTTTTTTATGTTATTGAATAAGATTAGTTATGTGTGCATCAGTGGCGGATCTAGGATTTTTCTAACGGGGGGGAACCCTGACTTGGGCGGAAAAAATTAGCCGTTTTAAACGGAAAATCGCTAAAAATCGCCCAAAAATGCTTAATTTTGCGCACTATTTTGGGCCAATGGGGGGCGGCCGCCCCCCGCCCTCCCCCTAAATCCGCCCCTGGTGTGCATACAATTAATTGCTTGTTAGCAAAAATAAATGATTTATATTGTTTTAAAATGTTTGATTTGCTTAATTTTCGATTAAACACTTTTTTAGACATTCGGATTTGATAATTAAATTTAGTTTAATTCTTTTATTTTAATTGTTTTAATTATAATTTGATTACTTCTCAATGCACTCAAATCTTCCCTTGATGTCCAGAAGCTGAAATTATTCGTATTTTGCCCTTTTGAAATAGTTCTATTTGCAAAGTTTAGTCATTGTTTAATCTGCTATGTAAAAATAATAAAATTTACTCAAAAAATAATAAAAATTCAAAAAACGAGATCGTTATTTTGTTATCCTATTGTGAATTCACCAGAAATTTAATGATTTGCTCGCAAAAATAATTTGGATAAGGGCCATATTTTTCGAACTTATTTTTCTCTATATTAATTTATAATTAGTAATTAATTTGTCTTAATTATTAGTTATTTTTATTTAATATGCACATGATTATAGGCGCGATGTAAAGTACTCTTTGTTTTATTTTTCTTGTCATTTCTGCTTTATTGCTTTATTTTTTCTGTAAATACAGTTTATACAGTTTACGAAGTGAGCTGAGCTGTCTAAAGCCGGCGAAATCATTAATTTTGTGTGTAAAACGCAATAGGCTCGTTTGATCGTCACTTTTTCTCAATTTTAATTTTGTCAAGTTTAATTTGTCGATTTTAATTATAATGTTAATTCTTATAATTATTGAAATTTTAATTTTTATTATTTTTCTGAAAAATTAGAAAATTCAGAAATTTTAAGTCAGAGATTTTTATTCACTTAAGATTTTTCACAAAAAATTTGCGCTTTTATGCTATTTTAGGCAGTTTTTTTGTACAAGGTCCGTTTGTATATACATGCACAAAGATGGTTTCCAAAAGTCATTGTAAATTTTGTATATGCAAATTGTTGTGCACTACAATATAGTACTGTAGCGATTTTAGTGTGGTAAAACAGGGTTTTCGATCTTTGGCAGTGTATTTTAGCAAATTTCTTGGTTTCTGACGCCAAAAATTACTAAAAATTGTCTCGAAACGTACCAAAAAATTTGACATTTTTCCATTCTAAATGCAAATTCTGGCCATTTTAAAGATATGTAGGACAAACAATTACTCATTTTGGCGCGAAGCGCCGAAACTTCTTATGAATTTCACACCTTTTTACAATTTTTGTCGTCCCAAAAATCTTTGTACACTTTGTACACACAAAATTTTGGGTACTATAATATGGAAGAGTAGCGATTTTAGTGTGGTAAAAACAAAGTTGTTCGACTTCTGGTAGTGTATTTTAGATAATTTATGGGTCTCTAAGGGCAAAAATCACTAAGAATCGTCTTAAAACGGCGCGCAGCGCCGAAAAATTTGACATTTTCCCTTTTGAAATTCTATTTCTGCCATTATGAAGATATATAGAAAACACAATTATTCATTGCGCCGGAAATTTTTTCGAATTTCAGACCTTTTTTGCATTTTTGTCTTCCCAAAAATCTTTGTGCATGTAGAAAGACGGCCCCTACAATCTTTGTACATCGGGAAAAATCATTGCCGAGTACAGAAAAACCACTGATTTTAGGTACATTTTAGCCGTTTTTGACCAGAAATCGAAGGTTATTCACTCTTTCCCAAAAAAGTGGCTGGTTTATGGGCAGTATTGGAATTCTGGGGATGAGACCAAAAACTTTCTCAAGTATCTTTTTTAAGCTTAAAAACGAGGGATACGTGCCAAAAACATCATTTTCCGCCTTTCTGACAATGACACTTTATTGATTATAAAATTTTACCAATTTTATAAATTATAAATTTAAAAAAATATAAATTGCAAAAAGAGAACAATGAAATCTTGCTAGACGATTAGAACGTAAAAAGTTTCTCGACAATTTGTTCAAATCCAACAAAATCTGGTACGAAGCACCAAAAAATTTTGACACTTTCAAACTAAATTATCACCAAAAACATTTAAAACAGGACGTTTTCTTCGATTTTTCTGGAAAATCCAAAATTCAGGGGGAGTGGGGAAAGGTTATTTGTCAAACCCGTCCCCAATATGATATAAATATGTGAATATTATAAAAAATGATTAAATGACAAAATTAATTACTAGGTGCCTAGTGATTATTAATTGTTTAGGAAAAGAAATAAGTCTTAAAAAAATTCGCCTTGCTGCCCGTCTGAATTTTAATTTGAAAGATCCGATTCGAAAGTGAATAAGAAATTTCAAATCTTAAAATTTTTTAATCAATTTTCGCGCACAGTTGCAAATTTTACATTTCAATACTTGAAGTAATAATTAGAGCAAATAATTGATTTCTGGCAAATTTACTTAAGGTTAAATTTTCCAATTTTTTCGGAAATTTTTTAAACATTTTTATACAATTATATTGTTCGTAAAATCCAATTGTTTTTCGTACTGTAAAGATAAGGATTCATCGAAAAGTTAATAGCATCGAAAAATTTTCAATAATAGTAAAATGAAATATTCGATCGCGATCTTTAAAATTAATGCAGCGCTTATTAATCTATAAAAAATTAACTGAATATAGTGCAAGTAAATTGACCAATTTTCACTTATTTTTATATTTCTATATCAGTTTTGCAGCTTTATTTTTTGAAATTGTAAGAAACTCTGAAAAATTGAAAATAAAGATAATAAAAGTAAAATTGTTGAAAATAAAAATTGTTTCAAATAAAACTAGAAAGTTATGAAATAAAGCTACTAAAGCTATTTTCTTGTTATTTTACGTTGAGTCCTGTTGTTTTTCGTGTTTTTTTATTCTATGTTCTATTGCAAATTTTTCCTATTCTCATTTTTTCCCGATTTTTTATTATATACGAGTATGTATTTCCATTTTTCGTAATTTTACCTAATTAAATTTTTTTTGCTTTTTGTTACAATTTTTGTTTTTATTTATCATTTTTTCGTATCAAGATTACAATAAATTCATTTAAAATTTCAAAATTATTCAGACGTCTGAATAATTTATAAATTATTTAGAATCGTAGAAAAATTTAGAAAATAATTTGAAAATAATATAAATTTATGCATAAATTTTATCCTTAAATATTCGAAAAGCGATGAAAAATGCTCCGATGGAACAAAAAAGAGAACATACTTGGGATTGTGGATTATTAAGGATGTAGAAGGAGGCGGCTAGGAAAAAGCTACCTATGTACATATATGCCTGAAGTCGCAAAATCTGTTAAAAATCAGACTTTCTCTAAGCAATGCAAAAAATGAAAGTACATTCTGCGGCCTGCAGATTGTAATAAACTATTGAATTAAAAAAATGATTGAAAAAGCAGCAAGTTAGCTATGCAGTAGCTATGGGAAGCTAGATGGAGTAATCTAGGAGCGGCTTTGCGAGCCAATTGAATGAAATAGCAAACATCGATGCATTCAAGACAATCAAATAAATACGTGTAAGCCTACCTGAAGCAGACGAAATGTAAATACGCTTGCACGCCTGCAACGATTGTGTGCGCTAATGAATTGACGCCGGGTTCGCTTGCTATAATGCTCATGATAACAAAATAAAACACCTTTAAGTACAATTGCAATTAATTTTCAATTTTTGATGATACGAAGCAAGTCAGCGTTGCAACTTGCAAGCAATTTACAAGCAGCAAACATTTTAGACTATGTTTATACACTATTATGTGAAGCATTGAAAATTATTTCAAGTTCACCTTTTTTCAGACACCGCAGAATGTAATTCGATTTTTTGCACATACATGTAGGTAGCTTTTCTATAGTCCCATCCTTTAACGTCCTTAATAATCCACAATCCTAAGTATATTCGTTTTTTGTTGCATTGGTGCATTTTTCATTGCTAGTATTCTATTTTTGATTAGCATGATTTGACTTAATCAGTCAGTAAAGACACACGGTGTCATGCCACAATAATGAAAGCAGTCCAAGGGCCCGAAAAAACAATTTTGTTCTGAACGTAAGCAGTATCTTTTTTAGAGAAGACAACCTTACCATATTCAAACAGATCAAAGGTTTTCAGCACAAACTTTGCGCAAATATTGGGTTTGAAGAACACTTACGCTCAGATTCGTCATCCTGACGTTATATAGAACATTTTGAAAAAAATTAGCTTCTGCAACGCAAGAAAATATACAGTAAGATTCGTAATCCTGACCTTGCGGAACACATTTCGAAAAAATTTACCTTTTGCAACGCTCTGGACGTAAAATAAATTTGTAGTCTAAACTACACATAAAGAATAAATAAATAGTGCAAACTTTACACAAATACCGGGTGTAGAGAAAACTAACAGTCAGATTAGTAATTCTGACGGTACTTAGAACATTTTGAAAAAGAATTAAGCTCCCGCAAAGCTCTAGAACTGAAGTTATTTCGCAGTGTAAACCTAACATTACTACTGGGTGTAAAGAAAACATACAATCAGATTCGTAATCCTGACCTTACGGAACATATTTTGAAGAAATTACGTTTTACAACACTCTGGAAGTGGAATAAATATGTTGTGTAAACAACACGTTAACAATAAATGAGTAGTGCAAACTTTGGACAACTGCTGGGTTTAGAGAAAACTAATATTTTGAAAAAAATTAAGCTTTCGAAAGGTTGTAGAACTAAAGTTAATTCGCAGTGTAAACTTAATACAACCACAGAGCGTAGGGAAGATTTTAGTCGGATTCGCAATTCCGATATTACTCTGAAATCACGATCAACAAAAAATGAAAAAAGTCTATACTATGGCCCGAAGACAAATATTAGATGTAAACCTCTTTACACCACTGTTGAGTGTAAACAAACGCGCTCTGCTGGCATATCACATTTGATTCCTGCTATATTTTTGGACTTGAGATGATGTCCAGACTCATTACTGGAGAAGTTGGCAGAAAAAACGAAACAGAAACACGTTTAAGTTACAAATTTTTAACTCTACACCTCCCGGAGAAGCTTAAATATTAATGTAAACAAACGCAATTTGTTGTGACGTGTACCCCCCAAAAAGTATTTTATTTTTATTCTATTCGACCTATCCCGACTTCTTAACGGAGAAAGTAACAAACAAAGAAAAGGACAAAACATATTTTCCACCATCATAACATTGTAAACTTTGAAAATCTTAACCTAATTCCCCATTGAGTGTAAAGAAATTCGTTTGGGCCAGTTTGTAGCCTTTGAACTGTAGTATGTTTGTATGTGCAAAACTTATGTTACGCAAAGTATTTGAGATATTTACCAATCAAAAAAGGAAAAAAACGGTTTTTTTTGCCCATTTTACTCCCCTGATATCGAACTTTACACCCTATAAATTACTCAATATTGTTTTTTTAAACGCTTTTGCTGCGATGTGTATCCCTTGTTAGGTACTTTATTATATTTTATTCAATTTATTCTAATAATAAGCGGAAAAGTTGGCATAGAAATCATAGACAAAATCTGTCTTCTACACCATCCACTGGAGTGTAAAGTATTAACCCCTGGTACTAACTCCGTATTGAATGTACAAAAGTTTGCTGGCAAGCAGAAACTAGCTCATAGGCCGTAGTACATTTCTATTTGAAAAAATTTCTTGGGACTTATAACCGGACTTTTTGGCTGACATAAACAAGTCGAAAACCCGACCAAAATCTGCTTTTTCACCCACTGATTTTCACACTCTTTGCACTCCCATTGTTGTTGTATTTGCCGGACATGGTACCATCGATCAAATGTTTAATGTGGTTGCTGCCTTTACTGGTTTCCTCCATAATTCGATGATATTTGCTTGTAAAGGCCGTGACGGGCAGATGAAGAGGTGTAGTGTATCTTCTGTCGCTGCCAGGCAGTGAGGGCAAAGATCAGACATTTGGCCAGTGTTATCGAGTCGGCTGCAAGTCGATGCCAATATGTAGCTATATCCGCTCCTTAGTTGTGCAAGTTTGGCTTGGGAGCAACGTGGAAGATTTGTTTCTTGTGTGGCGATGTTTGGTGGGCGACGGAATATGAAAGGGTTTGAATTGATAAAGCGGTGTCGGCTGGCAATCACTGCCTTCTTGTGGAGATTGTTTTGACATTGGTGAAGTGTCATAAGCGGAGGTAGATTTCCTAAGCGGCTTTGAACTCTAGTTTCTGAGTACATTTTAAGTGTTGTTGGTTTGACCCGGAAATTCCTTTGACGTTGACAAGGTGGCCCAGGACAGCCGAATAACTGCCTGCATGGATGGTTGCTATGCAGGCATGCGACGATATATTGGTCAGCCTAGAGTCGGTTGTGATCCGATACAGATAGCATTCTGGTTTTGCTATGCCGGTGGTCGATTGATGTGAGTTGAAGGCAACCGGTGGCCAAACATAGTGCTGTATTTTGACAGCTTTGCAGTTTTTCAAAATTAGATGTTTTAATTGACGGCGTCCAAACTGGTGCAGCATAATTCAAAATTGAACGGTCAGTGACCTTGTAAGTTAGTAGAATCGTTTCTTTTTGAGCACCCCATGTTCGTCCAGTCAACGCTTTCAAGATGTTGCGTTTTTGAACTTTTTGTTTGATCGTCTTGGTATGGTGGTTGAACGACAGGCTAGGATCAAATGTAATACCCAAAATTTTTGGATACTTTTCGGTTGGCAGATGTTCATTGTTGCTGGAGATGTTGAGTTGCAGCGAATGTTGCTTAGTTTCAGGAGTAAATAGTGTACTTGATTTTTTTGGTAGAGATTGTGAGATAGCGGTTTTTGAGGAAGGTGGCGAGTTGAGGTAGCTAGTTGTTCAACCGGTTTTCCATACTTTTGATTGTTGGGTTGCTAGTGAACACGGTTATATCGTCCGCATACAAAATCACTTGGATTTCCGTCGGTGGTGCTGGCAAGTCGCGGACATGTGCGTTGAATAAGGCTGGTGAAATCACAGAGCACTTTTTGCACTTTTGTATTTTTTTATTATTTTTTTTACTTTTTGCACTCCCATTCGAGAAGTGATGCGAAATTCAAAAAACAAGAATATATATCTAGAGAATTCTATTCTCTACAATTCTATACTATTAAACATTATAAGGCGTTCACAGAGAGTAGTGTACAAGCTGGAAAAGAACTACCAAAATTCGCTATATGTTATAAGGTTACGCCAAAACATTACACGCTATATCACGCGTCCAATATTGAGTGTAAACAAAAAAGACTGCATAATCTTTTTTATTATCTATTTTGAAAAAATCGCACATCCCAGATGTGTCCCTTTATAGCTGTAGGGGGTGTGCAGGTGTTAGGGGTACCCAAAAATATTATAGGTAGGTGCGCGCTAACGCACTACCTATGTATGATTATAAAAACGATTTATGCAATTCAGGTAAAATTGGAAAAATACTTGAACCGGTCAAGGCACTATCTTATTTTGAGTTGCCTACTTATTAAAAATCATTTAAAATGATTAAAGTTACTGGTATGTATATAAATGGTTGAAATATCATGAAATAATCATTTGGAAAAAACTTGTTTTGGAAACTGTTGATACAGTTTACTTGTTTACACTTTCCGCTAAATTATTTTACACCTGCCTGCAAACCTGGGCAATGGGTTTAACCTGATTCAATTAGGTGTCAACGATTGGTTGTTTGGTATCAACGGTCAAAGCTGCAAGTAACAATAAGAATTTTTAATAAAAAAATCAAAGACAACTGCATAATAGAATCAAAATATATTGAAGCACAAAAAATGGAAGTAAATAACATAAAATGATGCATACCAATGGACCAACTAACCAATACATATCAATCAATACATACCAAATAATCAGCCAACCATCCAACCAACCAAACAACCAGCTAAACCAATCAGCTAAGTAAACAACTAAACAACTAGCCAGCCAACCAACGAACCAACTAACTAACCGACCAACCAATTAACCAAGCATTCAACTAAACAACCAACCAATCAATCAACTAACCAACCGACCAACTAATCAATCAACAAACCAATCAATTGACCGACCAACTAACCATTCAATCAAGCAAACAGCCAATCAGCCAACCAACCAATCAATCAATCGACCAACCAAACCATTCAACCAAGCAATCTGTTTCTACTTGGTAAATGCTATTTTCAAAATCGATTAAGCTCTCCCCTTATTTCGACTGATAAAACAAAGATACCTAATGAATATAGAAATTCACTATTTAATTGAAAAATCGTGAGGTAAATTCTCACATCAAAACAACCCTTTTTGAAACTGGCAACCAACCAAAATTATTTGCTCCCGTTATCAGCGGGAAGACCGGCCGTTGCCCAGATATGCCTGCCTGTCCTTAGGCTTAGGCTTAGACTAGGGTAAAGTCGGTTTATTAGTTTAATTACTTTAAATTGTTCATCAATTAGTACTTAGTTTAATTAATTGAGGTCTATTTACTTTAAATTTTAAAATTTGAATTCTAGGTTGATGTATTGGAGAGGGATTGGAAAAAAATTCTTAAAAAAGTTATTGCCGTGAAGAACGAGTATGAATTTTCAAGAAAACAAATCGAACTCGTTCGTTTCGTTCGAAATTTCGGTTTATGCGATTATAAAACGGAAAAATGAATTATATGCACTTAATTGATAAAATCATTTGAAACCCAATTTAAAAAATTAGAATTTACGAACTTTGTTCATAAATCGTAAGAAATAGTAACCTAAAAGTGATTAATGACTAATTCGTCGCGATCACTGAAAATTACAAAATTTATTTTATTTCTATTACAAAATAAGGGAAAAATTTTTAAAAAATTATGATAAAAAACATCATTATTGCTATTATTATTATTATTATTATTATTATTATTATTATTATTATTATTATTATTATTATTATTATTAATATTATTATTATTATTATTATTAATATTATTATTATTATTATTGTTATTAATATTATTATTAATATTATTATTATTATTATTAAAATGAAATATTTAAAGAATATTTATAAAAATTTTGCACCGTTTTCCTAAGAATGAATCGAGTTCATTCGTCAATCGCGAAAATTTGGCCGAGAAAATCGAATTTTGCCTCGAAAATCCGATCGATTACGGCTTCGCGATCGATTTATCGGGCAACGTTTACACTGGAAATAATAATAAGAAATATATGGTCGAATTGTCATTGGCCGACACAAGACTTAGCTCCAAATCGGCCCCTTGCGTCAGAACTGATAGATTGGCCCTAAAAAAATCGATCGATAGTGATGACGTCATCGAAAAGGAATACGTGGCCAATCAGGGATGGCGATAACATCGACTTTTTTATTGACCTTTTCGTTCGTTTTTGCCTATATTTTCGTCCTTTAGCATTTACTCAATAAATGGTTTTCATTCGTTTGATTTCGCTCTGTTGTTTGCAAAGCAGCTTTAAAGTTTAAAGCGGTTTACGCTTACTTAGTTTACACTGCGTTCGTAGAAGATCGGAAAACAAAAAAACAAAAAGTGAGAGCAAATTGTGAAAAATGCAAAAAGTGAGCTTAAAAAGTGAGAGTAAAAAAATGTTAGAGTAACAAATAGAAATAAAAAAGTGAGTAAAAAGCAAAAATAAGTAAAATAAATGCTTTTGTAAGTAAAAAGCAAAAATAAGTAAAATAAATGCTTTTTCAAGTAAAAGGCTTATAGTGTATTATTGCACGGAACTGCGCACAAAAGCGTTTTTCAACGCAAAGGAGGTGCAAAGATTGCTGTAGTCTGTTCCATTCCAAACGGCCCATTTTTTCTGAAGTCTCATTACAGCATTAGCGTTTTACTGCACAAATGGCTTCTTCGGCTGCGTTCTCGTTAGCGGCTGGCTGCTTTAAACTCTTATTGGTGTTTAATGTCTTGCTTAACATATGGTGCATCTAATAAACTGCCGCATCAACCTAACCATACGTGGGCAGCAAGAACATTCTGGGGATGCTAAATTTTTTGAAGGTCAAAAAATGGCCTTAAAAATGGTGGTATGGCGAAAAAACACCATTTTTCGACGTTTGTAATCGAGCACTATTCATTGGCATCAAAAAATTACGAAAAAAACGAAAAAATATTCAAAAATTGAATTCTGGGGGTATTTTGGTTACTCAAGGGGTGCAAAATCCCCCCGAACCCCCCACGCCCAGGTGTGAACCTAACCCGTAAAATATTCTGCTACAGTAATAAGCCGTGAGGCAAAAATGTGCCGTTTAAAATAGAACAGATTACAGTCTTAAATTGTGTGTCTTTCATTCGCATATTAATTTCGACGTTAAGCATCGATGCTCTTTTTTACTTTAAACCGTTTATTTTATTCGGCTTTTCTAGCATATGTAGTTCTTTTGGACGAATTCGAATTTAATTTTCCTTTATCCGGGGCTGATATATGCCTAGCGAACAAACAGGTAACGGGAAGAATTTGGGGATCCCTCCTGTACCCAGAGCTAGTCGTCCCAGCCCCTTGAGTCGGAAAATTTTGACATCCCCTGAAAATGTCTCATCCCCTTCCTCACTCGAAATTTGAGCTTTTGTGCATATGTCTGCTAGCTTGTTTCTAGCGATATTTTTGGACTTTTGCTCCATCAATAAAATTTAATTTCATTTATGCCGCGTTTAATTAATTTTTTTATTTAATATAAAATGATCGGGACGTATTATTGTGGGTTGATGTAATTCCTTTGCATGTTTTCTTATTTTTCGCTAATTTTCTCTTGCTTTCGTTGTCAATTCGGGCTTTATTCATTTTTTATTTGTTTATATAGATTACAACGTAAATGAAATGTAAAGACGAATTTACATTACATTCGTTAAAATTATACGATGATCGTTAACTGAAGTAATTATGAGAACAGGAAAATCATCAATTTGGTGTCAAGTACAGCATGCTGTTGCTGTTTACATTGCCTGCAGCAGCCAAAAGAATATGAAACGCGTTGATTTGGTGTACCATAAAGTGCATTGCTTACTTGCATTAATTATAGTAATATGAAACTCATTAATTTGGTGTAAAGTACAACAGACTATATTGCACTTGTTATAGAGGTGCGAAGGTCATGTAATTCATTTAGTTCAAATGCAGTAGTCTGTTTACATTGCAGCGATCATTAGGAAATAAAAGTCAATAATTTGTGTAAACCACAGTAGGCTGTTCTAATTGGACAATTTTTTAATTTGTATATTTTATTTTTATATAACCTTCCGATTTTAATTTCAATTTTAATTTTTGCGCTAATGGAAAATCATTAATTTATTTAAACTACAGTAAACTGTTCCAATTGAGCTATTTTTAATTTGTTTATTTTATTTTATGTTTAATCTAGCCTTCCGATTTTAATCTTAATTTTTCCGCTGATGAAAAATCATTAATTTGTGTAAACTACAGTTGGCTGTTCTCATTGAACTATTTTTTGATTTGTTTATTTTATTTTTGATATAGCCTTCCGATTTTTATTTCAGTTTCAATTTTTCCGCTAATGAAAAATTATTAGTTTGTGTAAATTACAGTAAGATGTTCTAATTGGATTATTTTCTAATTTGTATATTCTATTTTTAATATAACCTTCCCATTTTAATTATAAATTGAATTTTTTCCGCTAATGAAAAGCATTAATTTGTGTAAACTACAGCAGTCTGTTCAAATTGGACTATTTTTTTGATTTGTATATTTTATTTTTAATAAAGCCTTCCGATTTAGATTTCAATTTTAGTTTTTCCGCTTAATTTGCCTTTGTTTCCGAATGATTCTATTTGCAAGGTAGAAAATTTGAAATATAGTTCGTGCCGTAGACTTAAGGATTCGATGAAAAGATAAAAGCATCGGAAATTTTTTATTTATAATTATCAAGTGATCATCGTTCATCATATAAACAAATATAAAACTACCTTTTTAAATTCATGCGAGGTTTATTTGTCTGTAAAAAATTTAATAAGGGTAACGAATATACATTTGAAACATTATATCTGTTGCATTTCTCACAACGAAAGTAAATTATTGCCCCTCAATTTCATGTTTCTTAGCTAGTTTTAGTTCCTCTTATTGGTTGGAATCGAATGGAAATAAAAAATGAATGAAAATCGAGGAAAATATTGTAAAATCGTGGATAATAGAAGTGTTTTTAAAGGAAAGTTAAAAATTCATAAAATGGAACCAAAATTAGTAAGGCTATAAAAATTAAAATGTTGCACGAATTCGTGTTTTTTTATTTTTGTTTTTATATATTGCTTTTATATTACTTTATGTTATTTTTGGTTTCATCGTAATTTACGCTAGACTTTTGTACACGTTTTTTTGTGTAAGTCTAATGTCGAATTTTGTTTTTCGCATTTTTTATATTTACTGTTTAGTTTCTCATTAATTTTATTCTTTTCCTATCTTCTTCGTGCTTTTATTATCTCTTATTATTTTCCATTTGTTCGCCTATTTGTTATTTTTCAAATTCAGTCTTCCTATTAAATTTGCTGTTTATTTTATTTTATTTATTTTTAATTAATTTATTTTCTATGTTTTCTATTACTATTACTATTAATTTATCAATTTACACTTGAGATTAAAATTGGAAAAATACTTGTGTAATGGTCAGAATCGCTTATGGTAAATAATTATTTACTTATTAATTATGCACTCATTAAAAATTGTTTTAAATCGTTAAGGTTACTGGTAAACGATTGAATGCTGTAAACATTTGAAGAAAATTTGACATTTTTCCCCAGAATAAATCGTTTTCGGCAGGTGAAATCGGAAATGGCCTTTTTGTATTTATGTATATAATCAGGCAAGTATCTCTGGGGGAAATGGGGGGGTCCGGACCTCCCCCAATTCAGAAAAATCGGACTTTTTACACGTTATTTTGTACTTTTTTGGCTTTATTGGGCTTAGTCCCCGGCCCCAAAAATTGGTGTTGGTCCTTCCAAAATAGGACGGTCAGCTACGTGCCTGTATATATAATAGGATTTGGAAATTTCCCATCCAACATCAGTCGTCCCCATCCCCAAACTCGCTCATTTTTGACAAAAAAACTTAAGTTTTTTTACATTTTAATATGCTTTTTGCTATTTTTGATAACAAATAGATGTTCGTTTGCCCCCGCCCCCTCCCGAGATGGCCATTTACCCCTCCCGGAATTTGGAGCTGCTACGTTTATGATTTCGGAAATCCGGTCGCAATTTAATAATTTTTAACGAGCCAATAATTCGATTTAAAAGTTTAAGGATTGTTATCCACATAATCTTGAAATATTTCTAAAAATGAAAAATGTATTGAACTTATTGTTCGAAAATGATGTAAAATTGTGAATTTTTGTCTACAGATTATGTAAAATTTTAAAATTTAGAAAGTTATTATTAGATCAATTCGTTAAAATCAAACAATAAAAATTTTCGACAATTATGAAAGCTTTTAGGTATTACTCACTCGAATCGCTTAAAAATTACAAAAGTTATTTAAATAATAGGATAGAGGATCATTTAAAGTTTCGAGGAACTATTTCAAAATATTTTTTCAAAAGTTCGCCTCTTATCTAATCGAAGAATGAAGCTCGTTCGTCAATCGCGAAAATTCGGCCGATAAGATTGAACATTATATCGAAAATTTAATCGATTGCCATATCGTGATCGATTTATCGTATTATCGACTTATCGATCTATTTAGGGTTTACACTGGAAATAATAGTTTGAAATAAGTGATCGAATTTTTATTGGTTGATGCAAAATTCGACGCTTTTCGCTGAACTGATAAACTGATAATCCTAAAATCGATTGATAGCGAAGCGTCATCGAGAGGGTATACGTGGCCAATCAGAGACGACGATAATATCGATTTTTTCATCAGCTTTATCGTTTTTGATTTGCATTTTTCGTCTTATAACGTTTAGATAATAAATAGCTTTTATTCGTTTTTAGTTCGTTTCTTCGAAGGATAGTTTTATGATTGTGTTCATTTGTTTGCTTTAACCTGATTTACACTGCTACGGTCGTAGAAGTGGTGAAACTAATGAACGATAAATCGGTTTACACTCAAATTAAAGCCTATAGTATACTATTGCACGAGGCTCTGTCATACATACATGATCTTGGGAGGAGGTTTAGGGATTTCACCATAGGTGAGCAGCACCAAAATTCTGGGTAGTGCAAGGTTTTTCAAAGGTCGAAAAATGGTTACAAATGGTGGTGTGGCAAAAACACTATTTCAACGTTTCTCATCGAGCATTATCCATTGGCATCAAAAAATTGCGAAAAAAGTTTTTCAAAACTTGAATTCTGGAGGAGGGGGTATTTGGCCTTCTGGGGGGTGAATACCCCCAAACCCCCCACGTCGACGTGTGGGTTTCGCTCACGTCGCCCAGAAATTTTTTCATCCACTCAGAATTCACGATGTTTTCAGTAAATTAACAGAAAAGGTGCTGTTTTAAGAGTTTTTAATTATGTGTTTGCTCATATGTGTCGGATTTCGTCACTTTACTAAATGTATATGCGCGTTTTTGACTATTTTGTACAATTTATTCGGATTTTTTCGAAATTCATAGCGAAAAATGGTGTCTCGAATTAGTATCCACCGTTTCTGTTCCCAAAAAATACAGTCTAGAAAAATAATTTTGGCATCACCCACTAGATTTCTATGCTGTTCGTGTCTGGACCCTGTGCACGACACGCGCTTTTCAACGCTAAGACGTTTTAATAAACTTGTTAGACGATTAACAGTAATAAATAATAGAAAGTCATCAATATGATAAAAAATGAAAAAAGAGATAATAGAAGAAGGAAAATAGATGAATAATGAATAAATAAAAGAAAAATAAAGGTTTTACGCTGGTAACTTTATTCGCCTGGTGATTGCTGTATAAGATATCACTGATCTTTCGTTAGTTTAAATTAACTTTTGTATTCCATTTACTTTTATTAGGTAATTGTCTCTCTGTATATGCTTTTTGGACAGGGAGCTCTCTGATTTACGCCTTGCGACCCCTAAGTTCAGGGCCTCTGATCGATTTTTTAAGGAAGAAAATCTGCTATTAAATCATTTTATGTCTAGTATAGATCCATTCGCCATTGAACGATTGACAAAATCAGTAGTGGTCTAAGAATTTCGGTATGGAGGTTTGGTATCCCACCTTTTTCCAAAATAGCAAAAACATGTCCGAAAATTCGCGAATCAAGTGCGTGACAGCGTTTCTCGTCTTTCTACATTTTCTACTTCCATTCAAAATTGATTCTAGTGGAAAAATTTTAAAAAGATTTCACAGTTTTTGGCAAATTTTGCCTGAAAAAAGTTAACTTTTTCGAATTTAGTTGCAATCTGGCGCAAAGCGCCGGAAAACTAATAAAGTTTACGCAGAAAGACGTTTAGAGATTTGAGTTAGTTAGTTATTTCCTGTATTTGTGCACTAAGCGCAATGATTATTGGAGCATTTGACTCGAAACGCCGAAAATTTCAAGGACTTATGCTTTAAAAATGGAAAAAATTTAAAAAATATGGCTTCTAAGCTACCAAGAAGGAATTGGGATGGATAAATTTAAGAAATTACGATAACCGATTAGCAAAAATCATTATATTGTACCCGCACATACAATCCTTGTCTCGTTAAGTTGTTAGGTCAAGAGGGGTTGCAGGAGGGAGGTGGGCCTTCGCCCCGCTCCTAGCCCTCGTAAATTCGCCTGTGGAAAAATATTTTGCCCTGTTTTCCAGTAATACTTTAAACGGGCTGAAAATTTCGGTATTTGCTTAGCATGAAGCTCATTGACTCGGACAAAACTAATACCTAACTCCTGTGTACAGTAAGTTGTTGTATTTGTGATTAACCAGCAGTCAATAAATAGTTTAGTGGCTTAGGCCAATCGTCTCTCTTTGGCAAATGTACAACTTTATTAGCTAAAAATTATACTACGTTCTAGGACATTTACGCTATTATAGGGTTAGGTGGGTATTTGAATATAAACTTATTTCCTCTCAAGAAACGAAAAAAAACGTTTATCTTGAAAAATAAAAAAGTGCGTTTTCCGATTGAAAAACTTGATCACAAACGAGGTGTTTCGTTTGATTAAGAATGGAGATACTAGAGTCATTTTTATATGAAAGATTTTATAACTTATTCAAGTAAGAAACATAAGAAATTCTCAATGAAAAAAAAGTTAAAATTGAATAATTTTCAATTCTAAAGTATACGTTTTGATTCTTATAACCAAATTTAGTCGAAAAACGTACATTATCAGTTAATTAAATATTAAATTCGCATGGAACAATCTGATCGCGAGACCACCGACGAATCGCCGGATGATGAAAAATTTTACGATTGCTCCGACGAATGCGAATCGGTTTTGTCGGCGTCCACGTCCAAAAATGACGGCATCGGAAATGAGCCGAATTTATCTAAATTGACTCTTAGCGAAAATAACGATGAAATTGATCGTAGTGAGGCGACGGAAAGTACAGACGATTTGATTAAAAGTCAAAACGAGTTTATCGGGGAGAAATATTTTATTGACGAGGAGTCGATGAAACGACGGGAAATAGATGCTGGCGTTAGCTTTAATGCAGTGAGTTGAAAGTTCGGCCTATACGAGACAAGCGAAGTGCCGAAATTCTGGGGGTTGAGTCAAAATTTTTTCTAATTAACTTTTTGGGCTTAAAATTTGTGCGCATAAATATTTACACGAGTAGGGGTCAAAGGAGGTATCGCCTCTTAATCAGGTATGTAGCCGGGATTTTGTTTCTAGGGGTGCGAATTTTTTGGTACATCGAGAGCCCTCGGGGGATACAGGAAAATATGGTATCTTTGTGCTTTCTCAGCGATATCTATATCATGTCGAAGAAAAATTTAAGAAAATCCGAAAAATTCTTTTGCTTGATATCAAACTAGAGAATGAAAAGTTTATCGTTTAATCTATCTCCTTGACCAATGTTTCAATATCTACTTCAACATCGACTAGAAAAAATAGAAATTCTCGCCTTTTTATTCAATTTCGGGGCCTTCGAAATAAAAATAATATTAGAATCAATAAATCGGCGTTAAGCGCCTGAAAATTTTGACATATCTACTATTTTTAAATCAAGAGGATAAATATTATAATAAAAAGAAATTCTAGGAAAATTTGTGTTCATTAAATCAAAAGCTTACTGAAAACATGTCCTGGCTGCCGGATTAGTAGAATTAGTAGATAGGTACCATAGGCGTGCAGCAGTCAAATTCTGGGCTGCGATGAGGTCAAATTGTCAAAAATAGCACCGAAAATTCAAATTACCTACTCATAAAAATTAGATTTCAAAATGGATGCAGGACCTGAATTTTTCATCTCTTCTTTTAACCTGACCGCGTGCATTAATGACGCTGGGTTTCCCTATAAAATAACATTCTGCTGACTGCGCTCGTTTCAGAACATACACACTGGGGGTGGGGGATTAAGGATAAGAATAGAGGAGTTGTTGATTCAGATGGACAATTTAAATTTTTGACTAGCCGAAATTCGAATGACTGCTTTTATTAGCGCAAAATCAGAGTAGAAAGATGGATGTTTATTATGTGAAAGGAGAAGCAATTCGATTTAAAACGATTGTAACGATTAGCAAGACGAAATTCGGAATTAAGAAAACTAGCCTGAAAGACCCAAACCTTCAAAGCGCTTATAACTCCTATCGTAAAAATGTAAAGGCTTAATAAAAATATATAAAAGTGAAAATTTTCAGTGGAAACTTATTTAAATCTTGCTTGTTTAATATAAAATGATCGTTTTTGAATCTTAAATTTATTTCCATCATCATTTTTTTATATTATTATTGATTTTTTAACTTTTTAGCGCATCAGTGAAAAGTTGGCAACGTTGAGTTTTAAATCATTTCCCCATCCCATGACAGCTTGAAAAATTTTTTCTGGGCATTCATTTACGCAATACTTCTTTGCTTTGTAAAGGATGATCGGAAAAACGAAGCCATTCGATTGAAAGCCCAAGGCAACGATAGTTTTAAACTGGGCCATTACGAGCAAGCGGCCGAAATTTATACCAATGCCCTAAAAACTTGCCCCGTCACTAGTTGCGCCGATTTGAGAGCTGTTCTTTATTCCAACAGGGCTGTTTGCTTCTCTAAAATGGTATAGAATAAGCTTTGGTTCCTACATTGTCCTACCTACAAAATGACTTATGTCAAAGCTTACATCAATATCATCGACCAGCACTTTAGTGATATTTTTTGGTGTTTTTTACATTGCATTTCGCTTTGGAATTTCGAATAATTGGCAGTCTTCAAAAACGTGTGGATTTTCTTAGCTACAGTAATTATCTTGTGATCAAATGCCACATTTTACTTTACAACCGTCGTCAAAACATAAAACTAATGAAATTTTCAAATAAATCAGGTTTTACAGTATTAAATAAGGCGAGTCATAACTTTAAAATACTACTACATGTTTTGTTTCAGGAGCTTATGACCAGTGGCGGATCTAGAATTTTTCTAAGGGGGGCGGTATCTCAACTTTTCCAAAAACAGTCAAAAATAGGTCCAAAAATTTGCCCTTAACGCGCGAAATAGCAAATTTTTTCGCTGTTTTACATTGTATACTTTTATATAAAATCACTTTTGACGCAATATTGTTTCTGAAAATTTTAAAATTTTTGACAATTTTGTGCGAAAAAATCATTTAATTTCTTTGACTTTAACAAAAATCTGGCGCGAAGTTCCGGAAAATTTGTAAAATTAATGATTTATGATTTATGTACTTGATTTACTGCTTGATTTCCTGTACCTGTAGCATTTGATGCGAAACATCGAAATTTTTTATTGAAAATAGAAGAAAACTAGGCTAAAATAGCTGTTTCTGCTGTTAAAATTGTTTCGAAACCTACTTGAACAGAAAATGGCTTCCAGGCAGTGTTTTTTGTACAAGGTCCGTTTGTACATGAACAAAGATGATCCCCAAAAAGTCTTTGTACATCATGTACACACAAATTTTGGTAAAAAATACCTGAAATGGCCTAAAAGACAAGTTTTTGCATGAATTTGGGAGGGTCAAAAATGCCAGTTCTCTCAGAATGAACATATTATGTGTGTTAGGTTAGGTGGGGGCATAAATGTGAAACAGCCAATTTCTGGGGGGTCTGATGGGGCGAAATTGCCAAAAATAGTGCTAAGAATTTAATTACGGAAGTCTATCGATTTGAGGGGTCCGTCGGATTCTGGGGGTCCAAGCCTTCCCCACGCCCATGTGTGGTAGGGGATTGGCTTGGAACCCCCTGTTTCATATATTTTTCAAGATCTCATCAAAACGTTATTGATCTATTGATTTTTCCTTTCGGGATTTTTCAAATTTTATTGCATACTATTATTATTTTGTTTTTTAATTTTTTACTTGGTGTTCTGTATAGAATTTAACCGAACTTTTATCGATTTGTCGATTTTTACGAGGTTTAAGCGATGTATTATCGATTTTTTTAGTTTTCGGCTTTATTATGTAGCTGATTTTATTGATATTTCTTAATTTTATTTTCATCAGCGTCCCGTACAGGATTTAGTGCAACCGTTATCGATTTATTGATTTTTTGTACGATTTAACGGGAATTTATCGATGTATTGATTTTTCAAGAGAGGCGGAATATTATCGATTTTTTGGATTTCGGCTCCATTGGCTAATTTTATCATTTTTTCAAATTTTATTGAATAATCTTACTAATTCTGTTTTTTAAATTTATGTTTGAAGAGGATTTGATTTTTTATAGGATTATTTTCGATTCTTTAGGATTATCGATTTATTGACTTTTCCATGGTTTAACCGACGACGCTGTGAATTAATTTTATCAATTAGTGTTTTAAAATGATTCTTATTTATGTTTTGAACACGATTTAACAGAACCCTCATAGATTCATTGATTTCTTATACGATTTACCCGAAATTGATCGATTTATTGATTCTTTGCAAGAGAGAGACGGAATATTATTGATTTTTTGCTTTTTTGCTTTATATCCTATTTTATCATTCATTCTTTTCAAATTTTATCAAATAATCTTACTAATTTTAATTCCTAATTAATTTTACTTTTAGTTTTATACAGGATTTAACCGAACCGTTATCGATTTTTTGATGATTTATCGATTTTTTAGAATTTAATCGAACCTTTGTTGATTTATCGATTTTTCAGGATTTAACCGATGACGCTATCGCCGATTGCTCTTCGGCTATTGCCTACGACGCCACTTACATAAAGCCTTTGATGCGCAGGGCTCAGCTCTACGAAGATAAGGATTTGTTAGATAAGGCCTTGGAGGACTACGAAGCGATCCTTCGTCAAGATCCGAGCAACGCAGCGGCTAGGGGCAACGTTATGGTATGTGTTACTGTATAAGGATTACTGTAACTCGATTTAGGTCACGTGAATGCTTACTGTAACTTGATAGCGTCAAATACATTCTGAATTAGGCATACACACTTATGTGTATTCAATGTCGGTTTATTTACGTTTTGTTCGCTCGTTTTGATGAATTTTAAACCGATTGAAACATCAAGTCTACGGGTTTAACCTTAAATTAATACTCAATTGCGTTTTTCGCTTTTTTTATTATTTTTTCATCGTAAGCACGACGGAATGGTTGACGTTTGCGGTGTGGGTAAACGTGGAGCCAAAATTAGACGCGAATCGTAGTCGACTATAAAAGGGAAAATTCGATAAAAATTAGTTTTTGAAAAAAATTCGTAAATAAACTTGTAAAAAATTTGCGTAGGTGCTTGTGCAAATTTAAAAATTTGGTTTAAAATTGAGTTTAAACTAATTTTGCGTAATCTATGTTTAGTTTGGCTCTAATCTAAGATCAGTGTGTCAACTTGCCTTTTTATCCGAAAATTTTGTCGTAAATTACCCAAATAGCAAACCCGAGGATTGTGCATATACATGTTACGGTTAAAATTTTGGATTGGGGAGTCTGGAGTAAGGGGCCTAAATCACCTATTTCTGGCTAAAAATTACAAAAAGGCAGTCTTTCCAAAACTAAAGGGTGAATTGGGTTGAGGATCCGAACTTAGGAGCGGTTGGCGGGACCACTTAAATTATTCGAGAGATATCCGTATCCGCTAAATCTATAGTAATGACGTCATCAAGTATAGTGCCATTTTATTAGTCCAAGAAAAGCGCACCCTATTATATCTGATTATGACATTCGTTTACTCGTACTGTACTTTTTACTGTATGTTTTGTACTTTACTTTTATTTTTGTTCTTATTTATGTTTTTCAAAAGGATTTTTGTTTGAGTCGCTTTTTTTGCAGTTTTTGCAAATTTAACAATAAACGCTTCAAACTCGTTATTATTTAAAGTTTAAAGTGGGGAGGACGGATTCTTATAGCAAATAATAAATGCTTAAAGCTGTAACATTGTAATGTGATTGAGTCAACGGCTAAATTCGATTAAAGCGTGTAAAAACTCAGTGTAAAGTAATAAAAAAGCAACCACTCTGCTTGTTGAACGAAGTGTAAATTCGCATTAAACGATCTGAAGCGTCTTACTTTACATCTATGAATTTCGGCTAAAATAATCCGTGATTTACGTTTTTTCGGATGAATATTTTCGAAAATGCGATTGCTTAAACAAAAATCAAAACAGAAAAACGAACGTGGTATCAAAGTGCAAGCTTCAAGCGATTACATTCTTATGTCGTATTAAATTGGTTTTCTATGAAAAATATTAAAATCATATTACGAAAACAAATTTGTTTGGACGACGGCTTGTTCGTCAAATCGTTAGTTAGCATACTAAAGTGTAAAGCGCTTTACACCACATTTCACGACGAGATTTGATGGATGCGCATGAGTCGTTAGATCGGTTTGCATTTTGAGTAATTAAGCTATTTACACTTAAGATAGGTCGTAAGTCTATTCTGTTTACAATATTACACGGAATGAGTTTTCCACTTTACAGCGATTGGGTCCAATCGTTCAAGAGAGGAACGAAAAGTTGAAGCAAGAGATGATAGGCAAATTGAAGGATTTGGGAAACGTATTCCTGCGCCCGTTTGGACTGTCGACCGACAATTTTCAATTGCAGCCCAACGAAAGCGGTGGCTATTCGGTCAAAATGCAGAAATGAATCCAAATATATTCATCGTATGCAATTCATTTAATGAAACCGGTTTTTTCTTGTTTGAACTGTATTTTCTCTGTTCGTGTATAAGGATGCATTAACTTGGGAATAATAAAACGGGTAGATACCTATAGTCTGTTTCATCTGACTTTGAGGTTTCTGGAAAAATATGAAGTGCCTACAAAAGTGTTTTGAGCTAACGCCATTGTTGTAATATTCTACAGTATATCGGGTTACGGTGAAACATTTGCCATTGCTAAGCCGCTTTACTGCATCAAAATTTTAACCTTTTTTGTAGCTTAATTCATGCAGATTAAATTCAAAAGAAAACTCAATGGTAAATGAAAAAGACTATAGTACCTACCTACCCCTGAAGTTCAAAGTAGCTATTTGGTAGGTAAAATAAACAAAAGTTTAGAAGTTAAAGTCTGAAGCCGAGGGTTACGATAATTATATATCTGATCAGTGCTATAATCGCAATCCGTCAGCTTGTTGTCGAGGAGAGTTTTAAAAATTATGACCGAACTTGTGTGAAACAGACTAAAGAGCTACTGCCATTCATGGGCAGCGACCAGATTCTGGGGGAGGGTCCGTTGGGGCAAAATTGACAAAAATAGCACCAAAAATTCAATTCAGGGATCTATCGATTTGGGGGGTCCATCGGATACTGGGGGTCAAGCTTACCGCTAAACACCTCACGTCCAAGTGTACTTATCGCTTATTTCACACAACTTTAGACGATAACTGCGAGTAGATTATCGTTATAGTGTATTTCATTTAATTTTGCGTTTTCTCAAACTTAATCCGCATGAATCGGGCTACTAAATTTTGATACTGTAATGCGGTTGCAGAAAGGCAAACGTCTCACCATAACTCGAAGTAGTACATATGTACCTTACCTACATATATGTATGTAGCTATTTAGTATCAACTGTGACGCTTATTTGTGAGCGTCTTGAATTTTTTAAAGACCTTGATGTCGCATGAATTGAACTATAGGAATTTTAGCGATTTGCTACAGTCTCTTTGATTCATCCGAGTGCATTTAAAGGTTTGAAATAACTAATAAGGTCTTGTATACTAGCACGACACAATTGATATTTTCCTGGGTTACCTTAGTCCGTTTCAAAATTCTTGAGACTTTTTACAGTATGGTGAATCAAAAGTATAACCCATGGGCAAAGAGCAGCTTCTTAGTACCTGCCTCTCGCATCAACTGATTTGCCATTTGTTCAATGAACTATGTATGTAACAATTCAAACTTATAGTCCGTTTCGTTTATCCGAGAGCTTTTTCAGCAAATCTTTTTCGAGGCTACAGTAACTCTATCTTCCCTACTTACTGCAGGTCATTTAGAGATAACTGTAGCTATACATTGGAAAGGAGGGTTCTTCAATAAATATTTTTACGGCATAATTTATTCACGTCTTCCAGTAGATCATGCAACATGCGGATGAAATTCGCGCACTCAGCTTGTCATAAATCGACCGTTAAACACAATAGACTACAGTCTGTTACATTTAGCTTTGAGTTTTTTGAAAAATTTAACTTCACTACAAAAGTGTTTTAATCTGATACAATAAATATGATATTCTACAGTACAATCGAGTATGGAGACGTATGCCATCGTCCAGCCGCGTTACTGCATCAAAATTCTAAACCACTTTTGCAGCCCGATTCTTGCGGAAATATTTAAAAGAAAACCGCAAAGTTAAATGAAACTGACTATAGCATTTAAAACATCGCCGAAAATTTTTCTGCTTAGCGTACTAGTGGGTTCGATTCCTGTTGCAAGATTTTTATTTAGCGCGCTTACTTCAGTATGTCACAGCTAGTGATGTAAAAGATCATCTGGATCTGATCTTTTTATCCAGATTCAGATCCAGATCTAGATAATCTTGATCTGGATCTGGTTATTTTCTGATTTGATTATCTGATCTGGATCTGTATCTGCCAGAAATTCAGAACCTGATCTTTATCTGGATCTGGATCTGTTTAGTCAAGTTATATCTGGTTAAAGAGATCAGGGAGTTATTTTTCAGCAATGGTATCCGTTCTCTTTTACGATTTCATGTGGGTAGGTTAGCCTTACATGCACGTGGGGGGGCGTCGGCTGGAGGTTTTGACCTTTGACCCCCAGTTCCGTGCTACCCCCCCTTCAGAATGGCCAAAAAGTGCCGCTGACCCCCCATAATTTTTTGGTTTTAGAAAAAATTTTTAAAGCTCTGCAGAAAAGTAACTTAAGTGATAAAAATGTATTAAAGGTTGTTTTTTCACATAAATGATCATCAGAATTGACCTTTGAGAGACTTTTTTGCCTAAAAATGGGAGAATTTTGAATTTTTTTGTCGTGTTTAGGACGTAGGAACAGATTGAAAGACACCAATTAAAAAACATTACCGTGTTTAAAATTAACCAACATTTTATTTAAATTTGAATTATTTGTTGATTAAAATTGTTGTTGATGTCTGTGAGACAGAAAGGAACTTTCAAATAGTACGATAAGTATTCATGAGTGATTATAATTTTAGCAGCAATGTTTAAAAAAATTGCATTCGTAATTTGGATTAATGTCGTGTTTGTAAAAAGCAGACTACACTGTCTTTTGGTTGACTCAAAAGTCTAAACTTGTGAGCTTTTACTTTTTAGACAATTTTTACTGATATCATTTTTATGTAAAAGTTCTAAAATGCAAATTTTCCTCGGCTCTGCCCCAGACCCCTCTGGGGGGCTGTTATATTAGTCTTGCCACCCGAGACCCCCCAATCAATCTGGGCTTGGGCGCTTTACGCCTTCCTTTTTAGCAATACAAATTGCTGCACAAAAAATATATTTTTATCTGGATCTGGATCTGTATCTGGATCTTTTTAAATTTTGATCTGGCAAAACGATCTGAATCTGTATCTGGTTATTTTCTGATCTGGTTATCTGATCTGGATCTGGATCTGCCAGAAAATCTGAACCGTATCTTTATCTCGATCTGGATCTGGGTAAAAATCTGAATCTTTTATATCACTAGTCACAGCACTGTTTAGATGCTTGAATTAAGTTTTTATATGAACGCTTTAGTGCATTAAAAATGAAAAAGGGCGGCCGCTCGCCCATATTCAACTTTTTTGTCAAGTTACAGTAACTCACCTAGGCATGCTGATGCCTTCGAAAAAATTTACTGAGAAAGCTCTAGAATAAATGAAACAGACTATAGCCGCCGCTTCCCCAAGTGGTAGTTACCACACACTTCAACGCGAGAAATACGGAGTACGACTCCGTGCGTGTATTCGTATTTTTCGAGCATTAAGCTGCTGGTTGCAGTCTCACAGCTCCTAAGTGCAAAACAGACCCAGAGTGTCCAATCACACTATCTACATCGTATCACTACGGAATTTGCGAAGTAGCGAAATTCGTAGCGACGTTTAGCTTGGTAACATTTACTTTAAACTGGGCACTTGGTACATCGCTTTGGTCCTCATTTACAACTCTGGTTATTTTCCAGCAGTTTACGATTCTTGTTCTTTCATTCCGTGAGTTCTTCGCATATAGTTTCTTTATCTGCTTTTTTATTCGCAATTATTTCGATAAACTATGTTATGTACGCTACGTAGTCTTCATAGGGTGCATAGTAGGTCAACGTTATGTAGTTCACGAAAGGCTTTCTATCGACAGTAATTCAGATTTGAAAAATGAATTGATATTTTCCGAAAATTTATCCAGAAAAGCTTGTCGTCACTATGCTGAACATTATACTGTGTATTGCAACGCCATCATTCATAAAACATGATTAAACGTTTTAATACCTACTCACTTATATAAAAAATTTGCTTTTTTCGAGTGTTGATAAAAAATAATTTTAGATACTTATTATCCTCGTATTCGGGCTGCCAATTATCCATTTTTGATTTTTTCCATTTTATTTATTTCAAGATGGCATTGGTGAACGAGTGCAATAAGCAACATTGGCAGGATTCGTTTGAGTGCGATTCTAACCGTTGTTTTGGTCTTCGACTCAGTGCACCGTCATAATGAGTTACCGATATAACACTAAATCGAAGAACGGCGAAGTTATGGTCGAGCAAGAATACAGACAGGTAAATATTAAATAGGCCATGATTTCAGCGACGAATGTGATAAAATAATAAAAGTATCAAATTATTCAGTAAAATAATGTATAAATTGCAATTACGTTTCAATAATAATAATCACAGAAAGTCATCAATATGAAAAAATAAATAAATAAATGAATGAATAAATAAATAAGTAAATAAATTAGGCATGCTGTTAGTATAAAAGAAATAAAAAAATAAAAAGACGCGAGAAACAGTATATACACATGTACATAAAAAGCACACAAAATTATATTATGAGGAATTACGGGTTTTACGAGGCGCAAGAGTTCAAGTAAAACGGGAGACGTAAGCAGGAGTTATACAGAATGAATACACAAAAAAAAAAAAAACGTGAAACATATAAACAGGCGAGGTCATCAGAGAGGAACTAGGTTGCTACAGTTTCGTGCCTTTAATCCTTTAATCAATGACAGTAAATGCTTAGCAGAATTTGTTACCGTGGGGTTAAACCTCCGCAAATTCATTTTTACCCCCCCCTCCCGCAGAATCCGCGATTTTTCGAAAGAATTATAGAAAAATGTTCTGGCATAAGCGTTTTAGCGGTATTTCGGCTCAAACTGACAATCTATTCGATGCGCTAAACAGTCTTTTTTTAAGGAATCTGAATTTATTGAATTTTTCCTTGAAATTTTTAATGTCCTTCTCGTCTAAGAAAATTAAATGTTTAAAAGTGCTTCGACAAGCATCCAAAATTTTTGAGCCCAAAAAAGACACTCTAAAAAAATTTTTAGTGTCGCCTTTTCGAGGATTCCCGTCTACCATTTACGATGCAATCGCTTAATCCTATAAATAGAAGAAAATTTTTTATTGATTTTCGCTTTTTTTTAAATAGAGGAGTGTAAAAAGTGTTATCGGTACCAAAAGCCGGTTTTCGACGAAGAAGCTACCAATATAACGGTGGACAGATTGGCAGATCGTGTGCTAAAAATATTTTATGGCTTAGAGGAGTCGAACAGAACAAAGATCGCAGTCCATAGCCGAGCCAAGCCGCGTGAGACACGTCATGATTCAAAGAGGTGCGAGGCTTGCCGTAAGGGTGATTGCGCAGACAAGTAAGCTTAAATTACCTAATTTTATGATTTTTGTCTTTTAGAGTAAGCTGATGGGAAACAGAACATCCAAAGTTATATAGCTGCGCTCTCCAACAGATTATATTTTTACACCCCTTCGTTCAACTTTTGAGCGTAAATTTGCACTTGCAGGCCATTTTTAGCTGCTTTTTCACGAAAACAGTAACTATTTAAATCGCCTATCTAAGATAAAATACACACGATGATCAGACATCCACGTGAGAGTTTGGGGTCTAGATTCCTCGGAATAGAAAAACAGAACATTTTCTGGTGAAATTAAGGTGAAATGAAGGTCAAAAATAAGTACAAATTGGAAACTTTCTTTAAAAATGTTTTAAATTGACCAGAAGCTGTGAAATGACGTAGTTTTGACTCTATTTTAGCGCTTATACTAGTTTTAGAGCTCATTTTGGCCCAAAAAAGCTCAAGTTTTGACCCCCTGAGTGGTTGGTCTTCCAGATCGACCATGCTGTGCGTTTATGTTGATGATTGCTAAAATTATGAGCTTCTACAGATTTTATCATTGTTGAAGTAATATATGTTATTTTCAATGCTATTAAATTTTAATATTTTACTTTTACAATTATTTAATTTTATAATTTCGTATTTTTTTAATTTAGTTTTGAAACTTTAATATTTTACTCTGAAGCCTAATTATAGTTTGTCTGTTCTTTTTTAAGTTTTTGAGACATGACTACGTGGAAATTTTCCTGAAGGAAATTTATTAATGCACTTTACGTTTTGCATGAAGATATCTGCATCTTTGTACTCTGCACTGCAAGTCAGAATCGAACCTTAAAAAAGTGAGAATTTCTCCAAAGATTACTGTAGCATAGGTAATCAGTTTTTCATTGAATACTTTAACGTTTTAACTTGTTTTTATCAGCAGAAATTATAAAAAGTTTTTAATAAAAATCATTGTACATGTATGTCAGTACATTCTTCGATGCCAATGCGACATGTTAATAAGTCAATAAATAATTTAATACAACAATACGACAATTACCAATAACAATTCAAGTCATGTTCCTCAAGTTGATTAACTTGAGGATTATAAGCATAAATTATCTTGAAGGGTTCGGGGAATTTCACACACCTCCCCGGGAAGGTTTTTAACTCCCCTCTCGAAGGCACACGCAAATTTATCATATACCCTCTCCGATTCGCGATTTTCCCAAAATTTCGTAGAAAAGGTGCTCTTTTAAGCATTTTCCACTGTCTCTTTGCTCAAATGTGTCAAACTTTCGGCGCTTCGCGTTATAAACTCATGTTTTGACTATTTTTATTCAACTTGCTCAAATTTTTCTGATGTTTTTTTCAAAATTCTTCAAGTTTTACGCTCTAGAGAGATAGAGCATCGTCAGGAACGCTTAAAAATTATGATTTAATGCGCAATAACCGTTTTTGAGTTCAAAAAATACATTTTACAATTTCACACTCATCCTCTCACTCTCAGAATTTTAAGCTGTGCATTTTTGCCTATGGGTTGAAAAGCAAATTCTTAGAAAATGCAACGTTGGCTTACTGTGATTTCATGAATTCCAGATTGAATGCAAAATAAATATCATGGTTCCTTACTTCCTGTCCATTACTCACGAGCATATACGTAAAATAAGCAAAGCAAAGTCTGGGGGGTCCGATGAGGCAACATCGCCAAATATAAGACCAAAAATTTAATTCTGGGGTCTATCGATTTTATCGATTTTTTATATTACGGAGTTCAGTCCCCCACTCCCATGTGTGCTCACGAGCTTATGCCCGTAGGTGAGAAGCACTAATGTTCTGAGGCGCATGATTTTTTATAAGTTAAAAATGGTCTTAAAAATGGTGGTATGGCGAAAAAACACCATTTAACAACGTTTCTCATCGAGCACTATCCATTGGCATCAAAAAATTGCGAGAAAAATTTTGAAAATTGAATTCTGGGGGGGTATTTAGGTTTCGTTTTTTGGGGAATGTTCGGCCTTCTAAGGGGTGCATACACCCCTCCCCCTCCCCCACGACCACTTTTGCTTATGTCTTTAATACTAGATTTCATCTTGGAATTATTCATCTTTTACTCTTGTTTTTGCAATAAACGTTTAACGAAAATTTGCGGCAGGAAATTGACGGAACCATCTCGGCCACCGAGCAGGAGACATTTATTCGGTTTTCAAACGAAAGTCGAATGGATCCTGAAATTTGCATCGGAAGACAACGTCAAAAAATTGGATATTTCGGTTCAGGAATTTAGGGCGTTGCGTATTCATATTTAGTCAATTAGCAACCTTATTCGAGGCATTTTCAATTCCGCATTTTAGTCCTGATTTCCGTCTTCGAATATTTTCGCGATTCATATCTGTCGTCTTTATTTTAAGTGAATTCTGATGGTCCAACCCATGTGCTGGCAGCATAAGTCCGGTGGGCGAAATCGCCAAAAATAAAAAATAAATTCTGGAAGGTCTATCGATTTATGTGGTCTTTCTAATTCATACGGTCCAGACCACTCGTGTGCGTGGGGGTTGGAGGTATGCACCTACCCAGAAGTTGAAATACCCTCCCCCCAGAAATCAAAATACCCCCCCCCAGAATTCAAATTTTGAATTTTTTTTTGCTTTTTCAGTGATTTTTTGATGCCATTGGATAGTGCTCGATGAGAAACGTCGAAAAATGGTGTTTTGTCGCCATACGACCACTTTTAAGACCATTTTTTGACCTTTGAAAATTTTTTCACCCCCTCCCCCCAGAATTTTGGTGCTGCACACCTAAGGTCCAGACCCCCGCGCACAAGTGTGGCCCCCACTCCCGCGCCCATGTATGATCGATCGATTTTCATCAGAGTGGGCCAAAAAGGCTACATCCCGATGTTAAACTATATCATAGCCTAACATAGTCATCGAATTTTTCAATTTGTGCCTCAGATAGATAAAAACTCACTTTAAACTTAATTTTTTACTGTAAGATGTTGATTGAGTTACAAAAAACTGCTTTGTTTGAAACCCACGAATCGTTTACAATTTTTTGATGCCCTTAGTACGCTGTAAACTGTGAGTGTAAAACAGTAAGTTTACACCGTAACTTAATCAATTTTGGCCAGATTAGTACAATAGGCTTATAGCAATCTCCTTGCAAAGTTTGGTTACTGTAGCTTATATGGATCGGCTAAAAAACGCTGGGGGTAAATTGTATACTAGATCCGAAATTTTTTATTATCAAATTCGAGTTGGGCTTTCTAGAAATTCTGTTTAAATTTTTGTAATTTTTTGAAATTTTCTGGAGTCCACAAAACATTTCCACGTGCGTGTCTCGTATGGACGAGACACGCACGTGGGAGTTTAGGCGTTCAGGCTTCTATAATAAGAAACAAGGGTCTGTAAGAGTGCTTAAAAATGACGAGATACTGTAAATTAACACGGTTTTAACATTTATGACAGTTTTTGAGGCTGGAGATGGCAAGCGTAAGCGCTGAAAAATGTGGAAATATCGAAAAAGCTACCTTGCGTTATTTACTGTTCGTTCTTTAAAAAAATTTATTCTAGGATTCATCTTTAATTTCGAAAAGGGCTCCATTTTGGGTGGAATTATGTTAGATTGTCAGTCTTCCAAGAGTGATGTTTAGTGATTTCGGCTTTTTCTCCATGTAGCAGCATACATAGCAATGATAATCTATGCACTTGAAGTTTTTTGGGTTCACCTTGCATTTTAAATAAATTTTATACAGCCCACTTGATTAAAATTATGAAATTTTATTTTTATTTTGGAAATAAGATATTATTAGTATTTTTATCACAAGTCGCTAACTAAGCGGCTTTGTTTTCCCATTAATTAAAATCTTACTGAGGACAGAAGTAAAAATTAACAGGGATAACGATAATAGCAAGAAGGACTAAAAAAAGAATGGAGAGAATTTTCGATACCTATCCATTATAATGACCGAACAAAGGTCGATTAAATTTTTATTTCACAATAATTTAAAAATGCAAGATATATTTGAAAATGATAATAATTTGATGTTAGTCATTGATGGTGATAATTTTTTTAGTCTATCCTTGGAATCCCCATGGGTCCCGTCTCGCTAGACCCACCGTCCCGCTTGACCCACCGTCCCGCTAGACCCACCGTCCCGCTAGACCCACTTTTTCGTCCCGCTAGACCCACCAGAAGTCTCGCTAGACCCACCACGTGCATAATGAGGTGTCCCGCTAGACCCACCGTTTTGCGACCGTCCCGCTAGACCACTGTCTCGGAAGACCCACCAGAGAAGAAAATTATGTATGCTTATAAGCAAAAACAGAAACGCTTGCAAAGTGTATCCATTTAAGTATATATGTTTAGTCAAATATGTAAATAATTAATTAAAAAATAATTACATTTAATTAAGTACCTAATCAATTGAATTTGATTAATAAATTAATAAATTTTGTATATTATTGCTTGATATTGTGTACATTACAAATTATAACATGCAAAGAAGATATGTGCGTGCGTGCGTGTATGTATGTATGTGGCAATGGTAAGTATCCAGCTATGGCCGATTATTTTTTATGAATAAATTTTTATTTTTCATGTCAAGGAATACACTCTTGTCAAACACAGGCACACAGATTGAAGCGTTGACACTGCATTCCGATAACAGTACAGGTACGGATATGCACATATGAAATTGATGAAAAGCATTTAGTCATTTCACAAAGACGGCTCAATAATAATCGGGCCGAAGGTATGTTGCAAATTCTCACTAAAAAATCGAAAATGTTAATTAGGTCATTGTCAATAAATCCGAATCTGTTTTTAAAAATAGGACTAAGGAGGGCTGATGTCCATGTGCTCAGTTTATTTCATCGCTTCAAAGACTATATAGAAATTTAGATTTCGAATCGAGCCATGAATTTCAGTCGCGCTAATTTTGTTTTAACTCGTTACTTGGAGTCAGCTATGTTAGTCTGTGAAGCTGATAATAACGAAACTTCTTGTATTTTTCGAAAAATCGTATATTCAATCTAATTGATCAGGTGGTTAATTGAATGTAATTATTTTTTAATCAATTATTTATATATTTGACTAAACATAAATGTATACTTGAATTGATACACTTTGCAAGCGTTTCTGTTTTTGCTCATAAGCGTACATAATTTTCTTCTCTGGTGGGTCTACCGAGACAGTGGGTGTAGCGGGACGGTCGCAAAACGGTGGGTTTAGCGGGACACTTCATTATGCACGTGGTGGATCTAGCGAGACTTCCGTTGGGTCTAGCGGGACGAAAAAGTGGGTCTAGTGGGACAGTGGGTCTAGCGGGACGGTAGGTCTAGCGGGACGATGGGTCAAGCGGGTCACAATCTCCCCATGGGCACTAATTATTCTCCACTTTTGACCGATCTCTTCCTTTTTTTTACTGTGAATATAAAGATTTCTTCGCCTAGAAATAAAGACCTTGCTTATTATTTTAATAACGTGACTCGTTACATCGATGATATAGCGGCTATATATATTTCAAACTAGCAAAGAAAAATGCTCCGATGGAACAAAAAAGATGAATATACTTGGAATTGTGGATTATTATGGATGTAAAAGGAGGGGACTAGGAAAAATCTACCTAAAGTCGGAAAATCTGCTGAAAATCACACTTTCTCTAAGCAACGCAAAAAATCGATGTATATTCTGCGGCCAACAGATTAAAATAAATATTCAACCATAACAATGATTGAAACAGCAGCACGTTAGCTATGCAGTAGCTATGGGAAATGATATTAAGTAAACTAACAGTCTTCCAAGCCAATTGAATGAAATAGCAAACATCGAAGACAATTGAAGACATGGTTGGTTTAAAACAGTAGGAAACGCGTAAGTTGACTTGAAACAGACTAAATGTAGATACACTAGCATGCCCGAAACGATTGTGTGCACTAATCAATCGGCTCCTGCTTTGCTTGCTATAATGCTCATAACAAAATAAAACAACTTTAAATACAATACCTCTTAGTTTTCTATCAATCAGGTGCCAGCAATTTAAAAAGTAACCTTGATAGATTACGTTTATACACTCTTATCTGAAACTTCGAACATTATTTAAAAAAAGACACTTTTTTAGAGGCCGCAGAATATACATCGATTTTTTGCGTTGCATAGAGAAAGTGTGATTTTTAGCAGATTTTCCGACTTTAGGTAGATTTTTCCTAGTCCCCTCCTTTTCCATCCATAATAATCCACAATTCCAAGTATATTCATCTTTTTTGTTCCATCGGAGCATTTTTCTTTGCTAGTACACTACTTTTAATTAGCGTGATTTCAGTACATCAGTCAGTAAACACAATCAGTAATATGCCACAATAATGACAACAGTCCAAGAACGCGGAAAACAATATTGTTCTTAACATCAGCATTATCCTTTTTAAACAAGACAACCTTATTGACACCATCCATTTTCAAATTAAAACTGCATTAAATTATTTCTTCTTAATGTGCAGTTCACTTATAATCAAGCACAAATATTTAACCAACGAATTCACATTGCAAATCCTCACTCAATCAATACACAAGCACAATGTGTTGTGACTTTTGAAATTGAAAACACCCAATTTTCAATTTTCAAATTGAAAATTGGATCAATTTTCAAATTGAAAATTGGGTCAATTTTCAAATTGAAAATTGGGTCAATTTTCAAATTGAAAATTGGGTGTTTGAATTTGCGATAAAGAAAATAATCAAAAGATAGTCACTTGGTTTATTTATGCCGAGTAATAAAATAACGACCGTCCACCAATTCCAAACTAAACGCGACTAATCTGATCACTATGAAAAAGTTTTGAAAAATGAGCTTGCTAAGCGAGAGTTGTAAACCAAGAGAAACTTAAAGTTGAAACCTACCATTAAATTATTAAGAGAATTATAAAAGATTTTAAACTTTAAGAAAATGGAAAAGGCGGGATGTTGGTAAATTAGAAGGCAAAGTTTTTCGGCAAAAATTCAAAAACTTCACGCAAATATCAAATGTAAGGAACACTAACGCTTTGATTTGGTAGTAAAATAAATTTGTAGTATAGACTACATATTAACAACAAATGAATAGTGCAAACTTTACACAACTACTAGGTGTAGAGAATATTAACAGTTTACGGCTTATTAATGTACATGATTACAATAAAGCTGCATATCTTTGTCGACTTCTGTGCACAGTAGTGTGATTGCTGGTTCATTTTAAACCACTTTTACAGGCAATTTACATCAATTAAACGATAGCTCTCCATGTGCAAGATTTTGTGAAACATATTATAAACACGGCTAAGAAGGATTTAACTTTAATGCAACCCATTTAAGACAAAATTACATCTCTTCAATGATCTAAGGACACTTGAACATAATTTTTAAATCACTTTAGATTACTTTTGAGGGTAAACAAACTCACTTAATTGATGTCTCACATATGAATCCTTGAAAATTTCTTGACTTCAGTTACAAAGTCTCTGCAAGTCTATCGAATTAAGGTTAACACGTAACGTAAACTTTACACAAACACATAGCGTAAAGAATATTTTAGTCGGATTCGTAATTTTGATATTGCTCCCATATTACTTTCAACATTTATTTAAAAATGAGTCCATAATGTTTTAAAGAAAATAAACATTAGGTTTAAATCACTTTGCAATACTGCTGAGTGTAAGCAAGCGCGCCCAACTGACGTATATATTTCATTCCCTGTAAATTTTTATATCTCAGGGAAAAATTTCGGTTTTCGCAATGCTCTAAAACAAAGGCTAACATGCAGTGTAAAAAAATTACTCGTATATTATGATCAACATTCATGAAAAAATTATGTCTCTACAATGGTCTGAGGACATATAAACAATGACTGTAAACTACTTTACATCACTGTTGGATGTAAACAAACGCACCTACGTGACGTCTCACATTTGATCCTTTGAAAACTTCTAGACTCCAGGAAAAAATTAGGTTTCTGGAATGCTCAAAAACGAAGATAAATACATATGTAGTGTAAACTTCATGTAAACACCTAGTGTAAAGAAGATTTTAGTCAGATTCGTAATTTTGATATTGTTCCGATATTACGATCAATATTTATGAAAAAATTAAGTCTACATAATGTTCTATGGGCAAACTAACAATTGGTGTAAACTACTTTACAACACCGTAGAGTGTAAACATATGTGCCAGACTGGCATATCAAATTTGGTTCCTGGTCCATTTCTAGACTTGATAAACGTGTCCCTGACTCGTAACCGGAGAAGCAGGCAGAAAAAACAAGACAGAAACGCATTTTAAACTCCAAATTTTTGACTTTACACTCGCTAAATATTAATGTATAGACAATTTGCTTTGACATGCATCCGATATAAAGCACTTTATTTTTATTCTATTAGACTTATCCCGACTTCTGGACGGAGAAAGTGGCGAACAAAAAACGCAACAAAAACGTATTTTCCATCATTTAGAACACTGTAAACTTTAAAATTCCGTACCGAACTCCCCATTGAGTTTAAAGAAATTCGGTTTGGTACAATTTGTAGCTTTCAAATCGTAGTACATTCCTGTGTGCCAAAATTCTGTTGCAAAAATTATTTGGTATGATTTATCAATCAAACTTCGTAAAAAACGTGTTTTTTCGCCCATTTTTTACCTCTGATTTCGAACTTTACACCCCCATAAATAACTCAATATTGCGTTTTTTTAAATGCGGTTTGCTGCGATGTTTAGCCCCTGAGAGGCACTTCATTAATGCTGTCTTCGATTTACACTGACTCATAAGCGGAAAAATTTGGCAGAGAAATCTTAGTTAAAATCCGTTTTTTTACACCATCCACTAGAGTGTAAACTTTAAACCCCAGGATCTAACTCACCATAGAGCATAGAAGACTTTGCTTATATGCAGAATGTAGCCCTTGATCCGCTCTACATTTCTGTCAGAAAACATTTTTAAAAACTCATAACCGGAGTTAGTATCGGACATAGGCAGGTTGAAAACTCGACCAAAAAGTGCTTTTTCACCCCCAGATTTTCGCACTCTTTACACTGCCATTCAATAACTAATGCGAATTTCAAAAACAAAAAAGTGTCATCTGAAGAATTCATCCCTCTATTATCCTATCCTGTTCAATCCTTCGAGTCATCAATACTCAGTTGTCCACATGCCGCAGTAAAAAGGTCCCAAAATTTGTCCTATGTTATAACGTTACACAAAAACTTTACACCTTCTTTACACTGTCAATTTTGAGTTTCAAGAAAAACAAAAAAACACGGGCAGCGAATTTTTTTATTATCTTTCTTTTAAAAAAAGCCGCACCTTCCAGAAGTGTCCCGTTATAGCTGTAGGGGGTGCACAGGTGTTAGGGGTACCTAAGTATATTATAGGTACGCGCTAACGCGCTACCTAAGATTTTCGTGATTACATCATAGAGATTTACCCTACATCCTTGAATGTCACGGAAACTCTTCATGCTTCAAAAGTTAGTTATTTAGATGTTGAAGTTAATCTTTGTAAACCGATTTCTTACACGATTTTCGACAAAAGAGCACAGTTTCAATTTCCTACTGTCAATTTTCCTTTTTCAGACTAACGTACCTATAGGTCTTTTGTATGCTGTTTTGTAAGTCATCTTCATCGTTTTGCGCGTCTTTGCTCTGAAGCAGAATTTTTCACAACGCGCGTGAATCAATTGTCTGTCAAATTGCAAAACAGGGTTATAACGTTAAAATTATGCTCCAAAAGTATTACATTAAAGTTTGCAATAGCAACCTTTCTGATTTTCCAGCGCATTCATATATTTAAAATTGTGTAACAAAGCCGATACATTCAACAGCTAACAGTCTTATTTTGCGTTCGTATATTTATGCTTAAGCTATAGTCTGTTTCATTTATTCGAGAGCTTTTTAGTCAATTCTTTTAAGGGCTACAGTAAGCCAAACAAGACGAATTACTGCACTTCAGCAGATCAGCTCAGTGAGGGCGAGTGGCTAGAATTCTTCCATTTTCAATGCACTAATACGCCCAAATAAATTTGATTCAGGCATTTGATCAATGCTGAGACATACTACAGTAAGTGCGCTAAACAAAAGGATATCGGCTGGAATCGAACCCGGGTTGCTCCGACTACAAGTAAAAGGTTTTACCACTGAGCTATACGGGAGTTCGCAGCGTTTCTTAACATCTTAGTCGATTGTGTTTAAAGTGTCGACTCAGGATTAGATGAATAAGCGATTTTAATTAATAAGTAATTGATCTGCAGGAAGACGAGAATGAATTATGCCGCAAAAATGTTATTGAAAAGCCCTTCTTTATTATGTAGCTAAAGTGAGATCTGGCGACTTACAGTAAATAAGAAATAAGGGGTTACTGTAACCTCCGAAAACATTTACTGAAAAAGCTCTCGGATAAATGAAACAGACTATAGGTACTTATTAGGTATACCGCCCATTTTCTATATTCGTAATTCCGCCTACTATTTGTTGCTTAAATACTACCCGCTCTATAGTAAATAGCTCAGTCCAAGAGATCTCCACTAATATGTAGCTTTGGATCGAGGCTAGCCAGCTACATGGTATAAGCTTACGATGTGGCATACGTGTGATTACAGTAGGCTATGATTTAGCTCACGTTAAACTATGTATTGAGGGCCATGGGCCGAAACGTGCATCGCCCATGAATGATTGATTTTACTAGCGTTATTGTGAATTCTGATAGTAATATTCCCAAGACAATGATTAACAAGCGAACTTTATACCACTAGACGAATTAACCCTAAATGTAAGGAATAGCAAAACCCTAAACCTTACAATTGCCTAAGATCGTTTGGAAATTTAAGAGTTTTCTGTATCCGCCTGAATAATCTGTCAATCAAATTGTGTGAACAAAGCCATTATGTTTAAATTATGCGTCAAAAATTTTCCAATAACGACATTTTGAATTTTCCTTCGCGTTTGCACTGCGCCTCTTGTCACATTTCCAGGCGCTTCATAAGACATCCATATAAGTAAGTAGCTTCGATTTTTATTATATTACGCTAATCTTATGAGTATGTAAGTGCGTCGGCATGTTCCCACGTGAATCCCCACATTTTTATATTTTTTCCGCCTTAGTTCACTTATTCTCAATGTACTGCATTATTACCGATAATATCAGAGTATATTGACCAACCAGTGACGTAGCTGGCCCTCCTATTTTGCGGGGTATAAGCCAAAAATAGCACAAAATAACGTGTAAAAAGTCCTATTTTTCCGGTTTTTTCTGAATTTTTGGGTGGGGGTTCCGACCCCCCATTCCCCCCACGGCTTCGTGCCTGATATTGACATAGATTTTTGTTTTTTTCGCGTGCGCCTAGATTTCTTCTCAATGTGCTGCATTCCAGTAATACCAGAGTAGGTGCACACTGACTTATACTTTCTATTTCTGTCCAGCTCACACTTTTTGGTTACTCGTCGTATTTCCTCACATGATTGAGCAGGCCAGGTACGGCAGTATTTCATGAACAGGTTTACACTGATTTTTTATTTTATTATTTATTTTTTTTGGAGTATTGTTTTTGTTATTAATGTTATTATTATTAACATAGTATTTATAGTATTGGGGCACGTCGATGTAGATTTTCTATTCCTGTCTTGCTCTCGCTATTTATTTACTCATTGTATTTCCTTACGTGATTGAACGGGCCACGTACGGCAGTATTTCACGTGCAGGTTTACAATGTTTTAATTTTTTATTGCATTTATTCATTTAATTATTTATATATTTTTTATTAATGATCTTTTTTATTATTAATATTATTATTATCATTATTATCATAATATTTATAGTATCTATAATTTTAATTCGTTTATTTATGTATTTAATTTTTTCTTTTTTTATAATGAGAGGCAGTCGGCATAACTGTAGTACTGGGGACCCGTACTTTGTGTGTGCCCATGCACTTTACGTGAATCGATTTTTTGTAGTAAGTGCTACTGCAATAAACTTAGTTTTAAATCTTGAAATCAATAGTGTGCGAAAGATTACATCGGCAATGTAGAAGGTTATAAGGTCTCAACGCATCGCACTCAGCTTTTTAAAACTAATCTTACGCTTACAAGGAATAAATTCGAGGTCTTTTTTAAATTTCCTGAACGAACTGGAAGGATTCAAAACATGAGACATATCTCATTAGAAATAATCATAAAATTTTCTAGGCATTAACTGAAAAAACTTTTGAAATACGTCAGAAACTCACAAAATAAGAGCTGAAAACATCAAAAGGTACAGTATGGCAGCCTTCCTGGCGGCCATATTAAAAAAACTGGAATTCTTTACTAAATCAGACAAACAGGATATCATTCGAAAGAACTTTTTTCGGGCTTCCTAAAATGTTCTTAAACATTAAAAAATATGAAAGATGGCGCGAGTAAAATGCATACCTTATGGGGGCAGCCATTTGGGAGAAGATTAAATAGAAATTGCAGGACGAACTATTCAGTAACACGAAAAACAAAAAAGAGTGAAATTTAGAGCACAAAAGTATCTAACTATTTTGCTATTTTTCAAAATATGAAACAAAACCTATATACTGTAGTGATCATACAAAGTTTGAGCACTTTTTAGAGCCTAGCATACTGTAGACATAAGCTAGCACAACTTTTTCTTGGCAAAATAATTTCGTTTAAAATTATCTACCTAGAACACTTTATTTTATTGAAATCCATCAAGTGGTTCGTGCGTTAATCTCAAAAAGAGCCATTTCACTGAAAAGAATTATTCGATGGTAAGGAGGTATACTTGCGTTGGCCTGCAGCTATACTGCAGTTGCATGGTATTATATAATATGTATGACTATAACCTTCTTGTCACCTAAATTGCCGATGTAATCTTTCGCACACCATTGATTTCAAGATTTAAAACTAAGTTTATTGCACTTACAGATACTACAAAAAAATCAATTGACGTAAAGTGCATGGGCACACAGAAAGTACGAGTCCCTGGCACACCTGGGCGTGGGGGGGTTTAGAGGGTTACGCACCCCCCCCCCCGAGAAACCAAAATCCCTCCCCTTTCGTTTTTTCGCAATTTTTGATATCAATGGATAGTGCTAAACGTCGAAAAATGGTGTTTTTTCGCCATACCACCATTTTTAAGGCAATTTTTTTGACCTTTGAAAAATCTTGCACCCCCCCCAGAATTTTCTTGCTGCCCACGTATGGTGCCCGGTACTACAATTATACCAGGCAGTCTAGCCGCCTAGACTGGTGCCGCCAGGTTGCAGCGACAGTCAGAGGATTAAAGGCACGAAACTGTTGCAACCTAGTTCCTCTCCGATGACCTCGTCTGTTTATATGATTTTTTTACTTTCCTTTTTTCCGTTTTCTTTTCTTTTTTATGAAGTTATCTATTTATAATCCTGGCTACTTTTTCTATTTCATTTAGACTTTTGCGCCTTATAAGACATGTAACCGCTCATAATATAATTTTTTATGTACACTTGTGCTATTTCACGCGTCCTTTTTGTTTCTTTCTTACTAACAGCATGCTGAACTTCTATATCTGTCTTTCTTTCTTTTCTTTTTTTTGTTGGTTTTTTCTCTTTTCTTTTTATTTAGTATTTGCTTTTTTATCTATCTATGTATTTATTTACTTATTTATTTTCCTCCTCATTTTCTTTCTTCTTTCTTGCCTCTTTCTCGTATTGATGACTTCTTACTATAACGCAGTATGCGCAGCAGGCCTAGGGTTTATGGGAGCGTGGGAAGTGCACTTTTCCATAAAATTGACGTGAACACAGGTCCGCAGAGGTGCAGTATGTACGTGCAAAGTTTCAGTAATTAACGGAATTACAGGTTTGTTACATCGGGTTCGTTTGCTTAGCTACTAACTAAAAATGCTTTATGACCACATGATTAGAGGACAAACAAACCAGCAGGACCTTATGTACTTTGGTCATGTAATTGGTAGATATATACTACTTACCTGATTTAGGACGACAAATAATTAAAAGATCAATGTCATTTCCCGTAATTTTGTCATCATGGCAAACCGTGACAACCGTGACCTAGACATTTGAGTTTTATGTATTTAGGTTGTTGTACCTATGCTGCGATGTCTACTACTACTGCTGCGCTGTGCAAGTGCCTACTGCACCCCCGATTCCATGCACTGCTCCGAGATGGACTATGCATGTCTAGGTAGTGGGCGGGCATGCATGTGCAGCATGTGACTTCCGGGAAGAGGGGGTGGATCAGCGTCGGAAAATTTTTAAGAAATGTTTTTTGGGCTAACCATTACATGTCAAAAACACTGCTTTTTTGGCGATTCAGACGGTGCTTCTTCCTAAAACATAATAAAAATGCCAAAAACATATCGGAAAAAAATTTATGCAAAATATAGCAAAATATAGTCAAAAATAAGTATATATGGCGCGAGGCATCAAAAATTTAATATTTAAGACTTTAGAAGTCAAAATAAAACGAAAAACCCTTGAAAAGCGCACTTCTATCTGCTTTTTCGGAAAATTGGCAACAGGAATTTGCGGGGGTCAGCAGCCTTTGTAGATGTCACCCCCCTCCCTACCCCTCCACAAGAACACGTATGGATCTTGATTATATATTTGCGGTTCTTATCAGCTGAGAGGAAAATGCAAAGTCTACGAAAGGATTTCAATGTAATTTTGTTTGAATAAATTGTTTATTACTCCAGAATTGTATTTTTTGGAATTTTTTAGAAATAATCGTGCTTGGTTATTTGTGCGAATATAAGAGTAGTCAAGTGCTTTACGCTTTTTGTCTGGCTTTGCTTGGGCTCAATTTTAACGAAACGATTAAAGAACTATTTCTATGATATCTAAAAAGTATTTCCTATAACGACAGTTTTGGGATCTTTTGAACAAGTTCCCCGCCACCGTTTTTTGAGAGACGAAATAAAGATACAGTAATCAAATTTTAGGTATGCATGTGATTAACTTTTATTGACTTCTTCACAAAAAATTAAAGACAAGAAGTCATAAGCTCAGGGTGGCCACTCATCACCCGGGAATCCGGGAAAAGCTCCGGAATTTTTTTGGCACCCAGGAAAAACCCTGGATTTTTTCAAGAAATTTACTTTGAACTCAGTTTTTGGAGGCCAAAAATATTGAATTAATAGTACAATGTTACATTTTTTATCGCTTTTAGTATCACACTAGTTTACGTGTTTTTATATTTTATCATGTATTTATTTCAGTTTTTCTTTCTCGCCCATTGTCACATCGTTGATTGCTATTTGTGTATTCTCTTTGTTTGATATAGCTAGTAGCTATTTGTACTATTGTTCGCTAAGACGGTTTTGCAACAGTGTTTTTTGTACTCGGCAAAGATTTTTCCGACGTACAAAGACTTACATGTACAAAGATTTTTGGGAAGACTAAAATTGCAAAAAAGGTCTGAAATTCGCAAAAATTTTCAGCGCTTAACGCCAAAATGAGTAATTGTGTGTTCTATATATCATTATAATAGCAGAGATTGCATTTCAATGGGAAAATGTCAAATTTTTCGGCGCTTTCTGCCGTTTTAAGACGATTCTTAGTGATTTTTGCCCTTAGAGATTAGAAATTGGCTAAAATACCCTATCAAAAGTCGAACAACTCTGTTTTTGGGAAGACAAAAACTGTAAACAGATGTAAAATTCCCAAAATTTTTCCGCGCTTTGCGCCGATATGAGTAATTGTTTGTCCTATGCAGGGGCGGATTTAAGTGGGGGTGGTGGAAGGTGCGGCCGCCTCCCCTCCCATTGGCCAAAAATATTTGGCGAGATAAAGAATGGATAAGTAATTTGCAATGATTTTTGGCCATCAGTGACCATAACTTCGAATTTTTTCGCGCGCACGCGCCGGATGATACCTATTAATGACGTTTATTCACTTTCTGGCAACATGGAAGCACTTTTTTTGTAGTCGGCAGAGATTTTTCCCGATGTACAAGGACTTTTCGGACCGTCTTTGTAGATGTACAAAGATTTTCGTGAAGACAAAAACCGCTAAAAAGGTCTGAAATTCGCGAAAATTTTCGGCGCTTCGCGCCGTAATGAGTTATCGTGCGTCCTATATATCTTGGCATAATTCTACAAAGACGGACCCGTACTTTCTACACACACACAAAGTATAGAGTGTTTCATTAATGCGTACCTTGTGCATACACACACAAATTATATAGGATTTTATTAACGCGTAATTTGTACACACGCACACACAAAGTATATACAGTCTTTCCTTAACCGTACTTTCTACATGACCCATGGAAACTTTGCTGACCAATTAACTTTTTATGATTGTCCGTACTTTCTACAGAGTGTCTAAAAAGACGGACCCGTACTTTCTACAGAACATTTTCCATACGAGCGGCACCAGAAAGCAGTGTAGTGAAGTGCTCACAAAAAACGTAGAAACAATTTTAAAAACGAATTAAAAATTAACCCATTCGTCTGTCAACAATTTTTTTACAATAGCGGATAAAACACGTTTAACAGGGGTGCTTTTCGCGGATGTGAGCTAACAGATTCACGTAAGCTGAATCGAAGGTAGCGCCAAATCTCTCCCGCCACATGAACTTAATTTTCCAGGAGAAAAAGTGAACCATAAGAGAATGGGATGTTTTGTAACTGATTAAATGAGATTGTTTTTCTGTTTTTTGTTCTCATTGTTTGACGCACCGCTGTGCTTTATGGTTCTCATGGCATGTAGAAAGCAGATATAATACACGAAATCATATAAACTAATTATTTGAACTAATTAATATCTGTTTTGTATGGGATAAACATTGTTTTCTATTTTTTGTGAGTACTTCACACTGTTTTGTGGTGCTGCTCATATGAAAAATGCTATGTAGAAAGTACGGGTCCGTCTTTTGCAGAATTATGCCTATATCTTTATAATAGCAGAAATCGCATTTCGAAAGGAAAAAATGTCGAATTTTTCGGCGCATCGCGCCGTTTTAAGACGATTCTTAATGATTTTTGCCCTCATAAAACCAGAATTAGCCAAAATACACTACCAAAGGTCGAACAACTCTGTTTTTACCTCACTAAAGTCGCTACCGTACTATATCATAGTATCCAAAAATTTGTGTGTTCAAAATGTACAAAGACTTTTAGGAATTCATTCTTTGTATATGTACAAACGGACCTTGTACAAAAAAGACTGCCTGGGCCATTATCTGTTCTTGTACGTTTCAAAACAATTTTAACATCTAGTTTTTGCATAGTTGTCTCTCTATTTTTAATTAAAAATTCCGATGTTTCGAATCAAATGCTATAAATACAGGAAATCAAGCAGTAAATCATGCTTCTAGACGTCTATCCGCCTTGATTTCACAAATTTTTCGGCGCTTCGCGCCAGATTTTTGTTAAAGTCAAAGAAATTTATTGATTTTTTCGCACAAAATTGTCTAACATTTTAAAATTTTTAGAAAAAATATTGCGTTAGGTGATTTTATGTAAAAGTATACAATGTGAAACACCGAAAAAAACGCCATTTTGCGCATTAAGAGCAAATTTTTGGACCTCATTTTTGACTTTTTCTGGAAAAGTCGGGATACCGCTCTCCCCCCTCAAAAAAATTCTAGATCCGCCACTGATCCTATATATCTTCTAAAATGGCAGAATTTGCATTTAGAATGGAAAAATGCCAAATTTTTCGGCGCTTCGCGCCGTTTTGTGTCACTTTTTAGTAATTTTTGGCGTGAGAAACCCAGAAATTAGCTGAAATACACTACCAAAGATCGAAAACCCTGTTTTACCACGCTAAAATCGCTACTGTACTATATTATAGGCTGTGAGAACTGCTATCGACAACTCGTTAGCATCATTGAAAAAGAAATTATGATTGTTCCAAAACGTTTCGTGCAGTATTTGCATTTGTTTGATTAAAAGTTGCTTGTGCCTTATCCTTTTTCCATGCTCTTATCATGACACTTCTCCGTATATAGTGTGCATTAAAAGCATGATTTAAAACCGGAAAATTGTCCATAAAGCGCCCGGAAAACCCGGGAAAAACCCGGGAATTAATTTTGGGGAAACCAGTGGCCACCCTGTAAGCCAGTTGAATGTAAAGTTTCGTTACTGCAGCTATTATGGATCAGCAAAAAAACGGTGGCGGGGAGATTGTTCAAAAGGTCCCAGTTTTGTTTTCGCACTCAGTGGCGAAAGGTAAAGATAAGGCACCCAGAGAAACAATGCTTTTAAAAGAAAATCCTCAGTGATGAATAGTGCACATGACTCACAGAGCCAGAAGGTCCTTGAGTTGAGTGCTAGTGATGATAAAAAGTTTCACGCCGAAAAGATGGTTCCTGTAGAAAAAATGAGTAAACTTCGTACGAGGTCGCATCATATGTGAGGAAGTGGCTCCTGCCAGATTCCGCAAATTTTTAACCCCTATTGTTTGGCGACAACTTGCGTTTGTGGCCATTTTGAAGGCTTTTTTCGATATTGAGGCCTTAAAATTGGAGGTTATTTATTCCCTTTACAGATGGCCGGGGACCCTCTCGCAAAATTTTGAGCCGTTAACTGCATGTGGGTCACATGATTTACCATGCTAAATATCCGTGAATTTAGATGCGTACTTATGCCGTATACCTCACCATACCCATCTATGTCCAAAGTAAAGTGAAAGGATATTATTGCGTAATATTAAAGCCTCATTTTTATTCCAAACTAATTGCGTAGATGACGCGTACTGCGCCCGTGATTGTGCGAAATTTGCTAACTCGTTCGAAATCAGCATTTTTCGTGTTTTCTATTTAATTTACCCGTCTCATACAAAATTATTATTTTCCAAACACTGCTGATAAAATTAAAATTGAATAGCTAGAAAATTAAATTAAGGAAAATAATTTTTCGTTTTTTTGTTTTATGCGAGCTTTCGATCTTTACTTAACAAATTATCCGCTTGCATATCACTTCCATTTTATTTTTTTGAGAGACGGAATAAAGATATAGTAATCAAATTTTGGATATGGATGTAAAAATCATTTTTCTAAAACTCAATTATTTTGCAGGTTCAAAGACAAGAAGTCATAAGCTAGTGCTTGTTGTATGTAAAGTTTCATTACTGTAACTATTATGGATCGGATAAAAAACGGCGGCAAGGAAATTGTTCAAAAGGTCCATTTTTTCTTTTTCGATTTTTCAAGAGTTTAAACGAAAACTGTACACGAAATCCTCGACAGCACCAAACATGGGGAGCAGCAAAATACTGGGGTTCAAAACCGGTAAAAATCCGAAAAAAACGTGCCGAACATTCAATCCTGAGAGTTATCGATTTTTGGGGGATCTACCGATTCTAGGGTGTGGGTGTAACATCCCGAATCCCTCCCCCTCGCCCATGTGTGGACAGCACCTGCAATTGAATTTTCACAATTTTTTCGTTTTTTAGCCATTTTCTTATGGCAATTGATAGTTTGATAAGAATCGTCAAAAAATTGTATCCTCTACCCATACCATAATTTACTATTGATTACGGAATTCTGCTACTTATTTTGGCGTCTGTACATTTTAAAGCACAATCGGCTGCTTTCCTAAGGACCTGTCGAAATTTTTCGATTGATTCTACTTATATGATTATCCTATACCCCTAAAATCCAAAATGTTCCCGCCAACTACGGTAGATTTCTAGAATTAAATGTCTTGTCGCTTTTTGCGATTTAGCCCTATCCCAAGTTAAGGTTGCCTTGATGCTCACATGCATAAATGAACAGCTTGGCCTAGATGACCACTCAAATATTAAGCATTTTTGGGCCAAAATGGCATCAAAAACTAGAATAAATGATGAATAGTTTTGAAACAATGATATTTTGAATGAATGAAGATTTATTGTCAAGTGAATACTAAATAATGAGTACAAGTAAATGCGACGAATAAAAGGAATGACAAAAGGACATACGGTCACGATAATCATGACGAATTAAGTATGCCCCTTCAAAATGAATTTAAATTAATGTTGGCTAATCTCGTCTTGAAAACTTCAATATTAGGAGATGAAACGACAGTGTCCGGTAAACTATTCCAAATGTTAATGTATCTATGAGAAAAATTACTTTTATGCAAATTTGAACGGGCAGTAGGTATAACTAGTTTATACGAATTGAAAGCACGTGTAATAGTGGTATTAGCGATAAAAAAGTCATCGAATTTATAACACGAAAAACCTCGAACGATTGAAAACATTTTACATAAGCATAGGTGTAATCGGCGTAGCTCAAGATGACAGAGATTCAATTCTTTCAAACGATCGTTATAAGATAAAGCACTGCGATAACCAAATATGCGTTTAGTAAACCTGCGTTGAACATTTTCGATTCGATCAATATCTGTGATATAGTAGGGGTTCCAGACTGAGCATGCATATTCCAAGATTGGACGTACATAGGTAACAAACGCGCGAATTAAATTTTATCTGTCACGCGAGAAAAAAGATTTGTAAATAAGAAAAGACCGAGAATAAGCTTTTTTAATGATGTGATTATAGTGGTCCTTAAAACTAAGGTTTTTAGAAACTAGAACACCAAGATCGCGAATATATTCGAAAAGCAAAGAAAAATGCTCCGATGGAACAAAAAAGATGAATATACTTGGAATTGTGGATTATTATGGATGTAAAAGGAGGGGACTAGGAAAAAATCTACCTAAAGTCGGAAAATCTGCTAAAAATCACACTTTCTCTAAGCAACGCAAAAAATCGATGTATATTCTGCGGCCAACAGATTAAAATAAATATTCAACCATAACAATGATTGAAACAGCAGCACGTTAGCTATGCAGCAGCTATGGGAAATGATATTAAGTAAACTAACAGTCTTCCAAGCCAATTGAATGAAATAGCAAACATCGAAGACAATTTAAGACATGGTTGGTTAAAAACAGTAGGAAACACGTAAGTTGACTTGAAACAGACTTAATGTAGATACACTAAGCATGCCCGAAAACGATTGTGTGCACTAATCAATCGGCTCCTGCTTTGCTTGCTATAATGCTCATAAAACAAAACAACTTTAAATACAATACCTCTTAGTTTTCTATCAATCAGGTGCCAGCAATTTAAAAAAGTAACCTTGATAGATTTCGTTTATACACTCTTATCTGAAACTTCGAACATTATTTAAAAAGACACTTTTTTAGAGGCCGCAGAATATACATCGATTTTTTGCGTTGCTTAGAGAAAGTGTGATTTTTAGCAGATTTTCCGACTTTAGGTAGATTTTTCCTAGTCCCCTCCTTTTACATCCATAATAATCCACAATTCCAAGTATATTCATCTTTTTTGTTCCATCGGAGCATTTTCCTTTGCTAGTACACTACTTTTAATTAGCGTAATTTCAGTACATCAGTCAGTAAACACAATCAGTAACATGCCACAATAATGACAACAGTCCAAGAACGCGGAAAACAATATTGTTCTTAACATCAGCATTATCCTTTTAAACAAGACAACCTTATTGACACCATCCATTTTCAAATTAAAACTGCATTAAGTTATTTCTTCTTAATGTGCAGTTCACTTATAATCAAGCACAAAAATTTAACCAACGAATTCACATTGCAAATCCTCACTCAATCAATACACAAGCACAATGTGTTGTGACTTTTGAAATTGAAAACACCCAATTTTCAATTTTCAAATTGAAAATTGGATCAATTTTCAAATTGAAAATTGGGTCAATTTTCAAATTGAAAATTGGGTGTTTGAATTTGCGATGAAGAAAATAATCAAAAGATAGTCACTTGGTTTATTTAAGCCGAGTAATAAAATTACGACCGTCCACCAATTCCAAACTAAACGCAACTAATCTGATCACTATGAAAAAGTTTTGAAAAATGAGCTTGCTAAGCGAGAGTTGTAAACCAAGAGAAACTTAAAGTTAAAACCTACCATTAAATTATGAGAGAATTATAAAAGATTTTAAACTTCAAGAAAATGGAAAAGGCGGGATGTTGGTAAATTAGAAGGCAAAGATTTTCGGCAAAAATTCAAAAACTTCACGCAAATATCAAATGTAAGGAACACTAACGCTTTGATTTGGCAGTAAAATAAATTTGCAGTATAGACTACATATTAACAACAAATGAATAGTGCAAACTTTACACAACTACTAGGTGTAGAGAATACTAACAGTTTACGGCTTATTAATGTACATGATTACAATAAAGCTGTATATCTTTGTCGACTTCTGTACACAGTAGTGTGATTGCTGGTTCATTTTAAACCACTTTTGCAGGCAATTTACATCAATTAAACGATAGCTCTCCATGTGCAAGATTTTGTGAAACATATTATAAACACGGCTAAGAAAGATTTAACTTTAATGCAACCCATTTAAGACAAAATTACATCTCTTCAATGATCTAAGGACACTTGAACATAATTTTTAAATCACTTTAGATTACTTTTGAGGGTAAACAAACTCACTTAATTGATGTCTCACATATGAATCCTTGAAAATTTCTTGACTTCAGTTACAAAGTCTCTGCAAGTCTATCGAATTAGGGTTAACACGTAACGTAAACTTTACACAAACACATAGCGTAAAGAATATTTTAGTCGGATTCGTAATTTTGATATTGCTCCGATATTTCTTTCAACATTTATGGAAAAATGAGTCTCCATAATGTTTTAAAGACAATAAACATTAGGTTTAAACCACTTTGCAATACTGCTGAGTGTAAGCAAGCGCGCCCAATTGACGTATATATTTCATTCCCTGTAAATTTTTATATCTCAGGAAAAATTTCGATTTTTGCAATGCTCTAGAACAAAGGCTAACATGCAGTGTAAAAAATTACTCGGATATTATGATCAACATTCATGAAAAAATTATGTCTCTACAATGGTCTGAGGACATATAAACAATGAATGTAAACTACTTTACATCACTGTTGGATGTAAACAAACGCGCCTACGTGACGTCTCACATTTGATCCTTTGAAAACTTCTAGGCTCCAAGAAAAATTAGGTTTCAGGAATGCTCAAAAACGAAGATAAATATATATGTAGTGTAAACTTCATGTAAACACCTAGTGTAAAGAAGATTTTAGTCAGATTCGTAATTTTGATATTGTTCCGATATTACGATTAATATTTATGAAAAAAATTAAGTCTACATAATGTTCTATGGGCAAACTAACAATTGGTGTAAACTACTTTACAACACCGTAGAGTGTAAACATATGCGCCAGACTGGCATATCAAATTTGATTCCTGGTCCATTTCTAGACTTGATAAACGTGTCCCTGACTCGTAACCGGAGAAGCAGGCAGAAAAAACAAGACAGAAACGCATTTAAAACTCCAAATTTTTGACTTTACACTCGCTAAATATTAATGTATAGACAATTTGCTTTGACATTCACCCGATATAAAGCACTTTATTTTTATTCTATTAGACTTATCCCGACTTCTGGACGGAGAAAGTGGCGAACACAAAAACGCAACAAAAACGTATTTTCCATCATTTAGAACACTGTAAACTTTAAAATTCCGTACCGAACTCCCCATTGAGTTTAAAGAAATTCGGTTTGGTACAATTTGTAGCTTTTTAAATCGTAGTACATTCCTGTGTGCCAAAATTCTGTTGCAAAAATTATTTGACATGATTTATCAATCAAACTTCGGAAAAAACGTGTTTTTTAGCCCATTTTTTACCTCTGATTTCGAACTTTACACCCCCATAAATAACTCAATATTGCGTTTTTTTAAATGCGGTTTGCTGCGATGTTTAGCCTCTGTGAGGCACTTTATTAATGCTGTCTTCGATTTGCACTGACTCATAAGCGGAAAAATTTGGCAGAGAAATCTTAGTTAAAATCCGTTTTTTTACACCATCCACTAGAGTGTAAACTTTAAACCCCAGGATCTAACTCACCATAGAGCATAGAAGACTTTGCTTATATGCAGAATGTAGCCCTTGATCCGCTCTACATTTCTGTCAGAAAACATTTTAAAAACCTCATAACCGGAGTTAGTATCGGACATAGGAAGGTTGAAAACTCGACCAAAAAGTGCTTTTTTCCACCCCAGATTTTCGCACTCTTTACACTGCCGTTCGATAAATAATGCGAATTTCAAAAAAACAAAAAAAGTGTCATCTGTAGAATTCATCCCTCTATTATCCTATTCTGTTCAATCCTTCGAGTCATCAATACTCAGTTGTCCACATGCCGCAGTAAAAATGTCCCAAAATTTGTCCTATGTTATTACGTTACACAAAAACTTTACACCTTCTTTACACAGTCAATTTTGAGTTTCAAGAAAAAACAAAAAAACACGGGCAGCGAATTTTTTTATTATCTTTCTTTTAAAAAAACCGCACCTTCCAGAAGTGTCCCGTTATAGCTGTAGGGGGTGCCCAGGTGTTGGGGGTACCCAAGTATATTATAGGTAACGCGCTAACGCGCTACCTATGATTATCAGGGATATTTAGGTTGCAGAGGCAATAATTTATTTTAGGGTTGTTTTTCCCAAATGAAGAACACAGCTTTTTTCAGAAGAAATCGGAAGTTGCCATAATTTAGACCAGCTTGAAATTTTATCTAAGCAAGATTGAAGAGAAATGTGGTGTGATGAAGGGCCAAAAAACCTTAACATCGTCTGCAAACAAATACAAATTGATATTCACGGCAAAATCACATATATCGTCAATAAACATCAAAAATAAAGTCGGACTTAAAGGGCTTCCTTGCGGCACACCACTAGTAACGGGTAAATACTCAGAAAATAAATTTCCTATACAAACGCGTTGGAATCGATCGCGAAGGAAAACATTCAACCATACAAGGTTACCTCTTAATCCAAAATTAGAAAGTTTATGAAAAGTTTGATATGGGATACCTGGTCAAAAGCTTTAGAAAAATCAATATAAATAATGTCTAATGAAATTTTATTGCTCAAAGAATCGACCCAATCTGATTTACATTTCAGAAGTTGCAATTCACAAGATTTAAATTTTTGAAAACCAAATTGATTTGGGTGTAAAAGACTATTTTCAGTCAAAAATTTTGAGATTTTAGAGTTGATAATATTTTCCATAATTTTACTAGCAGAACAACAAATGGAGATAGGTCTGTAGTTAGAAATTAGTGCCGAATCGTTCTTTTTATAAATAGGAATAACGTTAACTAATTTCCATAGATTTGGGACCTGTCCAGAAGCAAAAGAAACATTAAAGATAGTACTTTAAAGGTTCAGCTACTTGAGTCATTAATTTTTTCAAAAATAGCATTGGAATGCCATTCTGGACCGGTTGAAAGCGATCCTTTCACTTTTCGTAGTACGTCCATAATAACAAATGGGTCGAAATTAACGTTGTGCAACATCGCGATCGGAACGCTCCTGGAAGAAGGGTAAAAGAATTATTATCTTTAGAAAATTTGAAACAAAATACTGATTAAAGAGATCAGATTTTAATTTAGGATCATGTATGATTTTTAGATTATGGTTGATTGGGGGTATAGGGTTACGATTATCTAGTCTTTGGTTAACAAAATTGTAAAACGATTTTAAGCTTTTATCTTTCAGAATATTCTTTTCTTGGTAGCAAAAAAGTTTGAAATTTCGGATTTCAAAATATTAACAATGGTTTTTATATAGGATTTTATTAGTTGTGGAGCGAATATTCTGAGTATCTTTTCCACAATTTAAGTTTTTTTAAAAATAATTTTCGCAAATTTTGGGGATAATTACGGTGGTTTTTTGATTTTCGATATGTCCTAGGAACGAAAGAGTTCGATCAATGAATTTAATATCGTTAAAAATAATTCATACATTTCATTAACATTAGTGCATTGAGAAAAGGCATCAGGCCAAGATGTACAATTAAGTCTATTAGCGATTTCGGTATAATTTGCTTTTCTAAAGTTAAGTTGAGCCAAATTGTATTTATCTTTGAGCTTGAGAGAACAATGAAAAGTTATACAGTTATGATCGCTGTTAGAAAATGACGGTAAAACAGTAACATTGTGTACAAGATTTGTCCCAAAAACAAGGTCGATTATATTATTCTCGTGTACTTTGGCTTACTAATTGGTTTAGTCCTGTTTTAGATAGAGTATCGAAAAACAAGGTATTTAGGGGATCAGCAGGGAACGTGTTGTTTATCCAATTAATTTTAGTGTAGGTTGAAATCACCTAAAATAATAACAGAATAAGGAACCATTATTGCCCATTCCAAGCATTTACAAAGTTTTTCAGCATAAGCAAAGTCATATTTAGGAGAGCGATATAGAAGAACGAAACGAATTTTGTTAAAACCATCAATAATATCAATCAGAAGCAGTTCAGGGACAACTAGAGCATCAGGGGCTTTATAGATATAGCATTATATGCATTTTTAATGAATAAAGCGACACCACCACCTCTGGAATTAACACGATCAGAGCGAAAAATTTGATAATTATTCAGAGGGCATAAAAGACCATTAGTTATACCTTCGTGGAGCCAAGTTTCACAAAAAAATATGATTTCAAATTTTTCTTCAATTAACATAAAGCGTAGATCACCTAATTTGTTTACCAGACTACGAGAATTAGTGAAAAAACATTGAAACGAGTCAATTTTTCGGGGCGAAAATCCCTAGCGCGCAACAATAGTTCGAGCACTATGTGATACGTTAACTCCCTGATAGGTTTTCTTCTTAATGCAGTCAGCTCTGAAGTCGATGTAGAGATCAGATTCGCCAGATGCCTGACGCTCACGCAACTCGGTCAATAGAGCGCGATTGTCGCTGACGCTGCAGAAACGACAATTGGGACGGCTACGAAGTCGAGACAAAGGACCTTTAGCAGTGAGACGGACGGTTTTTTTTTGTCAATTTATATTATGTTGGAAGGAACTTTTCCTTTTCGTCACTTTTTAATCTTAGTTTTGCCTCATTTATCTCAAAAGATATTCCATTCCTTTATTCTGGGGCAACCATGGATGCAACGCAAGCAAGTAGTAAAGCCGGCCCTTCTGGAGTCTCCGTGCTTAAGCATAGCACATGCTTAAGCATAGAGACTCTGAAAGTATAGGCCCGAAGCTCCGAACTCGAGCGTTCTATTTTAAGCATGGCACGAAGCGCCGAACTTTTTAATGCACAGTCGGTTATCCAGGATGGGCGATACCAATTAATTTTAATTGCCTTTAACCTTTAATTTGCATAAGTAGCTAGCAGCGTACCCCCATGCTACACATCTACTGTTTACGGCCTCTTCTATTTTTGCATGTTTTTTCGAACTTCGAGACATGTAAGTGCATGCAGGGGCGAATTTAGGTTGGGGGAGGGTGCGGCCGCTCCCCACATGGCCCAAAATAGTGCGCAAACTTAAGGATTTTCGAGCGATTTTCGGGTTCAAACGGCTAATTTTTTTGCCCAAGTCAGGGTTTCGCCCCCCCCTTAGGGTACCACTCCCCCCCCTTAGGAAAATCCTGGATCCGCCACTGAGTGTGTGCATAATAAATCAACATCAAAAGCGAAGCGCTAAATTTGGACGGTTAGCGATAATCATTTTATACATTGTTCTGACAAGAGGTGTGTTTACCTTCTCTCATTCATATATGTTTTCAGCATGACTGTCAATTAAATTGACAGTCATGCAACGAAAAATTTTAATTTTCATCAATTTTTGGCTTTTTCCCAGGAACTTTTTCATTCAGGTGAAGTAGACCCTGCATAGGTGCATGATGTCTGGTCTCCCACGCATATGCATATGTATCTACTAACTGTATATATACTACCGAAAACTTTGCCGTTTGAAAACAATCAGCGATATATTTTTGTAAAATTGTGGAATATTTTTGTATAGTTGTTGAATATTTTCGTTAAGTGTTGAAAGCCTTTTTATTAAGTTGTGAAATATTTTCGTCAAATTGTGAAAGTTTTTAGTCAAGTTGTGAAATATTTTTGTTAAGTTTTGAAAATTTTTTGTCAAGTTGTGAAATATTTTCGTCAAGTTGTGAAAATTTTCTGTCAAGTTGTGAAACTTTTTTTGTCAAGTTGTGAAAATTTTTCGCCGAAATGAGTAATTGTGTGTTCTATATAGCTTTATAATGTCAGAAATTGCATTTTGAAAGCAGAAATGTAAATTTTCTAGCGCTTCGTGCCTAATTGAGACAACTATTAGTGATTTTTGCCCTCAGAAATCCAGGAATTAGCTAAAATTCACTACCAAAAATCGAACAACTCTGTTTTTGCCGCACTAAAATCGTTACTGTATCATATTATAGTACCGAAAAATTTGTGTGTACAAAATGTACAAAGACTTCTGGGGGTCATCTTTGTACATGTAAAAACGGACCTTGTACAAAAAGCAGGCTTAACGTTTTGCATATGAAGAAAACGCATGCTAGGCTTAGAACTGAATGAAGTGACGGTAGTGACAATATTGTGAAGAATGTGCAACCTTCTACGTTAAGAATGTGATGTAAACGTCAATCACATGTGGAATAAAGTTTAAGGGCTACCACATTTTGAATACTTGACAAAATTAATAAAATGTCTGTCTTGTAGTGTTGTTCCTCAGGTTGCATAATAGGTACACAGCATGGTCGATCTGGGGGTTTCAGCTAGTGTCAATTGAATTTTTTTATTTGCCAAGAACTATTATAAATGCTGAAATAGCATAAAAACTATGTTTCTGATCTATTTCAATCATTTTTACTGTTTCCTTACTTTTCGCCCTATTTTATCCAGAAATTTTCCTATTTTTCTATGCCTAGATGCCCCCACGTGCAGGTCTTGTTGTGATGTACTTATGTTTTATTTATTGTTTGAAGAAAGCACGTAAATGTGATAACAAGAATAAGAATGTCATGGATAAATAACGGAATCTTCATGGCAACTAATTTTGCATCAGCTGACGAAAATTGAGTTGAACATTAAGGTATTGATTCGCGAAAAGTTGCTAAAATTCTAAAATTACAGCAAAAATTGAAACAGGCAGCCTACTTCAAATCGGATCAGTTGTCCACCTTGCTTGATAAAAAGAAATATGACATGATGAATCATCGCAGGTTGATACAAAATTGTAAAAATAACAAAAAATATCATCCGTAGATGCATAGCATGGCGGTTCTCGGGTCGCCCAGAGAGCTTTCCTCAGCCTTAAAATAGGCACAAATGCTGGAATGTGGCGTAAAAGCTGCGTTAATTCGCAGTCATTGCAGCAGAAAATTTTTTAATTTACATCAATTTTTGGCTTTTTCCCTGGAATTTTTCCTTTCAGGTGAAGTAGATTCCCTCCCATAGGTGCATGTCTCGTCTCCCGCACGCATGCATAGGTATCTAATAACTGCATGCTACCGAAAACTTTGCCATTTGAAAGACAATCAGTGATATTTTTCTGTAAAGTTGTGGAATATTTTTGTAAAAATGAGAAATATTTTTGTTAAGTTGTGAAAAATTTTTTGTCAAGTTGTGAAAATTTTTTGTAAAATTTTTATATTTTCTTGAAAGTATGCTGTTTTACGTGTTTTTTTGCTATAATGATAGTAAGCCATCAATTGGACAAAAAGTTATAAAAAAGAGGAAAAAGGAAAAAAATAAAGAAAATATAGATAAAAATTAAAAATATATGAGTTTTCAGCACTCAATTCCGTTGTCTGATGTCTCAGCCTGATCAAAATATGTTGTTTCTGGTACGCCAGCACTCTGAGCAGAGCTAGCGAGCTCATTCTTTTCAAGAATTATGGCGGCACATTTCAAACTTCCGGCTGTCAACCTACTATTAGCGGTGTTCGAGTTGAGGATCTGGGTCGGAAACAAGTGACTCATTGGCGTTTTACTACAGGAAATCTAGGAGTATGGCAGCACAGACGTTTGGAACACGATTATGGCTCAATTTAAGCCAAATATTGTTGAAGATGGGTCGTCACAGGAATTACGAGAGCCGGTTATAAATCGTCAGATGCTTCAAAAACTGGTCGATAGTCGATTATGGGTCGGCGAAAAAAATCATTTCGTTTATTTTCCAAGAATTCAATCAAATTATCAAAGGCCGAAAGAACGAATTTCAGATCGCCCGATTTCTGGGACGTTATTTCCGGAGAAGAAGAATGAGTGCAAGTCGGCTGGGGACGAGAGACGACTGATTATTATGTTGTCAGCAAAATGTTTAGGACGAGCGTTAAGAGCTTCAATTATGCCAAACGAAAATAATCTTCGGCAATATTTTGACAGAATTACTTGTTTTGTACTGGAAAATAAAATTATTATGAATAGAGAATTAATGGTAATATTATTCATACAAGTCGTAAAGCGAAACCATGACAGAAAAGATGAAGAAAATGTTCCTGAATTACTGAACATTAAATCGTCTGATGGAGCCTGTGTGATTTGCAAGTTGCATTTTAGATTATTTAAACCTTCTTACTTATTATGAATAGCAGTGTTCACTGAAATTTTATCATTCTCAGTCATGGTAACGATTCGAAATGTTGTTTCTACAGCTCGAGTCTCTTCAAAGCTTTTAATCTTGTATAAAATTAAGTTGTGACGGAGTGGACTTTCACCACAAAAGATTCAATGTGGCAATAATATGAATAAACGAAGCTAAAAGCAACGGGTCTATTGTTTAGTTCGGGAAAATTAGTATGCATCAGTGCTAAAAGCGTTGATCAAAATAAAATTGCGAAGGAAAAAATTTGCAAAATGCTGGAGAAAAGTGGGTATGTGCGAAAACTAACTGAGCATAAGATCCACAATATAGTAGGATCAGGAAATTTAGGTTCGATGATTAATTTACAGGATTAGCTCAAAATTACAACAAATTTGTTGAATACGAACAAGAATAATTCCCTGGTTTAAAACTACGCTTCCCGGATGGTCCGCCATCAGCCCTTATTTTCACAACAGGCAAAATTGTTATAACGGGGGCTAGGAGTGAGGCACAACTGAGACGGTTTCAGAAACAGCATAAAGTGTTTGATTGATGCGTTCAAATGAAGTTGATGCATACGGTTGATTGTACGCAGGACTGTATGTCTTCAATGAACTCTTCATTGTAACATTTTAGCCCATTCGACTATATTATGCACCTGTATAGAATTGAGAAAAAGATGGCGCTGCAAGCGCATTTCGACCCGTCCATTTATGATTTTGCGCAGAAATCACTAATTTTGATCTTTGATTTTTGATCAATAAAGGTGTCACATTATTAATGTATAGGTTGAGAATAAAGGTATTTTTGCGCTGCCAATTGCTCAATTAGTGGAATAGCTCCCTGCGCAGAGCATAAAAATGCACAAAATGGCGTAATATGCTCTTAATTGTAGACCTATGGGGTGATGCATTGTGAGCATAGGTGGGCAGCACCGAAATTCTGGGGGGATGAAAAAATTTCTGGGAAAGGGGGGTGAAAAAATTTTCAAAGGTCAAAAATGGTCTTAAAAGTGGTTGTATAGCGAAAAGAACACCATTTTTCGACGTTTCTCATTGAGCACTATCCAATGGCATCAAAAAATTGCTAAAAAAGCAAAAAAAATTTCTGGGGGGATATTTTGATTTCTGGGGGGGGTATTTCAACTTCTGGGGGTGCATCCCCCCACAAACCCCCACGCCCATGTGTGATTGTGAGTGCTGTATAGCTCAATTACATACGGGCAGGTTGCTGTAGAATCTACATAGATGAATAAAGAAATAAAATGGCTCCACACATAAGGTAAATCGCTAGGTGTAGTCCCAACACTGCCACCGCAGTTCCAACGCTGCCGGCACGTTATGTGTTGGCAGGCACATGCACGGGAATTTTTTGCAAAAACGCTTAACATTTGGGACGTGCGTGGTAGGTACGTATTTGCTAAGCTTAAATCATGCATTTAGACTGAAGCAAATCAGGCACGTAGCTTTGGGGGGAATGGGGGTTCCGGACCCCCCCCAATTGAAAAAAATCAGAAAAATAGGACGTTTTAAACCTTATTTTGTGTTATTTTTGGGCTTAGTCCCCGAAAATTGGTGTTGGTCCCCAAAAATAAGACGGCCAGCTATGTGCCTGAAGGTAATTACTGCTAAGGTATTTGGTATCAGAATACAAAAAGGCGTGGGAAATGGACAAAGACTCAATTAGCATATTTTTCTAAAATTTCAATGTGAGATTTATGTTCGTGTGAACTTCGCATTTGAGTTGTGCTATCACAATAAGCACACTATATTGGTTATTCCTCTGTTTTCTAGGCAACTTGGACATTACAATACATTATAAATGCAACAAAGAATTACTGTGCAAAAAATTTTAAGATTTAGCATTAATAAGTTCTTGATTCTAGAGCTGTGCCGGGGCCGCCTTTTTTGCCGGGGGCCGGGGCCTAGGCCCCGGTGCCGGGGCCGGGGCCAATAATAGCGTGCTTTACCATGCTTATAGTACGACCCTGCCCTACCCCTTGTATGTACCTATGCATATATTCTTGCTTGTAGATATGCACGTCAAGCGTTAATATTTGTTGGGATTACAAGATATAACAGAACATGGGCATCGGGGGATCTAAACCCCCCAGAATTCACTTTATCCCAACCCAAAAAGAATCCGCTAGGCCCCCCAGAAATTGATTTTCAGAATTTTTTCTGTTTTTTCTGCGGTTTTTTGATGCTAATGGATAGCTCTCATTGAGAAACGCGAGAAAACGGTGTTTTTTTCGCTCTACCATATATTATCAGGCACTTTTTGACTTTGAAGAATTTTGGACCCCCTAGAATTTTTGAGCTGCCCATGTATGGATTTAACTCCTCTGACTTGGATGCATTTCTCAATGTGCTTTACTTTGCACTTTTTTTAGGCTTATTATTCTATTTGTTCTGATAGACGTAGCTGTCTGCTACCAAGCAAGCTGGAAATGCCCGTCTATATGAATTGCAATTTAAAATATGTCAATTTTGATTATTAACTAGAAATTTTCACCAATCTGACATAGTGAAATAAAGATTTGAATTAGCAAGATCTGTGGTTTGCTTGAAATTGAGTTTGAAGGTAAATCTGCCCAAAACATTATCAATTTTCTACATTATAATCAACTCTAACATTGGCCCCGGTCCCGGTGCCGGGGCCAGCCTGGCCCCGGCACAGCTCTACTTGATTCTACCCTTCACTGGCGACCCCACCATTATAATCTATGAACGTTATGTACTTAATGCTTTTAATTACAAGTGAGCAGCGACTTAATTCTGGGAGTGGATATTATGGGGTAAACATTGAAGAAAAAGCCAAAAACACAGTTGTGGAATATCCTTCTGATTCAGGAGAGTTTGAATTTTTAGGGGTTCACAATAACATATGGGCCTGGGGGGCTTGTACCCTCCATCCGAAAAGTTGAAACCCCCTCCCTTAAAGAATTCTATTTTTTAGTAACATTTTCTTGCTGCTCATGTATGTTTACAAACCCCTCCCCCCGATGAGGTCCATGTGTGACTCGCTGTATGCATGCTGGAACTCGCAGTGGCAGTGATGGGACTTGCAGTAGCAGTGTTGGGACGGTGGTAATGTTGGAACGGTGGCAGTGTTGGGACTCGCGGTGGCAGTGTTAAGGCTCGCGGTGGCAGTGTTGGGACCACACCTGGGTGTGGGGGGTATGCACCCCCCAGAAACCAAAATACCCCCCCAGAAATCAAAATACCCCCCAGAATTCAATTTTTGAAATTTTTTTCTTCGTTTTTTCGCAATTTTTTAACGCCAATGGATAGTGCTTGATGAGAAACGTCGAAAAATGGTGTTTTTATCGCCATACCACCATTTTTAAGGCCATGTTTTGACCTTCAAAAAAATCTTGCACCCCACCAGAATTTTCTTGCTGCCCACGTATGGTTGGGACTGGTGGCACTGATGTGACGGTGGCAGTTTTGGGACGGTGGAAGTGTTGGGACACGATCAAATCGCTAAGCACCCATGAACTATAAATGAATAACATAAGTTTTGTCTGATAAGCTGTAGAACCTACATAAATGTACAAGAAATAAAATGAATGCACACACAGGATAGAATCGCTAAGCACCCATGGACTATAAATAAGATGAAAATGAATAATATACATGAATGAGAGATGGCAACACACCTCTTGTCTGAACAATGTATAAAATGATTATCGCTAACTGCCCAAATTTAGCGCTTCGCTTTTGATGTTGATTTATTATGATTTATCATTTATTACGCACTTACATGTCTCGATGTTCGAGAAAACATGCAAAAATAGAAGAGGCCGTAAACATTAGATGTGTAGCATGGGGGACGCTGCTAGCTACTTATGCGAATTAAAGATTAAAGGCATTAAAATTAATTGGTATCGCCCATCCTGGATAACCGACTCTGCATTAAAAAGTTCGGCGGTTCGCGCCTATACTTTCGTGCTTTATTGTGTAGTAGTATGGCCCGAAATTCGGCGCTTCGTGCTTTGCTTAAAATTGAACGCTCGAGTTCGGAGCTTCGGGCCTATACTTTCAGAGTCTCTATGCTTAAGCATGTGCTATGCTTAAGGACGGAGACTCCAGAAGGGCCGGCTTTACTACTATCGCATAGCCGATCTGAGCGTTGGCTAAAAATTCAGCTTTCTGTGTCAAAATGACATCATCAACAACCGTTATAAACGCTGAAATAGCGTTGAAACTACGTTACCCTGTAGTTTCTGGGGAACTTCAAGGACTTTAGACGAAGTTTTTAATTTTCATCCACTTTTGGCTTTCATTTTGCCTCATTTTTCTCAAAAATTTTCCCATTTTTATTCTTGGGTTCTAGACCTTTAATTCCCCCACCTCATGTCTTTTCTCCATGTATCCGTCTTACGATTTTTTTCATTTTTTTACACCAAATGGCTATGGTAAACGAATGCAATAAGCAACAGTGGCAGCGTTCGTTTGTCATTTTTAAAGAAAAAGTGCAAGATTGCACAATAAGTCGGTCGACCTTGAATAAAAATCTCGATTGGCGCAAATTCACTGCGCAAAATATATACGGCAGCTTTGTTTGTGGAAATTCGAATTGCAATTCTAATCGGTGGACTTCCACTCGATGCACCGTCTTAATACTTTTCCGTTACAATGCTGCTTCGAAACATGGCGAGGTTTTGATTCTGCAGGAATACAGACAGGTTAATAATAAAATTAGTTGAAATTTCTGTAGAAAATTCATAAATTTTAGTAAAAGACAGGAAAAATCGAAATTTAAACTAAAATAATATACCATGGAGTCTAAAAAGTTTAAAGAACAACGACATCTTTAAATAATTGATATTGTATTTTACTCAATTCTGCAATTCGCCAAATAATTTTTATATTTGGATCAGTGCTTCCTTTTTCCCAAAACAATGTTTGCTTTTGGTCGAAAATCAAAATAAATTCTAATCGGCGATTCACACCTCTGATTAACATATCGCAGCACTAGATCATGTTGTCTTGCCGTGCAATTTGATGAATAAGTAGAACGATTTAGTAACAATAAAAAGTTTAAATAGAATTTAAGTAAAATACGTTATTAAATATTACATGAGCTTCTAGTGCATTAATTTTTCAATTAATTTAGGAAAATATAAACTTTTCTAAAATTTCAATTACAATAATTTCAATCAATTTACAATTTTGTCAAAATTTACAAAAGACCGAATATTGCTAGACGTATTATATATGCACTGCGCTTCGAATGTTGTGAGTTTGCTGCGTATTTTTAATGTTTTGATTAATAATTATAGGTCTAAGCAGAAATTAATAGCCAAATAACCAGTAGAGCTCATATCATGAAAATTTTAGTTTAATTAAAAAATTAAAATTGATCGAATTAAAATTAAAAATTTGATCAAAAATTTTAATTATAGCTTTGCACGACCTCAATTTGCGCATGTGCAAAGAAACCATCGGTTTCTTTGTACGTTTTGCGCCAAAGTGGGGTTGTTATCTACAACGTACATTTCTCTTCTTCCTTTAAACTCTTAAGTACAATATATTTTACCATTTTTTCCATTTTTTGCATTAATTTAGGAAGAAACTCAGAATATCACATCGGATACGAAATTTGTGAGGAATCAGGGTAAAAAGGTCTTGGTGGAGCAACAATTGCATGTTAAACACGAATTTTCACTTATTTTGCCATTCTTTCCTGAAAATTTCGATTGCATAGTAGTTTCAGGCTTATAATATAACGAATTCACTTTAACTAGCCCAAAATTGCAATGAAAAAAACTTGATTACTTTCACATAATCGCTGAATTCTTATTTCAAAGAAACTATAAGTGTGAAAGCTCTAAGGAATGAATGATACGGAACTAATTTGAATATTCGTACCCCATATGATCACTTACAACTTTGTCGGTTTCGTTCGTTTATTATTTTGCTACGTAGGTCTATATTTAATTAAGCAGTAGAGCATTCTACGTCTTCATCTTAATCGTATTTTATCAGGCGTTTAATCGAATATTTCACAGAAAAAATTTCGATTTGTGTATTTTTATTTTTATATAGATTTTTGCGTATTTTTTGACATTAAGAAGTGCAAAAGGTGCAATCAATACCGGAAGCCTATTTTCGACGACGAAGCTGCCAATGTAACGATGGAAAAATTAGCCAGTCACGTGCTGAAAATATTTTTTGGTAGAAAAGATTCGAACAAGGATCGCACCTTCCACAGCCGAGCTAAACCTCGTAAGGAAGATCATCCTTCGAACAAATGCGAGGCTTGCCGCAATGGCGATTGCGCTAAAAGGTAAAAAAATCGATTTATTTTTTCGAATAAATAAACAGCTTTTAATGACCCCCTTGCGAAAGTATGTCAAACAATTTCATCAAATCAAACATTTCCGTAGGACGCTTTTTTTAGATTCCATTCTCCCATATACAGGGAGGATGGGTAACCTTGTACACGAGCAGCACAGCAACCAAAGTCTAGGAGAGATACGGTTCGTTGAAGCTAAATTCGCCAAAAATATCATCAAAAATTGAACTCTGGGTTCAAACGACTTTTGGAAGGGAGGTGTTCTAGATTCTTCGGAGTTCAGCCAGTCCGCCCGAACCCCTCACGTTTATCTAGGGCAACGCCCACCGAAAGTTAAGATTCTTCTTTACACCCTACAGTTGTGTAGAGTTTACAACGAAAATTAACTTTAGTTTCAGAGCTTCTTTGAAACTAAAGTTAATTTTCGTTGTAAACTTTACACAACTGTAGGGTGTAAAGAGAACACACATTAGATCCGTAATCCTGACCTTACGGAATATATTTTTTAAAAATTCACATTTTGCAACGCGCTGGAAGTAAAATAAATTTATAGTGTAAACTTTACACATTAACAATAAATAAATTGTATGATCTTCACACAATTAATGGGTGTGGAGAAAATTAGCTGTTAGATTCGTAATGCTTATGTTACATAGAATACTCTGAGAAATAATTAAGCTTCCGCAAGGCTCTTGGACTAAAGTATATTTTCAGTGTAAACTTTAAACGTACTTCTGATATTACTCTGATTAAACGATCAACATTTATGAAAACTTTAAGTCTTCACAATGGCCAGAGGACAAAAAAGTATTGGAGGTAAACCACTTTACACCATTGGTGAGTGTAAACAAACCGCCCAGCCGGCGTATCACGTCTGATCTCTGGTACATTTTTGGACTTGAGATCATGTCCAGACTCAAAACTGGAGAAGTTGGCAGAAAAAAAACAAGACAGAAACACGATTAACACCCTTAATTTTGGACTTTATATCTCCCCAAAAACCTAAATATTGATGTCAATAAACTCAATTTGTTGTGACGTGTACCCCTAGAAAGTACTTTTTTTAACCCCCTCAGAAATCAAACACCTCCAGAGTTCAATTTTTGAAATTTTTTCCTCTCATTTTTCCGCAATATTTTGATGCCAATGAATAGTAATAGATGAGAAACGTTGAAAAATGGTGTTTTTCACCATACCATTATTTTTAAGACCACTTTTGACCTTTGAAAAATCTTGCAATCCCCTCTAGAATTTTGGTGCTGCCCACCTATGGTCCCTACTTCTTAACGGAGAAAGTGGCGAATAAAAAATGGGCAAAACGTATTTTTCACCATCCACCCACCACATTCTAAACTTTAAACATCTGAACCTAACTCCCCATAGAGTGTAAAGGACTTCGGTTCAGGCCAGTTTGTAGCATTTAAATTGTAGTACGTTTATATGTCGAAAACTTCTGTTCCGCAAAATATTTGAGATATTGACCAATCAAATAAAGGGAAGAAAACGCTTTTTTCCCTACATTACATCTCTGATTTCGAACTTTACATCTTCATATGTAATTCAACATTGAGTTTTTTAAACGTGATTCAACTTGTTGCGACGGGTAGCCCTTAAAACGTACTTTTTTAATGTATTCAAATTTATCCCGACTTGTAATTGGAGAAGTTGGCAGAGAAATCTTTGACAAAACCTGTTTTTTTACATCATCTACTAAAGTATTAAGTTTAAACCCCTAGGTCTATCTTCGCGTTGAATGTAAAAAATTTGCTAGTAAGCAGAAAGTAACCGTTGAGCCGTAGTACATTTCTATCAGAAAAAATTTGAGCTGTACCCGGACCTGGCCCCGGCGCCGGGGCCTAGGCCCCGGGGCGGGCCAGGCTGGCCCCAAAACCGGGGCCTGAAAAATTTTGTTGCATTTATTGATTCGGAAATGATTGGAACTGATGTACATCCATCAGTTGGACTTTTATTTAGTTAGAGATGTCAATCAACCAACTGAAGCATGTTATTCTTTCGAGACAGTAAAACTGAAGGAATTGATACTTAGTTCAATCGATGAAGCCAACAAGTTTGCACCTATGTAATAACACCCATTTTTGAATGGTGTCGAGTTATAACGTTCAGTCACAGTCGCATTAGCTTAGCATTTACGATCTAGATTCAGTTTGGTCAGGGTTTCATTAAGTCTTTTTCAAGCTAAAATGATTTTAGTAGCAACTACATATTAATTCTCACATGCTGGTTGATGTCAATCATTTGCGAAAAAGCTTTTACTCTTGTCCGTTTCTGACTTTAATCTCACCATATATAGCCCAGACAATTTCCCCTTCCCCAACCCTCAAGCATGCGTCTCCTTGCTGCAGCTCAAGTAAATACGGGAGAAATTCACTTTATATCTCACTGCATAAAATCGTAGTTGAAAATTAAATTGTTTTTTATACAAAGCGTCATGAAATTCCTAATTACGTCCGTTTAATTTCAGCAATCACTTGCCTAGTTAGAAAGCTAAAACCTAAGTGAAGAAAATTACAATGAAATAATAAACAACTTATAAATATTCACAATGAGACAGATAAAATTCTTCAAGTGAATATGATCTTAGTTTGAGTGAGAGGTGATATCTTAGTAATGATGATTGTTTTTATTCATTACATTATTATAATAACTCGTATTATTAATATTTAATTGTATCAATATTTTTCATCACTAATATTACGTTATATGTCACGGATAAGAGATGGGCGCATACACATAAGAAATGCCAGCATGGGACGTCATATGACTACATAATATTTTGTTTCTAGGCCCCGTTGCCGGGGCCTAGGTCCCAGCTTTGGTGAAAAAGGCGGTCCCTGTACAGCTCTAGAAAAGTTTCTCGGGACTCATTACCGGATTTGTTGGCCGAACATCAAAAAGGCAGAAACGCAACCAAAATCTGTCTTTATACCCGCTGATTTTTACACTCTTCACACTTCTCTTCAAGAATTGATGCGAAAATTCAAAAAACGAAAAAGGTGTATCTAGAGAATTCTATCTTCTACAATTCTATGCTATTAAATTGTATGAGGCATTTACAGAGAGTTGTGTACGTGCTGCTGAAAAAACCACCAAAATTCGCTATATGTTATAACCTTACGCTAAATCTTTACATGCTCATCACAAACTTAATATTGAGTGTAAATAAAAAAGCACAATCTTTTTTTATTATCTATCTTTTTAAAGAAACCACACCTTCCAGATGTGTCCCGTTATAGCTGTAGACAGGTAATTATCTGATATTTTTTAGCATTGCATCGAATATTCAATATTTAATTAAAATTACGCAGCGTGGCATGGGTGCACTCTTCTCGACCTCCGACGATCGGACAAGATTTCAACGTTGCTAAAACTCAAGTGAATATAGATTGGGTCCTGAAGTTCGCTTTGAAAGACGACGTCGGCAAATTCGAATTTTTGGATGACCAATTCAGGGCTTTGCGTCTACATGGAATTTAGTCAATCAAGAAGCATAATGCGTTTTTCGAGGAATTTCCAATTCTGATTTTAGTAGCGATATATCCGTCTTTCTATTATTTGGCGATTTTCATCTTTCATCATTATTCTCATATATGGACGGAACGGCGACCATACGTGAATGAGGGATCTGGACCCCCTGAGAATCTGAAAGACCCCTCTATCCGATATCGATAGATCCTCCAGAATTGAATTTTTGGTGCTATTTTTACGAGTTTGACCCATCAGACCCCCAGAATTTTGCTGCTGCTCGCCTATGGCGTCAGCCACAGATGTACATCGTGGCAATTCTGGGGTTTAGCCCCGAAATTTTTCTCAGCAAATGTTTTTTGGGCTTCAAAATCGCAGTTATGTACATGCCCGTCAAAAACACTATTTTTCGACGTTTGGGGCGGACGGAGCTCGTTCTTTCTAGAACATAAATAAATTAAAAAATTTCAAACAAATTTGAAAAAACTGTAATTAAATTGAACTAATAATAATCAAAAAATTACCATAACGTGAAATGCCGAAAATTTGATACTTTTGAGCCGAAACAGCTGCAAATGCTTAAAAACGCACACATTCTAAGATTTTTCAAATCGACAATTCTCAGGAGTCAACAACCATTCTGTGGGGGAGGGGGAGTCGAACCTCCGCCAAACTCCCTCCCCAATAACACGTATGTCAGCAACCAAATTTGGTGGTTGATTAATAAAAAAATCGTGAAAAAACCTTAAAATTCAATTATGGGGTCTGCGGATATATTTTGGAATTCTTTGAAATCAACAAGCCCCTCCTCGCCCATGTATGATTGTCATATTTGTCTTATGATTCTTTAAAGGTTCGTATGTACATAATTGATTCGAAATTTCTATTATTTTGATTTTCTGTGCCTTTTCGTCGTTGATTTGTGGGATATAGGGTCATATTTCTGAGCATTAACCGAAAAATTTGATGAGTGACACTTTTTTAGCCGTATTTTTCGACGATTGCCCCAATAAATACAATTTATAAAAATATTGAATAAAAATGGAAAATACAAAAATACGATCCTATATTTCGACTCAAGTGTAGCTGCTGATAAGCTTTTTTTGCACTGGTGTAGGCATGCGTTTCTCAGTTTTTATGAAAGTGCGTTAAAAAACTCAATTTCAACTGAAGTTTCTTTCCAGTTAACAATATACAATCGGTTGTTTCTCTTCCTTTATTGCGATAAACTCTTCGTGTGCATTTTGTTTCTGTTTGCATGCATTCAGTGAAAGTTGGAAATGCTGACGAAGTTTGAAATGAAATTGAAGAAAAGATTGCACTAATTAAATTAAATTTAATCGACTTCTGAAGATTTAGTCAATCAATAGATTAATATTCTTTTTTCACGTAAATATCGTGCATTTATGCGAAGTTTTGACTTTACGGAACGCGCCGTCATTTTCGTTCCTCTTATTTTGAGCCGTCTTCTCTTGTACACTGCTTTGAATTCGGCGCATTGCGAGTTAACTATTCTTAGACGATTCCAGTGAGAAATGAGGTCAAAGACTATACTGCTGCGATTTTATGGACTGTTAGCTTTTAGCGGGTTGCGTTATATGGGCAGCGACCAAATTGTGGGGATTTGATGGGGCAGAATCACTAATTGTTTAAAATTCAGTTCTGGGGATCCACTTATGGGGTGTTTGAAATCTGGATTGGTCTTTTTCGACCATTTAAAAGTTTACTTCGGGAACAAAATTAAAAAATCGAGAATAGAGAAGAGTGGACTGAAATTGGTGCTAGGACGCTTTGGCGCAACTGTATTGGTGTAAATTAATTACAAATTGTGTCTGATTTGGACAGAAGCATTGTACAGTCAAGGACTTTTGTTGGACTGTTCGTTTGCGTCACACATTCGTGGCATGACCGAAATTCTGGGGTTCTGAGGCTTCAGAAATTTTCTGTGAAGGATCAAAAGCTTGACAGTTAGACAGGCACGACCTTTCGATGTTTTGCGCCGCTTATTGGCATCAAAAGGACAAGACGGAAAATTGAATGGACACGAATTTCGATTTAAATAATTTTAATATAATCATAATATAATCGACATACAATTTCAATAATTATATCACTAATTTAACATCAGTTATGACAAAAAATGGAATTCTGGGGTCTGTAAAATATTCTTATTGCTGCATTGGGTCCTAAACTCGAATCTTCATGCTCGGATATTATTTCCATGCTTTTAATCGTGCATACATACTCATAAAACATGTACGTACCTACATCATAGGTAGCGCGTTAGCGCGTACCTATAATATACTTGGGTACCCCCAACACCTGGGCACCCCCTACAGCTATAACGGGACTTTTCTGGAAGGTGCGGTTTTTTTTAAAAGAAAGATAATAAAAAAATTCGCTGCCCGTGTATTTTTGTTTTTCTTGAAACTCAAAATTGACTGTGTAAAGAAGGTGTAAAAGTTTTTGTGTAACGTTATAACATAGGACAAATTTTGGGACCTTTTTACTGCGGCATGTGGACAACTGGTATTGATGACTCGAAGGATTGAAGAGAATAGGATAATAGAGGGATGAATTCTACAGATGACACTTTTTTTGTTTTTTGAAATTCGCATTATTTATCGAACGGCAGTGTAAAGAGTGCGAAAATCTGGGGTGAAAAAGCACTTTTTGGTCGAGTTTTCAACCTTCCTATGTCCGATACTAACTCCGGTTATGAGGTTTTTAAAATGTTTTCTGACAGAAATGTAGAGCGGATCAAGGGCTACATTCTGCATATAAGCAAAGTCTTCTATGCTCTATGGTGAGTTAGATCCTGGGGTTTAAAGTTTACACTCTAGTGGATGGTGTAAAAAAACGGATTTTAACTAAGATTTCTCTGCCAAATTTTTCCGCTTATGAGTCAGTGCAAATCGAAGACAGCATTAATAAAGTGCCTCACAGGGGCTAAACATCGCAGCAAACCGCATTTAAAAAAACGCAATATTGAGTTATTTATGGGGGTGTAAAGTTCGAAATCAGAGGTAAAAAATGGGCTAAAAAACACGTTTTTTCCGAAGTTTGATTGATAAATCATGCCAAATAATTTTTGCAACAGAATTTTGGCACACAGGAATGTACTACGATTTAAAAGCTACAAATTGTACCAAACCGAATTTCTTTAAACTCAATGGGGAGTTCGGTACGGAATTTTAAAGTTTACAGTGTTCTAAATGATGGAAAATACGTTTTTGTTGCGTTTTTTGTTCGCCACTTTCTCCGTCAGAAGTCGGGATAAGTCTAATAGAATAAAAATAAAGTGCTTTATATCGGGTGCATGTCAAAGCAAATTGTCTATACATTAATATTTAGCGAGTGTAAAGTCAAAAATTTGGAGTTTTAAATGCGTTTCTGTCTTGTTTTTTCTGCCTGCTTCTCTGGACCAGGAATCAAATTTGATATGCCAGTCTGGCGCATATGTTTACACTCTACGGTGTTGTAAAGTAGTTTACACCAATTGTTAGTTTGCCCATAGAACATTATGTAGACTTAATTTTTCATAAATATTAATCGTAATATCGGAACAATATCAAAATTACGAATCTGACTAAAATCTTCTTTACACTAGGTGTTTACATGAAGTTTACACTACATATATATTTATCTTCGTTTTTGAGCATTCCTGAAACCTAATTCTTTCTTGGAGCCTAGAAGTTTTCAAAGGATCAAATGTGAGACGTCACGTAGGCGCGTTTGTTTACATCCAACAGTGATGTAAAGTAGTTTACATTCATTGTTTATATGTCCTCAGACCATTGTAGAGGCATAATTTTTTCATGAATGTTGATCATAATATCCGAGTAATTTTTACACTGCATGTTAGCCTTTGTTCTAGAGCATTGCAAAAATCGAAATTTTTTCCTGAGATATAAAAATTTACAGGGAATGAAATATATACGTCAATTGGGCGCGCTTGCTTACACTCAGCAGTATTGCAAAGTGGTTTAAACCTAATGTTTATTGTCTTTAAAACATTATGGAGACTCATTTTTCCATAAATGTTGAAAGAAATATCGGAGCAATATCAAAATTACGAATCCGACTAAAATATTCTTTACGCTATGTGTTTGTGTAAAGTTTACGTTACGTGTTAACCCTAATTCGATAGACTTGCAGAGACTTTGTAACTGAAGTCAAGAAATTTTCAAGGATTCATATGTGAGACATCAATTAAGTGAGTTTGTTTACCCTCAAAAGTAATCTAAAGTGATTTAAAAATTATGTTCAAGTGTCCTTAGATCATTGAAGAGATGTAATTTTGTCTTAAATGGGTTGCATTAAAGTTAAATCTTTCTTAGCCGTGTTTATAATATGTTTCACAAAAATCTTGCACATGGAGAGCTATCGTTTAATTGATGTAAATTGCCTGCAAAAGTGGTTTAAAATGAACCAGCAATCACACTACTGTGCACAGAAGTCAGACAAAGATATACAGCTTTATTGTAATCATGTACATTAATAAGCCGTAAACTGTTAGTATTCTCTACACCTAGTAGTTGTGTAAAGTTTGCACTATTCATTTGTTGTTAATATGTAGTCTATACTACAAATTTATTTTACTACCAAATCAAAGCGTTAGTGTTCCTTACATTTGATATTTGCGTGAAGTTTTTGAATTTTTGCCGGAAATCTTTGCCTTCTAATTTACCAACATCCCACCTTTTCCATTTTCTTGAAGTTTAAAATCTTATATAATTCTCTCATAATTTAATGGTAGGTTTTAACTTTAAGTTTCTCTTGGTTTACAACTCTCGCTTAGCAAGCTCATTTTTCAAAACTTTTTCATAGTGATCAGATTAGTTGCGTTTAGTTTGGAATTGGTGGACGGTCGTTATTTTATTACTCGGCTTAAATAAACCAAGTGACTATCTTTTGATTATTTTCTTCATCGCAAATTCAAACACCCAATTTTCAATTTGAAAATTGACCCAATTTTCAATTTGAAAATTGATCCAATTTTCAATTTGAAAATTGAAAATTGGGTGTTTTCAATTTCAAAAGTCACAACACATTGTGCTTGTGTATTGATTGAGTGAGGATTTGCAATGTGAATTCGTTGGTTAAATTTTTGTGCTTGATTATAAGTGAACTGCACATTAAGAAGAAATAACTTAATGCAGTTTTAATTTGAAAATGGATGGTGTCAATAAGGTTGTCTTGTTTAAAAAGGATAATGCTGATGTTAAGAACAATATTGTTTTCCGCGTTCTTGGACTGTTGTCATTATTGTGGCATGTTACTGATTGTGTTTACTGACTGATGTACTGAAATCACGCTAATTAAAAGTAGTGTACTAGCAAAGAAAAATGCTCCGATGGAACAAAAAAGATGAATATACTTGGAATTGTGGATTATTATGGATGTAAAAGGAGGGGACTAGGAAAAATCTACCTAAAGTCGGAAAATCTGCTAAAAATCACACTTTCTCTAAGCAACGCAAAAAAATCGATGTATATTCTGCGGCCTCTAAAAAAGTGTCTTTTTTAAATAATGTTCGAAGTTTCAGATAAGAGTGTATAAACGAAATCTATCAAGGTTACTTTTTTAAATTGCTGGCACCTGATTGATAGAAAACTAAGAGGTATTGTATTTAAAGTTGTTTTGTTTTATGAGCATTATAGCAAGCAAAGCAGGAGGCGATTGATTAGTGCACACAATCGTTTCGGGCATGCTAGTGTATCTACATTAAGTCTGTTTCAAGTCAACTTACGTGTTTCCTACTGTTTTTAACCAACCATGTCTTCAATTGTCTTCGATGTTTGCTATTTCATTCAATTGGCTTGGAAGACTATGCGCTAGGAGTTTATGCTCACGATGAATGTACTTCGACTATAAAAAATGATGGTAAACGGAGGGTTAAATCAATTTTGAAGCAAATTTAAAATAAATTATATATCCAGAAAGCAGGTTCTACAAGCTACAAAATAGCATATCGTTCTTTTCGATTCGATGAGTATTCATCTGTGTACAACTAAAAAACTGTACAAAATCCAGTGTATTTTTAGATGCATATCTCACTAAATTCAGAGTCATTCGAAAAGTGATTTATACAATCGCGTAGAGAATTGAATGGGCTTTCAGAATCTGTATTGTACTTCAATCATAAATAAAATATGAATAATTAATAATATTACAAAGAGTTTGGCACCAAAACGGTGGCACTAAAACGTCCCATTTCAAATTCATGCACTGTAGGTTAAAAACGGATGAGACATGCAGGTGTGTAAGTAGTTAGGTATACTAAACTATGTCCTGCAGGCAAGCAATATTACAAAACTTTTCCTTCAGGTTTACATTACAAACGGATTGACAATGTAAACATTAACCGACATGACGATCGGTACTACTGTTTCAAAATTCTTGAGCCAATCAGCAGAGAGCAGTTTCATAGTACCCGCCTCTCGCATCAAGTAATTCGTTAATTGTTACAAGGAGCTACATGTATGTAAACTTTGCCGCCGCTTCCCCAAAGTGGTCTATTGGTATTACCACACACTTCATAGAGAGAATTTAAGAAGTTCGACCTCGCGCGTGGTATTTTTACTACGTGAAGCTGCCGGTTAGGCTTTCACAGCTCCTAAAGAACCAAACTGACCCAAGTGCCAAAGCACAAGGGTTAAGACCAAAACGTGCAATAGGCGAATAGTTAATCAGATGAAAACTCTCACGCTGATTGGCTCGATTTTTACTGTTTTCAAATCACCTCACTGTAACAAAAGTCTCAAGAATTTTGAAACAGACTATAATCTGTGGTGCATGAAATCGCGTGATAAACAAATGTCTTTACTAATGTAATCCGCCATTCGCAACGCATCATGGAGTGACCAACTCGAGTCGTCTGTGGAGCAGTTGAAAAATTGGAGTTACAGTAATAAGAACTTTTGATTACCAATCGTTCATGTACCTATAGTCTATTTCACGAAACGTTGAGCATGACAATCAATTTCCAGCGAATTCGCCGCAGCTGCAAAACTGGTAGGTATCTAGCCAACTCAACTGTACTAATTTCCATATTGAAACTTCGTATGTATGCCGATCAATTGTTGCACGGTATCGTGATTGCTGCATTAGTTTAAACGACTTTTGTTATCGATTTGTATCGACCCAGAATTGCGTTGCGATACATGCGCATGGTTTTGTGAAATGGACTTAAGCCCATTCTTACTTCGTCCGGCTCCGTCCGATTTGGTGTCGGAATGCAAAAATTGACAAAACCGCTGCGGCACGCTGGGGCACAAGCCGGCATTATCCGGCATCATGCGGCACGCGTCCGACTTTCCCTTGCGCGTGACGTCATAATCTGTGTTGCAATGCGGCATTTGCAGCAATGGACAAGTTGAGTTGGTTCCTCTTTGTCCGTCCGGCACGCATGAAATGTAAAGGACAGCGTATTGGAAGATTGGCACGACATGTAGCGCATTGCACGCCTTGTTTATGTTGCACTATTTCATTTTTCAAGCTTTAAATTTTTGATCAATTTCCTGCTCTCTACTCGTCGTATAAAAGCGGATTGAGAGTCGGAAATTAACCAATTTTTATGCAAAATCGAGATCAAAACGCGTACCTACTACCAGTGGCGGATCTAGGATTTCCTAAGGGAGGCAGTATCCCAACTTTTCCGAAAACAGTCAAAAATAGGTCCGAAAATTTGCCCTCAACGCGCGAAAAGCAAATTTTTTCGGTGTTTTACATTGTATACTTTCACTTAAAATCACTTTTGGCGCAATATTTTTTCTTGAAATTTTAAAAGTTTTGACAATTTTATGCGAAAAAATCATTAAATTTCTTTGACTTTAACAAAAATCTGGCGCGAAGTCCCGGAAAATTAGTAAAATTAAGGAGGACTAGCAAATGGGGCGCTTCGCTGCCCCATCTGCTAGAGTGTTTGTAAACAAATAATATCTTAACCAGTAATTAGTATAAAAAATTGAATGACTGCAATGGATCGGCGAGCGGTTTTTATATTTTTGTCTGTGACACGAAGCCTTATATATTTTGTTTCATATTATTTTATGCGTACATAGATTTTAAGATTTTTTCGAATTATAATTACCGATTAAGGTAGTTATAATACAGACATGCACATGGGGGTTTGGAGGGGGTCCCCACCCCAGAATGGGAAAATGGAAAATTTTGTCGGTAAAATGAAGTCCAAAAATGGATAAAAACTGAAAAGTTTCTTCAACAGTTCTCCAAATTGACCAGAAACTGAGTAATAACCATAGGTGGGCGGCTTCAAAGGTCTGTAAGGTGCAAAATTTTTTCAAAGTCAAATATTGGCCTTAAAAATAGTGCTATGGCGGAAGAAACACCATCTTTGAACGTTTCTCGTCGATTTCTATCGATTGGCATAAAAAACCCCGACAAAAGAAAAATTTTAAAAAGTGAAATTCTGGGAGGTATTGTTGGGTATTTGCCATTTCTTGTTTGGGTATTTTGCCTTCTAGGGGTGCATACCCCCATACCTCCACGCCCGGGTATGGTAATAACGTAGTTTTTGCGCTATTTTAGCGTTCAGGCCAATTTTTCAGGTCATTTTGGCCCATGACTCTCTATTTTTGACCCCCTGACCGGCTGACTCCCAGATCGGCTCATGCTGTGCATTGTCAGATCAATGCAATAATCGCAAGCCGAATATAATGATTCTACAAATTTATGTTGGAACTTATTTTGGAAAAGATGAACAATTTTGAAAACAATTTTTGTATATATGCACACTTTTTTCTGAAGTAGGTACCTATCTATACTAAAGTTTTTGTTAACGCTTTAGACAACGCTTTTCCTTAAACCATCACGTTTCGCTTTATAAATCAACTACAGGCTCGGCTCTGCATGGTTTATTTTTCTGCATTTCCATTCATTTTTCGTTTACTGAGCATTGCGTTGCGAGCAACTGAAAAAGACTTCGTACTGCTGTTTGGAGCATCACTATCTATTTATATTTTATATACCCAAAATCAAGCGGGCATTCTCATTCAAGCGTGCAAGCTTGTTTAAGAATACCTTGCAGCTAAGGAGTACCTATTTTTGTGTTTGACTACGTAAATGTATAGGCGCGTTTCTATAGTCTGCTTAAAGTGATCTGCTGGTACATAGGTTAGGTTCCCTACCTATTTATTTTTCGCTTTAAGTTTTAGAGATGGGCAGCAATAAAATTTACTCTTTTGGCCAAAATTGCATTAAAACAGCACGGAAAATTCAATTCATTGATTCATTTCGATTTCTAGATGTTCACTGGATTCTCTGGAGGAGAGATCCAGAAACGTTAAAGTCCATATGTTTTCTAACTAATTAACTGTTAAACTTTATTACAATATAAGTCATATAAAATTTTTCATTGAAGGCGATAAAAGATAACTACAAAATTTCTTTGAAAACAATATTATCAGTTATCGTTCTTGGATCTCTTTTTCCTTGCTTTTGATCGGCTACTACTTGAATTCGTAAGCAATCGAAAGCTTTTACCCTTGAACATGCCACATATAGCTGACCGTGTGTAAAAACTAAAGTTGATAAGTGTACCCCTACTTTTTCGAAAGTTTGTCCTTGTGCTTTGTTTATTAATATTGCATGAGCAAGCCTGACCGGAAATTGTCGGCGACAAAGGTTGAATGGGACGTCAGTATCATCTTCTGTATTAAGATTTATTCTTGGGATGAAGTGAATTGATCCTTTACATGTACCAGAGATAATTTTGGCTTTTAGAACGGTCGGCTTAATGTCCATGATGTAAAACCTTGTTCCATTGCAAAGTCCCTGTCTTACTGATAAATTGCGCATGAGCATAACTATTGCACCTTTCTTTAAATTTAGGCTATGAGGGGGTAAACCAGACAAGTTTACGGTATTTAAAAATTCGTCCGGATAAATTTGTGCTAATTTGGCCTCATTCATTAATTTTCTGACAGTCTTCGTTAAAAGGCGATAAAATTACTTTTTGATGCACTGATGTGCCACTGTAATCGAAATTTTCTGGAAATAAGTCCTTAACGACATCATTACTAATACATTCGTCTGGAAGTGCAATTGAGTACTCCGTCAATCTGTTCTCTTTTTCAAGGGTCAATTGATCACTTCCTAATTTTAAGAGCCATTCGGGAAAGGAAATTTGATCATTTCTAGCTCTCATGTTAATTTTTAGATGCATTTTCTTAAAATATGACCACAATTCTCTTGATTTGATGCATTTTTGTGCGATTTGCAGTTTCGTTCCACCCTCGATAACTGGCAATATTTGCCTGACATCGCCGCTTAAGAGCAGTATTTTGCCACCAAATGGGACTTTTTCATTTTTCATTAAGTCGCGAAAAAGCGGTCAACTGCATTTAATGCATCCTTAGAAGCCATGGAAGCCTCATCCCAAATAATTACGTCAATATTCTTTAATTGTAACTTTTCAGATAATATCATATTGCATGTTGAATTTTCTTTCAAATTAATAGGCAAATGAAAAGCACTGTGACATGTTTTTCCGCCCATTAGCTAGAATTGCTGCGATTCCAGTCCATGCGACTGGTGAAACAGTTTATCCCATACTTCTGATAATGTTTATTAGCGTTGCATGCGTGAAAGTTTTCCCACTGCCTCAGGTCCATAAAAGCGGGCAGCTAGCAAGAATTATAAATCAATGTGCGATTAGAAACGAATAACCCACGTAATAATATTAATGAGTGGGCAGGCCCGGTCTTAGGCATTTGGGGGCCCTGTGCGAGGAAACCTTCTTGGGGCCCCCGGGTATTTAACAGTGTAAAACCTTTAAATTTAAGTTACGAGTATATACGTACCTACCACACATGCACTGGGGGCGGGGGGTTAGGGCCGAGGGAGTATTGCTCCGACTGAAGGGTCAGCCAGCCAAATACTGTCCAGCGATTTTGAGTTGATGGAACCATTTTTTGCATGATTTTTGATGGCAAAGACAAAAGCACTAAAAATGTCAAAAGTTTCCCAGCGCTTTGCGCCGGATTGCACATAATGATGACTTTTATTCATTTTCTAGCTGGCCTGAAAGAAATAAAACCAGTTTTTTGCATACAATGTCAAAAATTTTTGAAATTTTTGTAGAAAAATTTTGCAGTAAAAGTGATTTTGAATGAAAGTCGACTAGATGAAACCTCGAAAGTAGTACAGCGGGCCCCTTCAGCCCCCTGTACTTAAGCATAGCACGTGCTTAAGCATAGAGATTCCATTTGGACCATGCACGCTCTCAGTACATTTGCACTCAGCCGCTTGAATCGCCGAATTTTTGGCCATACTACTACACCTAGGCATGAAGCGTCCAACAATGCACAGTCGGTTATTCAGGACGGGCGGAACCAATTAATTTTAATTTGCATAAAGCTAGCAGCGTCCCCCATGCTACTGTTCTAATTTTATTTCAGTTTTAGTTTAGCTATCTTGGTTGACTCGCAGACGATGAGTCATCATGGTTTCTATTTTTAAAACAAAAAATTTTAAAAAACCGGAAATTTCCGGTTTGACTGATACCAAAAATAGTCTCATCTCAGAAGGTATAAAAGGAGAGAGCAGGCAAGAAAAAATCATTCTCCAAAATTATTGCTCTTTTGAACTACTCAATTTCTGCTCTTGTTTTTACTTATTCAAATGGCTTCTGACATTGAAATGGAAGACCTTTCAACGCAAGACATGTGGTATGAATCGGACGAAGAAATGCGAGAGCAAGACCTTAAAATTGTGGATGAGTGGTTTCCCACAGAAGATTTTTATGAGCTGGAGAGCCAGAAACGCAAAAAATTAAACGCTTCAACACCGAAGGGCGAGCATACACATTGAACTTTAAAAATCTAGACCGTCTCGATTTGGGATAAAATTTGGTCGAAATTTCTCGATAGTGCCATCACACATATTCTGGACGTTTCTAACACGACTGACATGGTGGGCCTGCAACTAACACACCCAACACTTAAAAAGCCGGCAATCGTGCCTTTCAGAAAAGGTGAACAAATAAAAGGCGAGCAAATTGTACACACTATTGAACGCATCCTGCAATCTAATGAAGAAGTGCGTCTGCAAGAACCAGAAACGCGCATAAAAATAGTGCACGCTAGCCCTCCTCTGGCTCAGGTCAGCATAAACGACGGTTTATAAATTTGGAAAAAGAAATGAAGGTGAAAAAATGTTTCGTCAGAATCAAAAATAATGATAATTTATGCCTACCACGTGCGCTGGAGGTTGAGAAATGCCGACATCAACATATGATAGAGCCAGAAAATAAACTCTTTGAAAATCGGTACAAACGAATTCGCGAAGGTGACACATGGAAAAGCAGCACACAGAAAAAAGCTGCTAACGAGCTCATATTAAAAGCAGGTCTTAAAGATCACACAGGCCCCTATGGTATACCTGAACTGCACGCCTTCCAGAAAGCCTTACCTGAATACCAAATTAAGGTTTTCAGCGCCGATTTTTGCAATGCTATAGTGTTTGAAGGGCCGTCCGCAGAAAAAGTTATACACTTATATCACCATGACAGTCATTTTGATGTCATAGGCAGTATGGCCGGCTTTATGAACCGTAGTTACTTTTGTGAACCTTGCAACAAGGGCTATAATAATAAGGATGATCACCGCTGTTCTAAACTTTGCCCCTGTTGCAACGGTCCTGCTTGCCTCGAACGATAGCACTCATGGAATGCAATGACTGTAATCGCCTATTCAGGGGTCGAAAGTGTTTTGAAAATCATAAAAAAGTCGGGAAAAACAAGCAGTCGATCTGTCAGCAAAAGATGCTATGTAAAAACTGTGGTCGGCATATAAATAGAGCCGATAAAATAGCAGAAGCATAAATGGGGCCACTTTTATTGCAAAACATGCAAAGCTGAGGTATCAACAAATGATCACAAGTGTTACATGCAAATTGTAGCCCAAGAAAAGGATGACAAGAAAAAGACTAAATATGTGTTTTTCGATTTTGAAACTAGACAAGAAAAAGCGTGTGGCAATTCAAGACTTGAACACGAACCCAACCTATGTATAGCGCACACTGTTTGTACAGATTGCATAGCAAAACCCCTAGGACAGTGCGATAAATGCGGGGAAAATAGACGTACATTCTAAGGTGACAATTGTACAGATGCGTTTTGTGATTACCTGTTTGGCCTCAAAAACGCAATAGCAATCGCCCATAACGCCAAAACGGGTTAGTCCAACCACTTTCGATTACAGTCTCATTTGAGCTGCTTTCAGAATCTGAAGAATTTCCATTGTTACTGCCTTCACTACTATCATCATCTGTCATTTGTTCAGACTCTGATGTATCATTCCTCTTTTGTGATATCCCATGCATGAGGTATTTGTGTCTTTTTAAAGTAAAATTATTAAGTAATTCCTTACCGCCAGATTTCACAGATTTTATTCATTTTGTCAACTATTCAAGATGTGGCATTCCTTAAATAAACTTTATTGCACATGTGATTCGCGTTTACATCACATTCTTGACGTAGAAGCTCACATTCTTCACAATATTGGTCACTACCGTCACTTCATTCAATTCTATAGCCTAGCATGCATTTTCTTCATATGCATAACGTTAAGCCTGGTTCTGAAGTGAAAATTATCGCTGACAAAGTGCTCCAATTTTTGACAATATCTCCAAGAATCTCAATTTTGTCGGTAATATCGTCAATACAACCTCACACAGAAAGGTGGTTTGCTAGTCAGTTGTTAGCTGATGCAACTACAAATAGGTGATTTTTATGAAACGCGCCCAATTTTCAGAGGAATGTGACAATGTGATGCTTTTTGTGCAGACCTCACGTGTCCTGCACAAAAAGCATCACATCGTCACATTCGTCCGAAAATGTATACGCAGGAGGTTTATACCTTCTCAGTCGCCTTGGCGACTGATAAGTTATGAAGCAAATGCGCCCACATTTTCAGAGGAATGTGACGATGTGATGCTTTTTGTGCAGAATGTGAGGATTTTGTGCACCTCACATTTTGCAGAAAAATCTCACATTCCAAATTGTGCACCTCACATTCTGCACAAAAAGCATCACATCGTCACATTCCTCTGATAATTGGGCGCGTTTCATAAAAATCACCTATTTGTAGTTGCATCAGCTAACAACTGACTAGCAAACCACCTTTCTGTGTGAGGTTGTATTGACGATATTACCGACAAAATTGAGATTCTTGGAGATATTGTCAAAAATTGGAGCACTTTGTCAGCGATAATTTTCACTTCAGAACCAGAACATATATACGTATATATGCATATGAAGAAAATGCATGCTAGGCTATAGAATTGAATGAAGTGACGGTAGTGACCAATATTGTGAAGAATGTGAGCTTCTACGTCAAGAATGTGATGTAAACGCGAATCACATGTGCAATAAAGTTTATTTAAGGAATGCCACATCTTGAATAGTTGACAAAATGAATAAAATCTGTGAAATCTGCGGTAAGCAATTACTTAATAATTTTACTTTAAAAGACACAAATACCTCATGCATGGGATATCACAAAGAGGAATGATACATCAGAGTCTGAACAAATGACAGATGATGATAGTAGTGAAGGCAGTAACAATGGAAATTCTTCAGATTCTGAAAGCAGCTCAAATGAGACTGTAATCGAAAGTGGTTGGACTAACCCGTTTTGGCGTTATGGGCGATTGCTATTGCGTTTTTGAGGCCAAACAGGTAATCACAAAACGCATCTGTACAATTGTCACCGTAGAATGTACGTCTATTTTCCCGCATTTATCGCACTGTCCTAGGGGTTTTGCTATGCAATCTGTACAAACAGTGTGCGCTATACATAGGTTGGGTTTGTGTTCAAATCTTGAATTGCCACACGCTTTTTCTTGTCTAGGTTTCAAAATCGAAAAACACATATTTAGTCTTTTTCTTGTCATCCTTTTCTTCTGGCTACAATTTGCATGTAACACTTGTGATCATTTGTTGACAGGTCAGCTTTGCATGTTTTGCAATAAAAGTGGCCACACTTATGCTTCTGTATTTTATTGGCTCTATTTGTATGCCGACCACAGTTTTTACATAGCATCTTTTGCTGACAGATCGACTGCTTGTTTTTCCCGACTTTTTTATGATTTTCAAAACACTTTCGACCCCTGAATAGGCGATTACAGTCATTGCATTCCATGAGTGCTACGTTTGGGCAGCAGGACCGTTGCAACAGGGGCAAAGTTTAGAACAGCGGTGATCATCCTTATTATTATAGCCCTTGTTGCAAGGTTTCCAAAAGTAACTACGGTTCATAAAGCCGGCCATACTGCCTATGACATCAAAATGACTGTCGTGGTGATATAAGTGTATAACTTTTTCGCGGACGGCCCTTCAAACACTATAGCATTGCAAAAATCGGCGCTGAAAACGCTTTTAATATGAGCTCGTATAGCAGCTTTTTCTGTGTGCTGCTTTTCCATGTGTCACCTTCGCGAATTTGTTTGTACCAATTTTCAAAGAGTTTATTTTCTGGCTCTATCATATGTTGATGTTGGCATTTTGCAACCTCCAACGCACGTGGTAGGCATAAATTATCATTATTTTTGATTCTGACGAAACATTTTTTCACCTTCATTTCTTTTTCCAAATTTATAAACCGTCGTTTATGCTGACCTGAGCCAGAGGGGGGCTAACGTGCACTATTTTTATGCGCGTTTCTGGTTCTTGCAGACACACTTCTTCATTAGATTGCAGGATGCATTCAATAGTGTGTACGATTGGTATAGTCCCAGTTGTTCGCGCGTCTCACTTGTTCGTGCGTCCCACATGTTCGTGCGTCCCACCTGTTCGTGCGTCCCATGTGTTCGCCAAATGGTATAACATGAAAAATAAATACTCTAGAGAATCCCACCTGTTCGTGTGTCCCACCTGTTCGAACGTCCCACCTGTTTGTGCGTCCCACCTGTTCGAGCGTCCTATCTTTTCGCGCGTCCCACCTGTTCGTGCTGCCTCACCTGTTCGTGCGTTCTATATGTTCGAAAAATATTATAGAATAATAATATATTCGTGAAGAAATCTTCCACCTTATCATGCGTACCACTTCTCCGAATGTCCCAGTCTTCACGGGTCCAGCTAATTCGAAAAATTAACCTAAGGTCTTTGTTAATGAAAATGCAAACTTTGCGTTTGAATCGTCCTTTTGTGCCATGAAATGTAATTGAAAAAACACAAATCCCTTATTTACTCTCCCAGATTGGTATACTGTTTAGTCTACTATCGTAAAAGTAAGATTGTACATTCCTTATTTTATTACAAGAATTATTTTGTGCAGGAAGGAGAGGACTTTGTTCTCTCTGAGAGAGTTGTGTAATATGTACTCTATCAACATACATAAACAAACAATACATCAATTAACGCAGTGAACGCGTGTTGCAGTTCTATTCATCCGTAAGGTTAGGTTGCGTCTCTAAATATGGCTCATGATTTTGGGGAAGCAATTTTCATGCTAACTGTACATGGCAGTTTGACTCTGCTAAAATGTGAAAGCCGAACAACGCCAAATCATTTTTGGTTGTTTCGGAAGAATAAAACTTCTCGTTTATCAAATGGATTGCAATGTACTTATTTTCAGATGTCAAAATTGCAGCAAATTAGGAGGTGAAAAAAGTCGGGTCAAGGTTATAGATAATCAAATCACTACGGATCCAGAAGTAGGCCATAATCCACTTTGCGAACTGCTGGATTTAAGTTCAACCGAAGCTCTATGCTTGAAAAGAGAAATTATTAACTCAGATCTTACTCCATTCTGATAATATTGAAACTTAACTTTTCTGAACTTAAGTTAAGTTGATTTTTAACATCTAAAAATTTGAGCTGGCATGAGTGCTTTTCTTTTAAAATAATTATCCAAATTGTATTTGAAGAGACATAAAACATTCACTCAACAGGTCGGACGCATGAAGTGATTAAATTTCGAGGTAAAGTCTCATTATAGCACTTTTGAGCAGTATCGTTAGAGCACTTTGTATCGTTATAGCACCAGTCGCGTTATGGCACTAAATGTCTCGTTAGAGCACTCAGGTGTCCCGTTATGGCACTTCTGTGTTTCGTTAGAGCACTCGAACGGATTGACCCTAAAATATCTCGTTAGAGCATTAAAATTTGCCTGACGTCGTCACAGCGTACAGTTTGACCTGGAAAACGTCATAAGTAAACATAAGTAGGCAGCAACAATAGGCATGTTGTGCCAGAAGATTTAACAAACAAAAGAAACATGTGTAATCCATAAAATCGAACATTAATCGTATAAAAGCGATTGCTCATTCATTTTGACTGCCTGTTCAGAAGCTTTTAGCTTAGTAAAATGTGCCTTTATCTGTGTTTCTGTTAATAAAAAAATGTTGCGTATCTTTTAGCTTAGTAAAATGTACCTTTATGTGTATTTCTGTTAATAAAAAATGTTACGTATCTATATTATAAAACGCGTATTAAACATTATTTAGCTGTACTTGTCCGTTTTTTTGCATGAAATACGGAAAATACAATCGGAAATTGCATGAAATGAGGAGAGCTGAAGTTCCAGTTTTCGCGAAGTGTCTGTTTTTAAGCTAATGCTTTCATCATTTTCTGAGTTTTACGTTGTCCGTTTTTTGTTGTTTGAAGAACTGCATGATTATATACTATCAACAATAAAGTTTCAAAAATTTTGACTAAAATGTTAAAAAGTCATATAATTTCACATTTTCGGATTTTCCCAAGTCCACTTGTGCTTTTTTGCATCTCAGTCTTAAAAATTGCAAACGCTGGAGCAGGTTTTTATCAATACGTACAATGACCTACCAAATGATGCCGATTTTGTTCAGCGTGTCAATATTGAAATTTCACGCTATTTAAATCACGTACAACATTTTCTGTAATTTTTCTTTAATAATTTTTTTGAGCGACAAAAATTTGCTTATTTTTATGCATGTGTACATTAATAACGTAAACTCCGTCATTTTCGTGTATAAAGCATGATAAGACAATTTTGGTGCTCTAACGCGACATGTTAGTGCTCTAACGAGACTCATAGGTGCTATAACGCGACACACTGGTGCTCTAACGAGACAAAGTGCTATAACGATACAAAGTGCTATAACGAGACGATTGGTGCTCTAACGCGACTGGTGCCATAACGATACCTAATCGATTTTGAACACATAGGACGCACGAACAGGCGGGACGCACAAACAGGTGGGACGCACGAACAGGTGGGACGCACGAACAGGTGGGATTTTCGAACAGGTGGGACGTGCACAAAGAGGTGGGACGCACGAACACATGGGACGCACGAACACGTGGGACGCACGAACAGGTGGGACGCACGAACACATGGGACACACGAACAGGTGGGACACAATCATACAATTTGCTCGCCTTTTATTTGTTCACCTTTTCTGAAAGGCACGATCGCCGGTTTCTTAAGTGTTGGGTGTGTAAGTTGCAGGCCCACCATGTCAGTCGTGTTAGAACCGTCCAGAATATGTGTGACGGCCCTATCAAAAATTTCGACCAAATTTTATCCCAAATCGAGACGGTCTAGATTTTTAAAGTTCAATGTGTATGCTCGCCTTTCGGCGTTGAAGCGTTTAATTTTTTTGCGTTTTTGGCTCCCTAGCTCATAAAAATCTTCTGGAGGAAACCACTCATCCACAATTTCAAGGTCTTCCTCTCACATTTCTTCGTCCGATTCGTACCACATGTCTTGCGTTGAAGGGTCTTCCATTTCAATGTCAGAAGCCATTTGAATAAGTAAAAACAAGAGCAGAAATTGAGTAGTTCAAAAGAGCAATAATTTTGGAGAATGATTTTTCTCTTGCCTGCTCTCTCCTTTTATACCTTCTGAGATGAGACTATTTTTGGTATCAGTCAAACCGGAAATTTCCGGTTCTTTAAAATTTTTTGTTTTAAAAATAGAACTCATGATGACTCATCGTCTGCGAGTCAACCAAGATAGCTACACTAAAACTGAAATAAAATTAGAACATTAGCATGGGGGGACGCTGCTAGTTATATGCAAATTAAAATTAATTGGTTCCGCCCGTCCTGGATAACCGACTGTGCATTGTTGGACGCTTCATGCCTAGGTGTAGTAGTATGGCCAAAAATTCGGCGATTCAAGCGGGTGAGTGCAAATGTACTGAGAGCGTGCATGGTCCGTATGGAATCTCTATGCTTGAGCACGTGCTATGCTTAATTACAGGGGGTTGAAGGGGCCCGCTGTACTACTCTCGAAAAAACACTATTTTGCGCTTGAGCAGCGAATGTTGGACCTATTTTCGACTGGTTTTTGGTAAAGTGGGGGAACTGCCCATAGGTGGGCAACACGGAAATTCTCGGGGCGGGGGTCTGAGTGGAGGGTGCCGAATTTTTTCAAAGCCAAAATTGGTGAAAAGTGATAGTAGGAGAAAAAACACCATTTTTTGACGTTTTTTATTGAGCTCTTCTATCCCTTGGTATCGAAAAAATCACAGAAAAAAATTTTAAAAATCGAATTCTGGGGGAAATCCCCCATCCACGCCAACGTGTGGAACCGTCTCCTTTACCAAAACCCTAGATCCGTCACTGTGCCCATGTATATCTTAGGTTGAAACAAATAGTTTTATCTTGAACTGATCCCCAGATCGGGCAGGCCCCTTCAACGCGAATAGCGCTAAGATTGGAATATTAATTAAATGCTCTGTCCATAATTCACTGAGTAATATGCAAAAAGATAAAACGGAAAATAATGAAAAATGTGAATGTATGATTCTTTAGCAATTTTTCAAACGTGATGTTCCACTTCAAATTAATTTGTGAAAAATCGTGCTTTTAGCATCTAACTAAGAATATCACAAAGCAAAGCTTTTCGCGCCAAATTTAAAAAAAACGGAACATTTGTAAAAGAAAACAATTTATAATAACGCATTTGAATCTGGAACTTCAACAAGCATTGCATAGTAAAAAGCTATAAACAGCGTGCATCAGATAATTCGGAAAATAAGTAATATTAGCAGCACTTCTCATATAAAAATATAGCGCAGAAAATCCTATGAAGGCACAATGCAATTACTTATACTACGGAATTCTACTACAGAGATTCAAAAATTATAGAAATAATGTCAAGCTTTAAAAATTAAACAAATCAACCATATTTTTAAACATTTCAGCACAAAATAGAAGTTTACTCATATTTACATATCGTGATAATGCAATAAGATAGGTAGGTCGAAGCCTGGAGATATAATACCTTCAGCAGAAACAAACCAAAAACATTATTTAATAAAAATTTGCTTCATTCAAAGTCATTTATGAGAAAATAAGTGCAGAGATAAGAACTAAAATGCCGAAACGCACAAACCGAAACACAAAATAGCAAGCGAACGATGCACATGGTTCAAACAAGCAACAGCAATTATTTTGCTACAACAGAAATTACAAAGCGAAAGTATATGACTTTATAACTGCGTTCAATATCACCACCGCTCGGTTGCAAGAAACACAGCGGCCGAATTTTCGTCGGCCGGCACTCGCGTGCAGGGCTAATTTAAATTCCATTTTGAACAAAGACGCATATAAACGAGGCAAAAATGGTAATTACTCACTGATATTTTAAGTGTGCATTGTACTTCAGCAAAGCATATATTCGTAAATATAGTTTGAAACATAAATCGATATGTAGGTATTTGAATTATAATGTACAAAAGTACGAGTTGTGTACGAGGCAAAGGTACCTATGTACTTAAAGAACACTTCTCGGTTCTTTACCTTTGATATGAAAATCGCATACAAGCTGGCTACAATTTTTAATAATTTAATCAAGCCAATAAGCTTATTTTTCATAATCACAGTCAAAATCCCGCATTAAAAGACTGTTAGAAGCACTTGTATAGTGTATGTGGCGGGACCCCCTGGGGCCCCTTGGGGCCCCGGGGCCCTGTGCGGCCGCACACCCGCACATGCCTAAGACCGGGCCTGAGTGGGGGGGGGAATCCTGCGAGTGTGTGAGTGACCGAACCAAACTGAATTTTGTAAGCGAGCAGTCAGTAATTATTAGTAGACTGAAACGAGTGGGCAGGAAGCGCAAAATCACGAGTGTCCGTCAGATCACAAATAGATAAAGATCTACACAATCTCGTGTAGTCGTTAAAAGTAATGTGTTCAATGTGTTCTATTTTCCGAATATTTCTAAAATGCGAGCTTTAAGTGAGTTAGCGCATGACTATTTGCGTCATTCGAGAAATCGGAGATTTACGATAAACTCCCAAAAGCTGAATCAGAATCATTATAAAAACTTCATTACAATTCGCTAAAAGTTGTGTGCATATAAAAAGTAATAATGTTATACGTGTGTGTGTATTAATGGTTAATATGTTGCAAAACTAAAATAACGCTTCGCTACAATAGACAGGCACCTAATCATATGTTCCTATATGTCACCATGTTAAAAAACCTGCAGCGTTATGAGTATAGGATGTTGTTTGAAAGTCGGGAAATGATTTCAGACTTTTATCTATTGTCCACAATACAGCGAAATCATGAGTAACTAAGTATTAAAATCCACTGATATCTTGAGTTCGTGCAAGTGACTTACGTATCCGTTCTCGCACGTGGATTTAAAAAAAGAATAATGGGTTCAAATCTTCTCGAATACTGACTTTTTCATTTTTTTAATTCTTTTGGCAAAACCATGCACTTCATTTGACTTATTCATCTATTTAGGTTGAGTAAACCGCTGGCTTCTTCATTTATCGTTTTGTAAAACTCCAAATTTATATTTACTATTTTATTTAAGGGTCAGTATTTAATCAAAGGTAGAGCGTTAGCGTGTACTTATAATTTACTTGAGTACCCCAACACTTGTGCACCCCTACAGCTGTAACGGGACACATCTGGGAGGTGCGGTTTTTTTAATGAAAGATAATAAACAAAATGCGATGCCTGTTTTTCGTTTTTTTACACTCAAAACTGAATGTGTAAAGAAGGTGTAAACTTTTGGCGTGACTTTATAACATATAACGAATTTCAGGGGTTCTTTACCGGGCTTGTGGACAACTCAGTATTGACTCTTCAAACAATTTGATGGCATAGATTTGTAGAAAAAGGAATTCTGCAGATGACTTTTTTTGTTTTTTGAATTTCGCCTCTAGTTCTCGAATAGGAGTGTAAAGAGTGCGAAAATCTGGGGGTGAAAAGACACATTTTGGTCGAGTTTTCGACTTGTTTATGTCTGCCAACAACTGCGGTTATGATTTTTGAGAAATTTTTTCAGATAGAAATGTACTACGGATCAAGGGCTATCTTGTGCACTAGCAAACTTTTCTACAATCAATACACAATTAGTACCAGGGGTTTAAACTTTACACTCTAGTATATGAGTAAGACACAGATTTTGTCCAAGATTTCTCTGCCAACTTTTTCGGTTATGAGTTGAGATGAATTAAATAAAATAGAAATAAAGTAACAAGGGCTACACGTCAAAGCAAGTCGCGTCCTAAAAACGTAATATTGAGTTGTTTATGGGGGTGTAAAGTTCGAAATCTGAGGTGTACAATGGGCAAAAAAAGGTTATTTTTCGTATTTTGATTGGTAAATCAGATCAAATATTTTGCGGAACATAAGTTTGGCACGTACAGACGTACTACAATCAAAGGGCTACAAACTGGCTTGAACCAAATTTATTTACACTCAATGGAGCGTTAGATTCAGATTTTTAAAAATTTTCAATGTAGTGGACAGTGGAAAATACATGTTTGTCCATTTATTTGTCTCGCCACTTTCTCTGTTCAGAAGTCGGGCGAGGTCGAATAGGATAAAGATAAAGTACTTTCTAAGGGGTACGCGCCACAGCAAATTGCGTTTGTTAACATCAGCTTTTTCGGGAGGTGTAAAGTCAAAAAATGGGGGAGTTAAACGTGTTTCTGCCTTGTTTTTTCCTGTCTATTTCTGGGTTATGAGTCTGGACATAATCTTAAGTCTAAAAATGAACCAGAAACAAAATGTGATACGCCAGTGTGTTTGCACTCAACAGTGGTGTAAAGTAGTTTACATCTGATATTTATTTGTCCTCGGGCGATTGTGGAGACTTAGTTTTTTTTATAAATGTTGATCGTAATATCAGAGTAATATTAGAATTACGAATCCGACTGAAATTTTTTTTATACTCTGTGGTTGTATAAAGTTTACACTGCATATTAACTTTAATTCTAGAGCCTTGCAAAAGCTTAATTTTTTCTATAGTCTAAAAATGTACCAGGAATCAAATGTGAGATGCCATTTGAGGCGCGTTTGCTCACACTCAACAGTGGTGTAAAGTAGTTTAAAACTGATGTTTATTTGTTCTCGGATTATTGTGAAGACTCAATTTTTTTCAGAAACCTTAATCGTAATATCAGAGTAATATTAGAATTACGAATCCGACTAAAATCTTCTTTACACTCTGTGGTTGTGTAAAGTTTACACTGCATATTAACTTTAGTTCTGGAGCCTTGCGGAAGCTAAATGTTTTTTTAAAAATGTTCTACGTAAAATCAGAATAGGAATCTGACTGTTAGTTTTTTCTACACTTAGTAGTTGTGTAAAGTTTGCACTATTCCTCAGTTGTTAATACGTAATTTATACTACAAATTTATTTCACTTCCAAATCTGAGCGTTAGTGTTCCTTACACTTGATATTTGCGTAAACTTTATGCTGAAAAACTTTGACCTGTTTAAATAATATGAGGTTGTCTTGTTTAAAAAGGATAATGCTGATGTTAAGTACAATATTGTTTTCCGCGTTCTTGGACTGCTGTCATTATTGTGGCATGTTACTGTACGTGTTTACTGACTGATGTACTCAAATCATGCTAATTAAAAGCAGGGTACTAGCAAAGAAAGATGCTCCGATGGAAGAAAAAAGATGAATATACTTGGAATTGTGGATTATTAAGGATGTTAAAGGAGGGGACTAGGAAAAACTGCCTAATGTCGCAAAATCTGCTAAAAATCACGCTTTCTCTAAACAACACAAAAAATCGGAGCATATTCTGCGGCCTCTAAAACAGTGACTTTTTAAATAATTTTTTAAAGATTCAGATAAGAGTGTATAAACAAAATATATAATGTCGTATCCTGATTGATTGAAAACTATGCAAGTGGTATTGTATTTAAGGTTGTTTTATTTTGTTATGAGCATTATAGCAAGCAAAGCAGGGGCCGATTGATTAGTGCACACAATCGTTACGGGCATGCTAGTGTACCTACATTTAGTATGTTTCAAGAGTCAACTTACGCGTTTCCTACTGTTTTAAACCAACACTTAGAAAGACTGTTAGTTTACTCAATATCATTTCCCATAGCTACTGCAAAGCTAACGTGCTGCTTCTTCAATTATTTTTTATGGTTAAATTTTATTTCAATGTGTTGGCCGCAGAATATACTTCGATTTTTTGAGTTGCTTAGAGAAAGTGTGATTTTTAGCAGATTTTGCGACTTTAGATAGCTTTTTCCTAGTCTCCTCCTTTTACATCCTTAATAATCCACAATTTCTAAGTATATTCATCTTTGTTGTTCTATCGGGGCATTTTTCTTTGCTTTATAGTCTGTTTCACGTAAGTTTGAACATAAGTTTTAAAAATCAGCTCCGACAAGAAGCTGACAGATTGTGATCATTGCATCGATCCGATATATAATTATCGTAATCTGCCGGCTTACTGTCGATGAAAATTCTTAAAATTTATACCCAAACATATGTGAAACAGACTATAGTTCTCCAATTGACTGATTGCATTACTTAAAAATGTACCTTTTTTTACAACTATTCAAGAGGCGCATCAAGCGGAATAGGTCACTTTAACATAAAGCCTACGCTAAAATTTAATATGCAATTTTAATCTGGCATCTTTTAAATCAATTAACATCCATTTCATTACTAAAATGGCTATAAAAGCAATTTTTACTCGCAAGGCTCTTCGACAAAAACGAATTAAAATAAAGAGAAACGGAAATAAAGCGATATTTTTGGGCCCTACACTTATATGCATAAACATACAACACGATCAAATCAATATGTACATACACTACATACTACATATGTAGCTTAGCTCAATAAAACTTCGTCATAATTTTTGACACAATAATCAAATTCGTTTTATTTGAATTCAAACGCGATTATAGCAAATTATCGTTTGTAAAGAACACATTTTACTTGCTCAAAACTTGGAAAACAACTTAGACTCTTGCCGAAAAATTATACTAGTCCTATAATTGTCCGAAATATGATAAGCGCCCCTTAACAAACTTTTTGGCAAATGCTATAAAATTAACCTCCCCGTCTCTCAAATCTACAACTAAACGGCGCAGAATCAAGAAAAGTCTGAATCAAAGCTATGCATAATTCAAAAAACACCTCAGGCCCAGGCCCACCTGGTCACACATAGACACAAATGGACTTTCCGGTGGAACCCCCCCCCGGCTTAAATCGATAGGATCTCTGGAATCGAATTTTTGGTGCTGTTTTGGCGATTTCTCCATATTTAAAATTCTTACCTTTATTTCCGAGATCTTTCAGCTATCTCTCCAGCATTTGATTGTTTCCTACGTTTGATTATAGTGATAAAAAGTGGGTACTTGAATAGAATCGCCAAGTGATTGTAAGACAAGTATCAGGAGTCAGAACTGAGAAGCATATGTACATACAAATAATGCAGATGCCTCAAATAACGTTGATTTCACAAATAAGATCAATGAAGACGCAATGAGCAAAATTCATCGTCCAACAATTCAATATTTCCGACGCCGTCTTTTGTTGCAAATTTCAAGATCCACTTGACTTTCACTTCTGGACCATTGAAATTTCGTCTGATTGTTGCGGGTGGTGGCCGAAATGCTTGCATCCCCATGCTGCGTCATTTTGGTTAAACAACGTTTAACGAAAGAGAGCCAGGAAAGTCGACGTTATCTTATTTTTATAGTTAGTTTAGTTTAATAGTTTAATATTTTGATTTAATACTTTTTAATATTGATTAATTTAGTTTAGTACTCGAAGAATGATTTTTCCGACTGTCTCTGTCTATTTTTAGTATTTAAAGCATACAAAATTTTTCGAAAAGTTGAATGAAAGCAAACGATATGGTATGGTCCACAAACTGAACAGTTTAGAGCTCAAACGTATCCAAAAAACACCTAGTATACTTGATATCTGTTTGAAAACTACAAATCTTACCTGATTCACTTTACTTGAATTCTATCAAACTTCGAAATATTCTAGACACTATAATCCTTGAAATTTCAAAAAATTGATGATTTGCAGTATTTTATAAATGAAAATAAAACAACCTATGTAATGTAAATGCTCTCAAATGAGAGAAAAAATGTGAAATTTGTAGATGAACAGCAAAATCTGAAGATCCTATGTAGAATATCTGCCTATGTACCCCAACAGCGATTTTAATACGAGCCACAATATCCAAACATTACAGCTATTACTCATGTCATATCTACATACTTGATATATTATGCAAAAAGCTATGACAATATTTCATTACATTACTGTAGTTTATACGGAAATCTCTTTGAGACAAATTTTACATAGGATCCAAAACGGATATAAAGATAAAAAAGTGAGACAAAGAAAATAAAAGTAAAAAAGAAAGAAGTAGACGAGAAAATTTAAAAGAATAACATTGTGCAAATCAAGCGACAAAAATACATAAGTCGAATAATCGATCTCGGCTCGAAGTATAAGATTTAGAGAATGGCGTATACGAGAGAAATACTTTATTTGACCTGTTCACTAGACAGGTTGAGCCAATTTGTACTAATTTGTAAAATAAATACACTCAAAAGTTCCGGAAAAACTGTTTTTTCAAGCTGGAAAATCACTTCTTTTGATCAGGAAAACCCGTCTTCAGACCAGGACAACCAATTATTTTATGGGTCAGGAGCATAGGTGGGCGGCACCAAAGTTCTGGGTAAGGGAGGTGCAAGATTTTTTCAAAGGTCAAAAAATAGCCTTAAAACGATGGTATGGCGGAAAACACTATTTTCCAACGTTTCTCATCGAGCATTATCTATTGGCATCAAAAAATTGGGTTTCTGGGGTGTATTTTGTTTTCTCAGGGGTTGCGTACTTCCCAAACCCCCCTCCCCCCACGCCCAGGTATGGTCAGGAGTACAATCGCGTTTTGAAGATGGAAAAGACCTACATAGTCTGTACCACGAATTTGTTTTCCGAAGCCAGCTTTTGAATATGGACGACCACTTTTAACCTGGAAATTCGATGCCGGGTAACCGGACCCGACCCGAAAAGTCGGGTACCCGACCGGAGTTTTGGGCCCAGACCCGAGATTGTCCAAATTTTCGGACCCGAACCAGACCTAAAGAGATATCGGGTCCGGGTCCAACCTGCAATTTTCTTTCCATTCCCTGAATTTGCGATTTTCCAAATAGATCTTAGAAAATGCGCTGTAACTAATCCTTTTTATTGGAAGGTTGGACTGAATGAATTACTGATCATTGGGTACAAATGTTTTTACGAGGTCGACATCGTCTCTTGAAGGAAGAGGACGGGTAAATGACTTCCTATTCCCGGTCGAAAAATAAGATTGAACAGTATTAAAAGTTGCATATAGCACTTAAATGGTGATGTAACATTAGTTAGGAAACAAAGTTTTAGAAGGGGAAGTCGACTGTCCTTTGAAGGGGAAGCAGGATGACCTTCGTTGATCAAAAACAGCTGTAAGTTTTCCTTATAAAGTCGATGGAGATAAAAAATCTAAATTTTGGGGGATGCTAGACAGCTGATTTTGGGTTGGACAATCCCCTTCTTCTTTGCATGATGTGCAAATGCGAAAAGGACGAGAACTGAAAAAAATTTTCAAGAAAATATTGCGACATATAACTTTCACAAAATTGTAATTTAAAAAAATTCGAATTTTTTTCTAAAAGAAAGTCAAATAATCTAGGCTTACTTTTTCGCACAATCGCCGCTACGGCAAGCCTCGCATCTCTCCGAATCATGAGCCTTCTCACGCGGCTTAGCTCGGCTATGGAAGCTACGATCCTTGCCTTCTTCAACGCCATAAAATATTTTCAGAACACGATTGGTTAATTTTTTCATAGCTATACTTGTAGCTTCGTTGTCGAAAACCGGCTGTCGGTACTGATTACACCTTTTACATTTCTGAATTTAAAAAACGCAAAAATTTATCAATATTTCGCTTTGTTTTTGGCTATGATATCGACTATTTGCGAGATAAAATGCGACTCATCCAAGCTAAAAGACCTAGAATGCATTGTTTTTATCTAAAACACAGGTCTAGAATAGCAAACTAATAAATAAACAAGATCAGCAAACGTCTCATTTGATAATAGGGGGATAATTAGTTCAGAATTGTTCATCGCCTACAGCTTTCATAATAATTTATTCTTTTAAATTATAGCTAATTAATACACTGATTTTAATTTTGATACTTTTTTTGTTCTCATTAAATTTTATTATTGCTGTAAATTTTACTTGTCTGTATTCCTGCTCAATTAAAACCTCGCCTCGTTTCGAATCAGGGTTATATCGAAATTTCGCTAATACGGTGCATTGAGTCGAGGTCCATCGATTAGAATTGCACTTTGAATTTTCACAATCGAAGCTGCCGTACATATTTTGTGCTGTAAATTTTCGCCAATCTAAATTATTATCTAAAGCCGACCGACCAATGGTGCGATCTTGCACTCCTTCTTGAAAAACACCAAACGAACTCTGCCAATGTTGCTTGTTGCATTCGTTTACAGTAGCCATCTTAGTTACAAAACGAAAAGATTTCAAATACGATAAGTTACTCAATAAAGGCACGAAATTGGAGGATAATAAGCATCCTAATTTTTAATGAAAAGTAAAAAACAAAATTTTTTGATACATGTATGTACGTATTGAGTACAGTGTACGCGGATTCACTAATGATGATTGGCGGCAAGACATGCACACTGCGACTTTAGTACACCTATGTACATAAATGTGTCAGGTTATCAGGGAATGAGGCTAGTAATACCCCACCCAATCGTTCCCACCTCCCCCTCCCAAAGACGAAAAGTTTTTGACTATCCCGATTTCCGGAAAAATTTTTCTTTTCTGGTGAGGGACCTCTCGCTCTGGATTTCTAGCCGTTACGTGTGAGTTTGGAGTATCCCTTGAGTCCTCAGAACCAAAATAGAAATTTCTTCTGAGAAAAATAAGGCACAATTGAGGTCAACAACAGAAATAAATTAATGTCTTTAGTGCGATCCTTGAGTCCTCAGAACCAAAATAGAAATTTCTCCTGAGAAAAATAAGGCACGATTGAGGTCAACAACAGAATAAATTAATGTCTTTCGTGCGAAATTGCTTGAATGGAAAGTCAATCGCCATTTTAAGCTGGTCGAAAATAGCAGAGAATGTAAATGCACGCGACGAGACCAAGAGTTCACCGGTTTTAAACTGAAAAGGATTAGTTTAAATTGGACATCACAACGCTAACAAAAATAAAATGAAAACTGCGAAGGAGTAGAGAAGATTTTGCCGCGGAGATAGTGTAATAGCCTATTCGTACTTCGTCCGATCCGGCAGCTGCTCATGCCGCACTTCGCCGGACTCTTGCCGGACAAAGCCGCATGCGGCAGTGTGCGGCACGAGTCCGGCGGGATAGTAATGCGGCGCCGTGTGGCGCCGCATCGTTCAGCCAATCCGACTTTCATTCATACTTCATCCGGCTTAAAATCAATATTTGCACCGCAACAAACATTGATGTTTTTATACTGTCTCTCTGTCGAAGGGCGTTTCAACCATACCTGGGCGTGGGGGGGATCCGGGTGTATGTACCCCCGCAGAAACCAGAATATCCCCAGAAAGCAAAATGCACCCCTCCAGGATTCAATTTTTGAACATTGTTTTTTTTCCGCAATTTTTTGTTGCCAATGGATAGTGCTCGATGAGAAACGTTGAAAAAATGGTGTTTTTTCGCCATACCACCATTTTTGAGGCCATTTTTTGACCTTTGAAAAACTCCTGCACCCCCAAAACTTTGATAGCGCCCACCTATGGTTTCTACTGTTGTGTTGCTTGTATTTTATGTAGTAGGCAGGGGCAGATTTTAGGAAGGGGCGGCCGCCTGCCTCTATTGGCCAAAAACATTTGGCGAGATAAAGAATGAAAATGCAATTTGCAATGGTTTAAGGCCGTCAGTGACCATAATTTCTCAAACTTTTTCCGGCGCTACACACCTGATGATACCTATTAATGACATTTATTTACTTTCTTGACGACCTGGAAGCACGGTTTTTTTGTATCCGGCGAAGATTTTTCCCGATGTACAAAGACATTTCGGGACCGTCTTTGTACATGTACAAAGATTTTTTGGGAAGACAAAAACTGCAAAAAAGGTCTAAAGTTCGCAGAAGAATGTCAATTTTTTGGCGCTTCGTGCCGTTTTAAGACGATTCTTAATGATTTTTGCCTTCATAAAACCAGGAATAAGCCAAAATACACTACTAAAGGTCAAACAACTCTGTTTTTACCACTCTAAAGTCGCTACCGTACTATATCATAGTACCCAAAAATTTGTGTGTGCAATATGTACAAACACTTTTGGGAATCATCTTTGTACATGTACAAACGGACCTTGTACAAAAAAAACACTGCCTGGAAGCCATTTTCTGTTCATAGGTTTCGAAACAATTTCAGTAGCAGAAACAGCTATTTTGGCATAGTTTTCGTCTATTTTCAATAAAAAATTTCGATGTTTCGCATCAAATGCTACAAGTACAGGAAATCAAGCAGTAAATCATGTTTCTAGAGAGGTCTATTTATAATATTAATTACGAGTTGTGTGTAAGTGTGTGTGTGTGTGTATGTGTGTGTGTGTGTTTGTGCGTGTGTGTGTGTGTGTGTGTGTGTGTGTGTGTGTGTGTGTGTGTGTGTGTGATGAGGCAAAAAAGTTTTTACTGGTTGTGATATTTATATTTCCACTCAATGGGTATTCTCGGGCGCTAATTACAATTTTTTGATTAAAATGGCTCGATCGGACTCCTGAAAACCGGAAACACGTATTTATGTAAAAGATCTGGTAGCTCTAGCCGCTTATGCAATTGCCGTAGGGTAAAATTTTAAAGCCACCCTAGATTAACTTTTTATGCGTTATCGACTGGTGTGAACCACTTTACACTACAGTGTTAACTGATGTGATGCCGTAAGAAAAACGTGATTCACAAGTGTATTTTATCACATATATCAAATGGCAGCGGATAAATTTTTCTAAAGTTTTCACAAATTATTAGATATCTTATGACTGACCTTACTGTAGAACTCGAAGAAAATTCACGGATTGGTTTTTGAGATACGGGAGCCCACAGGTACCTTATGCATAGCGTAAAATTTAGGTTTTTGTCTTTTTACAGAAGCACAGATTGACTGTTGCTTCCAAAATTTGGCCCCTGGGGTTTCTGGGACCGCTGATTCCATATTTGCTACTTTAAATATGTAACGGGAGCGCCGCCTCCCACCGTTACATGAGCAAAATTTTACCCGCACCGGTTTCCCGGGTCTTCCGCTTTTGATTCGCGTGTAGTACTAATAGACTACTCGGGCTCTTGCTCACAACTGCACAAAGTATTGAATAATATTGAGAAACAATGAAACATCAACGTCACGGGTTAAACTTCGAAGTAGGCATTTCTAGCCGTGTAGTAGTACTCCTGCTATACTCCTCCTCTAGAGAAAGCGTAAGCGCAGACAACTCCAGAGAACGTACTCTGGGACCTCCAATATGTAACGGGAGCGCCGCCTCCCACCATTACGTGAGCAAAATTTTACCCGCACCGGTTTCCCGGATCTTCCGCTCTGATTCGCGTGTGTAGTACTAATCGACTACTCGGGCTCTTGCTCACAACTGCGCAAAGTATTGAATAATATTGAGAAACAATGAAACATCAACGTCACGGGTTAAACTTCGAAGTTGGCATTTCTAGCTGTGTAGTAGCACTCCTGCTACAAATATACGATCTGGCATCATAAAACATGTATGAGACGGGCTGAAAGGAAATCACGTACGGGTACTTATGAACATGATTAATCACTGAAAAAGAGCTTGCACCAAGTCAAAATTTTTGACCTTGTAAACCAGCGCGCGTGAAATTTAATGCGAAGCAATCGAAAGCAGCAAACATGCGGCTTTCGAAAGAAAGCAGCAAACATGCGGCTTTCGAAAATACAAATCCAAATGTTTTTGCTTCTAGCAGCTAATTTAATATGCAACTTTTTGCATTTGTTTACAATGAGGGCAAAGTTGAACATTGTACGCAGTTTTGCCGTTGAGTTGCCTCATAAACGGAAGAACGAGGCAAAAGAAGACAGAGCAAAATGGAAGGATGAGTCGTTACTTAATGGAAAGCACTCACAAAATGCACATAAAATAATAATTGAATTATATTTGTAGGTAGGTACTATAAATCTTGATCCTTCTATGTACAATTCGCAAATGACCATAAACAATATGTACTGTAATTTTTATTCAATCGAGCAATAAATGTGAATTTAGCCATCTAAATACCTAGATGCAAAGAAGACAGCTGTTCAAGAATAATACATAAAATATTAACTTTACTTAATACCTTTAAATCAATAATCAATCAATAAGAATATTAAAATTAATGTGACAATTTACACTTCAATTATTTACATAGATCTTCTAGATCGATAGTTTTGTTCTAGACAGTTTGTGGTTTCTATTCAAAGGCTTCCCAAAGATACCTACATTATTTAATTTATCTGAATGCTATGGCGGGTACGAAAAGTTTAAGAATTGATCGTTAAGATAATTGTAAGCTTACAGTACAACTAATTCTTCAGACATTTTCGCGTATTTTGTCACTGCAAATGTCATTGCATAGTAACGCATCATATTTTTATTACGAATCCTTTTAGCTTTCGATCCTTTCATCGAATTATCGACAACAAAATACACAAATATTGATCAAATAAGTGAATTAGTAATTCGTGCAGGATATTTTTCTGGCATTTGTCAGTCTGTGCATTTGTGAGCAAGTTGTAAGATCGGGATCTTGAAAATCACTATTTTCTATTTTTCGAGTTTCAAATCAAACGTCTATTTGAAATCTTCTCAGATCTTATTCGGCCTCACTGGTAATGGATGCGAATCTAATGAATATATACAAGCATAGTTTAAGTTCTTTCAGCCAAGGAATCTATTTTGAAAGCAAAAAACAATCTGGACGGGAAAATGCTTCAAAAACCTTGAGAATTCAGTAAAAAAATTCAAAATAAAGTTCAAAATTTTGCATTTTGAAAAATCAAATAGGCCATTCATGGGCAATAACCGAATGTAATTGTGAAAGATGTGTTGAACATCGCAGGAACTCCGATAAAACGACAAAAATCTGATTCTGAATTCACTTTCAAGATTTGGAGAGGTTTTAATTACATATCTAGGCCCCGATTCCATGCGTGCATAATTATGGAGTCCTAAAAATTCAAACAAATAAAAGCAAATTATGGAAAAAGAAAAAACGGCAGTTTCATAAGAAATTAAATGAAAATGAGGACGGAAATAACTAAAACCTTAACTTTTAAGGAAAACCCTTTAATGAAAAAATTTCTGAGAGCGGATATTTTTCTCGATGGTGAATTAATATTAAGAAGCTCACTCGGAATCATGTATGACTATGGTCTATATGTAGGTCTGTGACCATTTGTATTCGTGCTATACTGATTAAAAAATGATTGTTTACTTTGGTAGAATAGAAGAGGAGATAAGAAAATGAGAAGAAAAAAATTTAGCATGAAATCACCTTGAAAACTCCTAAAAAAATAGTAATTCTAAAGAACAAAAACTAATCATGGCATAGGTAAATACTTGGATATTTAAGAATCTGGAGTAGAAGGACTAGAATAATACTAAAAGGTTAGTTTTCATCAATTTAGTAAACACCTCAACATTATAACAGAGTATTTAGTAAGTTTTTGCTGTCGAGAAGAATTTTTTTAAAGATGCAATTTCACATCTAAATCGGCCGAATCAATGGGGAAAGAATGCTCAAAGAGAGATGAAAGAGGGAATTTTCGGCCATCGACAAATAACAGATACAAAGTACTCTGCGGATCCAAATATAGAGCAAAGTCAGCTAGAAAGCCAACGAAGTAGTGGAATAGAATTTCACTTTGAAATTACTGAATCAATGAGGTCCGCGAACAATGCAAATAATTCGGCAAAAGTAAGTAAATGTGCAATAATGCAGGAGAATGGCGGTCCTTTTGTCAACAATAGTCGATCAAAAAATGATTATTTCACCGATCGTTCCACTGATCACAGTCTTAATCTAGCAAACAAAATTATAAGCGAAAGTAACTCGATTCGAGACTTCGTTGATGAATTAAATAATAATTGTTTGTGCAACAATACAATGGCAGCTTATTTATCCTATTTATGTGTTGCTGACATTAGCTGGCCTCGCAATAGTTATACATCCGTCTTTTTCAAGTAATCGATACTTTGCTTTTGTTGAAGCGGATGCATTGAAGTCTGCAAATTTTATTATAAATATCAGGGAAATACCATTAGTTGATGTACAAGTTGTTTTTATCCCCATTTTAATGCAACGCTGCTTAGAAGAAAGTAGAGTAGAATTAGAAAAGAAAATCGGTCACTGGACTTTGGGAATTTACGAAATATGCCAAAAGCGTATCATTTATTATGATTTTTTGAGCAATGGCATATCTACCGAGGTACTTCAACAGCTGAAACAAGCTGTATGCACATTGCCAACTGAAATTTGTTGTAACGACATTCAATTCATAACCAGACGAAATAACTATTATAATACGCAATTGTCAAGTGATGCCATCAATTGTGGATACTTTGTTTGTTTGTATGCAGAAATGAATCTACAACGACAATTTCATCAAGATATAAAAATTGACCAACTTAATATTAATTCATATAAGCAAAAAGTTATTAGTATCTTGAAAAAATTATCAAGGGACATTTACCCCCATATGTGCCCTTTGAAAGCATAAATTCGAATAGAAAACGGCAATATAATGAAATCATGATCGGTGAAGAGGATGAACAAGCACTGATAATGAAAAAGAACCGATTATGTCAATAAAATCGTCGTAAAAATCAAACAAAGGAACAAAAGGAAGCCGAAAAAATAGCGAATTGCAAAAATATGAATTCAAAATGGTGTATCGAATCATTAGGAAAACGAAAAGCCAGTAAAGAGGCGAATAGGAATAGAATGTTTTTAATTCGAGTCAGTGAAACTGATGAACGAAGAAAAGTCAGGCAAGAGACAAACAGAAAGAGCATGTGCATTGATCGAGCACACGAAACTGAGGATCAAAGAAAGATAAGGAAAGCAGCGAATAGAAAAAGCATGAGCCCTATTCGAGCAAATGAAAATGAGGATCAAAGAGCAATAAGGAAGGTCGCGAATAGAAAAAGCGTGAGTCTTAATCGAGCAAATGAAAATGAGAAACAAAGAAAAGCTAGGAAAAACAGAACTGCTGGCCATTAATCCAAAGCGAATTAACTCTCAACAAGCTGAATTGCATGGAGAATTATACCATGCGGCAGTGTTCAGCGCATATTTTAGAGCACCAGATTTGCATGACTTGGGACAATGAATAAATTATGTAAGCACAACTTCTGCAAAGCCTTACATTTTCAATCTGAAAGAGGCAACCTGTTGCAAAGCTGCTGTCATGATGGAAAAGCTATGGCACCTCCTCTTTTTGAATATCCAAAAGAATTTCAAGAATTCTAATAGCTGAAACGGATTCAGCTAGAAATTTTCGCAATTACATAAGACAGTACAACAGTGCCAATGCCTTTGCAAGCTTTGGAGCCAAAATGGAACGTATAGAAGGCAATGGTCCATATTGCTTCAAAATCAGTTGAGAAGTATACCATCTAGCTACATCTGCTTTAGTCAAAAGCAGTCCATCTTATCCTTATTCTTCAAGTAGATATGGTCAATTATTAGTACTTGATCCAGATGCGGATATTAAGTTTAGAATGCAAATTACAGAAAATTCACAATGTCATGCAATTATAATGTTCCATATTGATTCAGTTCTACGAAGAGATAATCCATATGTTCATAAATTCAAGCAATTAGATGAAGCTGCAAAAGCTGAAGAATATCGCTTAAAGAAAACCGATCAATTTAAATTCACAAAACATATGTTGATCTTTATCCGAGACCATAAATGTGATCAGAGGCGATACAATGCTCCAAAATCAAATGAGGAATGTATGTACCTACCTGGTTGACAGTACTGATGGCCAGATTGCAAATATCGACCTAGCAGGTCACCCTACAGGTCAATAGGGCTGTACCCGTATTGGTCCTTACAGTCGTCATGCTGATCCCATGATATTCCCTATATTTTTTCCAAAAGGTGATGCAGGATATTCCATAAATGCTCATAATGCGATTCAAGGTGAGAAAAAACCAACAGCTCCCGCAATTTTGTTCAAGCAGAATTGCTGCTCGATCAAATGGAAAATTTAATCCACTGCATAGTGGGGGAAAATTGTTCCAACAATACATTGTACATGCTTACTGTATAGTTGAAGCACAGCGATTGCAGTATATCAAGTATAATCAAAAGAATTTACGTCTTGATTGTAATAATGGATTAATAGATTACTTAACTGATGCAGCCTATGAAAAAGGCCTAAGAGCAGGGAATATGCTGATTTTACCTGGAACTTTTATTGGTGGACCACGCTAAATGCGGCAGAAATATCATGATGCAATGTCAATTGTCAGAAAATTTGGAAGACCAGATTTATTTATCACATTTACGTGCAATCCAAAATGGTCGGATATCAAGAACAGCTTAGGACCACAACAAAATCCAAGTAGTAGGCCTGATATAATATCAAAAGTTTTCCAGCTGAAACTTGAATTTTTCATGGACCTTATCTTGAAAAAACAAATATTCGGTTTTGTTATTGCCTATGTATATGTTATTGAATTTCAAAAGAGAGGTATACCTCATCTCCATTCATTATTTGGACCTTTTCTAGAATACCCCCCACCGTTTTTCCCAATGACTACTAACTTTTTAAAAATTTCATTATTAGCTATAGTGTACAACACACATGGGCGTAGGGGTTTGGGGTATGCACCCCCCACCCCCCAGAAATCAAAATACCCCCCCCCCCAGAAAATTTTTTTTGCTTTTTTAGCAATTTTTTGATGCCATTGGATAGAGCTTGATGAGAAACGTCGAAAAATGGTGTTTTTTTCGCCATACCACCATTTTTAAGGCCATTTTTGACCTTTAAAAATTTTTTCACCCCCCCCAGAAATTTTTTCACCCCCCCCCAGAATTTTGGTGCTGCCCACCTATGGTGTACAACACACTTATTTACAAGTTGATTTTAAACTTTAAATGTAAGTTTAAACTATTAACGCCAATAAATCATTCATCTGTCAAACGTCTGTATGTATGATTAAACGATGCGCCTACTGGAATTTATGTGGCGGCAAACGGTGAAAACCGGTGATTGTAGATTCGATAAAATTTTGAAGGATATAGCGTTATTTATGCCAGCACCTTGATTTACTTTGCTTATTTGTGAAGCACTTATTAAATACGTAGTCACATCTGAAAATAATACATAGGTACCTACCTTGAAAGACCACATATAAAGGAATTCGCATAATTTGTGATTACGACCGGATGGCAGAGGGTAAAAGCACCCAACTATAGAACTGAAGCTCCCGGGTTCGAATCCGACCGATTCCAAACGATTTATACCGAAAAAAGTTACGAAAATCGGTGGTGGGAAATTCTAGAAAAGATCCCATTATTTTGGCTAAAAGAGGCGGATTCATTCAGAAATGGTGACGACATTGACAGTGTGATTTCAGCAGAGATTCCAGACTTTAGTGCGAATCCTGAATTGTATCAAATTATTTTAAGCAATAATATTCACGGACCTTGTGGTGCACTGAATCAAAAAGGCGTATGGCATGAAAGGTTGAAAGTGTAGAAAGATTTTTCCAGAAAATTTTGTGAATGGAACAGATGCAACTGGCGATGACTACCCTATTTACAAACGACGAGATAACTCAAAAGATAATCACTTTGTGGGAAATGGTAAGTATAATGCTGATAACAGGTCGGTTGTGCCATATAATCCATATTTGAGCCAAACTTTTAATGCACACATCAATGTTGAAATGTGTCACACAATTTTGGTTGTTAAATATTTGTGCAAGTACTTCACAAAAGGTCAAGATAGAGCTAAAATTGATTTACACTTGGGGAAAATAACGAGCTATCGTTAGATGAAATAAAACTACGTTGATTCACGATGTGTCACGCCTGCTGAAGCAAGTTGGCGCCTGTTAGAGAATGAATTGCACGAGCAGTCGCATACATAGGTGGGCAGCACCGAAATTCTGGGGGGGGTGAAAAATTTCTGGGGGAGGGGGTGGAAAAAATTTTTAAAGATCAAAAAATGGTCTTAAAAGTGGTCGTATGGCAAAACACCATTTTTCGACGTTTCTCATCAAGCTCTATCTAATGGCATCAAAAAATTGCTAAAAAGCAAAAAAAATTTTCTGGGGGGGGGTATTTTGATTTCTGGGGAGGGGGTATTTCAACTTTCTGGGGGGGTGCATACCCCCAAACCCCCCACGCCCATGTGTGGTCGCATATCATTGTGAATTTAGATGTGGATCTGTCAAATGGCCAAAGAATATTCTTCAATGAAGGTCAGGAAGAAGAAGCGTTGAGGCGAGCAAGCACAACCCTTACAACTTTAACGGCCTGGTTTGAAATGAACAAAAATATCAGTGATGCACGAGATATACTGTACCAAAATATTCCCACAAAATATTTGTTCAACAAAAACGTGGATAAAGCGTAAACAAAGAGGAGAATTAGTGATAGGCAGAGTTGCAAGCTTTTCCCCAAAAATTCAGGAACTTATCATTTACGCCTTTTATTACTGAATGTTCCTGGAGCAACTTCTTCGAGGATTTACGAACAATAAATGGAGTAATATACGATACATGATTTAAGGAAGCTACACTTGCACTCGGCTTAATAATTGATGACCAAGAGTAGCGAAAATGCCTGCACGAAGCTTCACTTTATATGATGCCAGGAACAGTTGAGGAGTCTCTTTGCGATTTTGATAATTCATTGTGAGATAATAGATGCAAAATCTTTATGGGATGAATTCCGTGGTCCCATGATAGAAGACTTCAACAATAAAGGATATGATGAAGAATTTTCAAAAAATTTAGCACTACAGTATATTGAAACTGAACTTTTAGCAGCTGGTACTTCTTGCCGAAATAAAGGATTATCAGCACCAAATATTAATTATCAGAATACACTTGAATTTCAAGATGACGAACTTTTTAATCGCAGCTCTCCGGGAAGATCAAAGCAACTTTTTAGAGCGATTGAATGATGATCAGCGTCAAGTAGCTGATAGTATTCTTGAAGCTGTCAATAAAAATGATACAACAACTGCAAATTGCTTCTTCTTTAATAATAAAACCAGCCACGCTACATTTTGGCGAGCGCGCCGAACTTTAGTTGTGTATTTGCCCACAAATATTTTATTATTCTGTTATAGAACGCCGTTCCATTCTCTCACACAACTGTTTGTTATCTATCACTGATTAATTTATCCCTCATTATTAAAATTTTACACACTTAATATTTATTATCTCTGTTATTTACTAGTGTGCATTCTATTTGCCCTCTTGATCATTTTATGTGCATAACATATTGAGTTTGTTGTTAATCAAACAGTCTCTCAGAATTTCAATAGAATAATCAGGAGAACACTGACCCACAAAATTTATATGACGATTTTTCTCTCAGGAATCGAAAAGTTAAACGAAAAGTCAATACTCAAAAATTTGTGAAAATGGATTATGAGGCAATTGCACTTTTGGAAGAAACGGTCCAAAATATCCAAGATATGTACGAAAACCGTCCAGTATCACTCGTTGCCACTCCACCACTCACATTTTTCGCGGGTTTGATGATGAA
>JAVLUZ010000145.1:16172304-16216944 GCA_036768485.1 Mermis nigrescens
TCAAATGATGAGCAAATAATCAAGTGCGGCAATCCGGGCAATTGAGCTCGAGATAATCGCAAGTGAGTTGGAATAAACTTTTTGCCATTTTTAATCCCGAGCTCGTGATTAACTCACAATGGTAAAGTTAATCCTGCTCAACACACACAAAACATAGAGCGTTTTGCGAATTCAAAATGAGCATTCGCCGACTTTTCGCTCATGCATAAGACTAGCTCGTAAAGGGACACTGCAAATTTTATGCCGCGCTATTGTCTTTTCAATGGTTATTTTAAGAAACCGTTGTCATAAGATTGCAGGTTACTACACATAAATACGAAAAAGTTCAAGATTATCTCGAGTTCGCGATTAAGTTCAAGATTAGCTGACCGCGACATCGAGATTTATATTGCCAATTCTCCTCAATCTAATCACGAGCTCGCGCTCAGCTAATACTCAGCACTAAAGCCTGATTTATACTTCACGCTTGTGGCGAAGACGGCTGAGAAATTGCCGCGAACAGCCGCCGCAGAAATTCTCAGCGGAAACCCATTTATACTTCGGGCTGCGAGGCGGCGACGGCATCGGCGAGATTATTTGCCGCCGCAATTTGATTTATACTTCACGCGGCCGCCACGCCTGGACTGATTCGCAAAAGTCTAGATTTTTTCGCCGCTTTCCAATTTATACTTCTGCCGCGCCGCAAGGAGTCAAAACTGTTATTTTTAGCTTTTCGGCCATTTTTTTGCCGCTGCGCTGCCAAAGTCAAAAAGCCCATTGCTCTTGCAAATGCTAATGAGGTTTTGAGCCGAGTGTCGGCGTCAAATCATTTGAATTTTAATGAGGTATCGATTTGCGCAATAGGAGAACTCAGCATCCTGGTTCTGCGGCAGTTCGCAGGAAGTATAAACGCATTTCGCGCAGCGGCCATGCAGGCTGATGGTGAGGATGCCACCTTGTTCTGCTGGATTTTTTTGTCCACGCGGCAAGCTCTAAGGCTGCGTGAAGTATAAATGCACTGACGCCTGGCGTGGCAAGCGGATTTTGCTGCAGGGAATATTCGCGCAGGATCGACTAATTTTTGGGCATACTGTGGCCGCAAAACCCCTCTGCGGCGCGGTTCGCGTGAAGTATAAATCAGGCTTAAGGATTTAATACCAAGCTCGCGATTATCCTCAGCATTAGATATTGCAACCGGGCCCAGGGACTGTGGAGGTCACAATAATAGAGGCATTCTAATCCCCAGAAAATACGCCACAGTGGTTTTTGCTTTGTGTTTTAGATCATCACCCATGCTCGAAAAAATGTATTGGATGAATTATCTAAAAGGCAGCCACCAAAGAAGAAACCAAGTGCTCGTCAATCATATGCGGTAGCGCGTTAGCGCGTACCTATAATATACTTGGGTACCCCCAGCACCCGGGCCCCCCCTACAGCTATAACGGGACACTTCTGGAAGGTGCGGTTTTTTTTAAAAAGAAAGATGATAAAAAAATTCGCTGCCTGTGTTTTTTTGTTTTTCTTGAAACTCAAAATTGACTGTGTAAAGAAGGTGTAAAGTTTTTGTGTAACGTTATAACATAGGACAAATTTTGGGACCTTTTTACTGCGGCATGTGGACAACTGAGTATTAATGACTCGAAGGATTGAACAGAATAGGATAATAGAGGGATGAATTCTACAGATGACACTTTTTTTGTTTTTTGAAATTCGCATTATTTATTGAACGGCAGTGTAAAGAGTGCGAAAAATCTGGGGGGTGAAAAAAGCACTTTTTGGTCGAGTTTTCAACCTTCCTATGTCCGATACTCTTTACTCCGGTTATGAGGTTTTTAAAATGTTTTCTGACAGAAAATGTAGAGCGGAACAAGGGCTACATTCTGCATATAAGCAAAGTCTTCTATGCTCTATGGTGAGTTAGATCCTGGGTTTTAAAGTTTACACTCTAGTAGATGGTGTAAAAACGGATTTTAACCAAGATTTCTCTCTGCCAAATTTTTCCGCTTATGAGTCAGTGCAAATCGAAGACAGCATTAATAAAGTGCCTCACAGGGGCTAAACATCGCAGCAAAACCGCATTTAAAAAAACGCAATATTGAGTTATTTATGGGGGTGTAAAGTTCGAAATCAGAGGTAAAAAATGGGCTAAAAAACACGTTTTTTCCGAAGTTTGATTGATAAATCATGCCAAATAATTTTTGGGCAACAGAATTTTGGCACACAGGAATGTACTACGATTTAAAAGCTACAAATTGTACTGAACCGAATTTCTTTAAACTCAATGGGGAGTTCGGTACGGAATTTTAAAGTTTACAGTGTTCTAAATGATGGAAAATACGTTTTTGTTGCGTTTTTTGTTCGCCACTTTCTCCGTCCAGAAGTCGGGATAAGTCTAATAGATTAAAAATAAAGTGCTTTATATCGGGTGCATGTCAAAGCAAATTGTCTATACATTAATATTTAGCGAGTGTAAGTCAAAAATTTGGAGTTTTAAATGCGTTTCTGTCTTGTTTTTTCTGCCTGCTTCTCCGGTTACGAGTCAGGGACGGACACGTTTATCAAGTCTAGAAATGGACCAGGAATCAAATTTGATATGCCAGTCTGGCGCATATGTTTACACTCTACGAGAGGGTGTTTAGTAAAGTAGTTTACACCAATTGCTAGTTTGCCCATAGAACATTATGTAGACTTAATTTTTTCATAAATATTAATCGTAATATCGGATTCAATATCAAAATTACGAATCTGACTAAAATCTTCTTTACACTAGGTGTTTACATGAAGTTTACACTACATATATATTTATCTTCGTTTTTGAGCATTCCTGAAACCTAATTTTTCTTGGAGCCTAGAAGTTTTCAAAGGATCAAATGTGAGACGTCACGTAGGCGCGTTTGTTTACATCCAACAGTGATGTAAAGTAGTTTACATTCATTGTTTTTATGTCCTCAGACCATTGTAGAGACATAATTTTTTTCATGAATGTTGATCATAATATCCGAGTAATTTTTTACACTGCATGTTAGCCTTTGTTCTAGAGCATTGCAAAAAATCGAAATTTTTTCCTGAGATATAAAAATTTACAGGGAATGGCTCTTATACCAAGTCAATTGGGCGCGCTTGCTTACACTCAGCAGTATTGCAAAGTGGTTTAAACCTAATGTTTATTGTCTTTAAAACATTATGGAGACTCATTTTTCCATAAATATTTGAAAGAAATATCGGAGCAATATCAAAATTACGAGATCCGACTAAAATATTCTTTACGCTATGTGTTTGTGTAAAGTTTACGTTACGTGTTAACCCTAATTCGATAGACTTGCAGAGACTTTGTAACTGAAGTCAAAGAAATTTTCAAGGATTCATATGTGAGACATCAATTAAGTGAGTTTGTTTACCCTCAAAAGTAATCTAAAGTGATTTAAAAAATTATGTTCAAGTGTCCTTAGATCATTGAAGAGATGTAATTTTGTCTTAAATGGGTTAGGCATTAAAGTTAAATCTTTCTTAGCCGTGTTTATAATATGTTTCACAAAATCTTGCACATGGAGAGCTATCGTTTAATTGATGTAAATTGCCTGCAAAAGTGGTTTAAAATGAACCAGCAATCACACTACTGTGCACGAAGTCGACAAAGATATACAGCTTTATTGTAATCATGTACATTAATAAGCCGTAAACTGTTAGTATTCTCTACACCTAGTAGTTGTGTAAAGTTTGCACTATTCATTTGTTGTTAATATGTAGTCTATACTACAAATTTGTTTTACTACCAAATCAAAGCGTTAGTGTTCCTTACATTTGATATTTGCGTGAAGTTTTTGAATTTTTGCCGAAAATCTTAGCCTTCTAATTTACCAACATCCCGCCTTTTCCATTTTCTTGAAGTTTAAAATCTTTTATAATTCTCTCATAATTTAATGGTAGGTTTTAACTTTAAGTTTCTCTTGAGTTTACAACTCTCGCTTAGCAAGCTCATTTTTCAAAACTTTTTCATAGTGATCAGATTAGTTGCGTTTAGTTTGGAATTGGTGGACGGTCGTTATTTTATTACTCGGCTTAAATAAACCAAGTGACTATCTTTTGATTATTTTCTTCATCGCAAATTCAAACACCCAATTTTCAATTTGAAAATTGGCCAATTTCAATTTGAAAATGATCCAATTTCAATTTGAAAATTGAAAATTGGGTGTTTTCAATTTCAAAAGTCACAACACATTGTGCTTGTGTATTGATTGAGTGAGGATTTGCAATGTGAATTCGTTGGTTAAATTTTTGTGCTTGATTATAAGTGAACTGCACATTAAGAAGAAATAACTTAATGCAGTTTTAATTTGAAAATGGATGGTGTCAATAAGGTTGTCTTGTTTAAAAAGGATAATGCTGATGTTAAGAACAATATTGTTTTCCGCGTTCTTGGACTGTTGTCATTATTGTGGCATGTTACTGATTGTGTTTACTGACTGATGTACTGAAATCACGCTAATTAAAAAGTAGTGTACTAGCAAAGAAAAATGCTCCGATGGAACAAAAAAGATGAATATACTTGGAATTGTGGATTATTATGGATGTAAAAGGAGGGGACTAGGAAAAATCTACCTAAAGTCGGAAAATCTGCTAAAAATCACACTTTCTCTAAGCAACGCAAAAAATCGATGTATATTCTGCGGCCTCTAAAAAAGTGTCTTTTTTAAATAATGTTCGAAGTTTCAGATAAGAGTGTATAAACGAAATCTATCAAGGTTACTTTTTTAAATTGCTGGCACCTGATTGATAGAAAAACTAAGAAGTATTGTATTTAAAGTTGTTTTGTTTTATGAGCATTATAGCAAGCAAAGCAGGAGCCGATTGATTAGTGCACACAATCGTTTCGGGCATGCTAGTGTATCTACATTAAGTCTGTTTCAAGTCAACTTACGTGTTTCCTACTGTTTTTAACCAACCATGTCTTCAATTGTCTTCGATGTTTGCTATTTCATTCAATTGGCTTGGAAGACTGTTAGTTTACTTAATATCATTTCCCATAGCTACTGCATGACTAACGTGCTGCTGTTTCAATCATTGTTATGGTTGAATATTTATTTTTAATCTGTTGGCCGCAGAATATACATCGATTTTTTGCGTTGCTTAGAGAAAGTGTGATTTTTAGCAGATTTTCCGACTTTAGGTAGATTTTTTCCTAGTCCCCTCCTTTTACATCCATAATAATCCACAATTCCAAGTATATTCATCTTTTTTGTTCCATCGGAGCATTTTTTCTTTGCTAACAAAGTAAATATATGAAGTGGTCTTAATTTTGGGTTAGAAGGAAAAGAAAACTATATCGCAGCACCATGGGCTCCGAATGCACTTCAAACCATGACACTCCATTCTCCTCTCTGTTCGACGCTTACGGCAAGGCAGTTGATATTTTACTTTTCGTCTGGAATGTCCGCAGACAAGATCTCCTAATTTTAAAGTAAGATAATCAAATTTTGTCTCCCCGGAAAAGTAAGCCTTTCAATCGAGAACAGTCAAACAAACGAAAGTTCGAGCAAAAAATAAATAAGTTTTTTCTGCTCATCGTGATCACAAAGACTTGCAATGACGGTCCAATCATACGACAAAGATGCCGACTAATTGTCTGCCTCGAAACCAACGGTCCACTCTCAATAAACAATTTACTCCTGCATGTCAGGAGCGACCAGTCACTCAATTCTTTCAGTTTTCATTCAAGGTCGCTTCAGGTCACACCGTTCCTTAGTGGGAAATTTAGAAGACCGCCCCGGGTCTATGGAAGATTAGTAATAGAATCCTACTGTTCGTGTTTCTCGAACTTGTTTTGTGTGACACATCATTTTATACTGAGACATCTGGCTATCACTCTTTGGAATAATTTGGTACCATTAAACGTTGACTTGGTTTTTGATCAAAAGATCAGTAAAATGGCCCGGAATTACCCCGTAATATATAAGCTAGCAGTGAACAAAATCAAAAACGACTAAACTTTTTGAAATATGCGGAAAAACTAATCTAAAAACTTGTGCAAAGTGAAACTAAGGCCTTCAATTTGCTCAGTCAAAAGTTGTTTTGAAAAGCCGATGAATTTTGGAGTAATCAATCAGGGTGGCCTTAAACTTTTGAGCGGCACTGTATATAGCGCATCTATGTATAGTCTGTTTCATGCACAAGTTTTGGAATGAATTTTAAAAAGTATGTCCGATAAGAAGCTGACAGATTGCGATTATAGCGTTGATTTATCTACTATATATTTTTGAAAGTTTTGTTTGTTTGTAGGTATGTTCGTATGTTTGTGCCGGGTTGGCTCCGGCCCAATGAAATTTGGTGGGCTGATATTTTGGGCCGAGGTCGGTCCAATGGGGGAAGGAGCCGTAGCGATCTTGAAATTTCGACAAACGCACCCATTGGCCCTGGGCGGGGAAGGAGCAGGGTTTGGCCCCTGTGCTATAAGCCTCCACGATTTCGGGAGATGGCCGATTTTTTGCTATTTTTTCAAAAAATTAGTTTATACTGTTTGTATAGGGATACCCCGGCCAAGAGGAGCATGCCTGGCGACACTATGTACATTGTTATATGTTATAGCATTGGTCGGCACTGTGAAACATCAAAATACGGGTTTAACCAAATGATGCTATAACATAGGCAATTTTATAAGATAGGCATGGTATGAGATACTATGTGCAACAAGATAAGCAATGCTATAAGATAGGACGTGATATAAGATACTCTGTGCTACAGGATAGGCAATACTATAAGATAGGACGTGATATAAGACACCCCGTGCTACAAGATAGGCAATGCTATAAGATAGAACGTTATAAAAGATACCCCGTGCTACAAGATAGGCAATGCTATAAGATAGGAAGTGATATAAGATACCCCGAGCTGCAAGATAGGCAATGTTATAAGATAGTATGGGATATAAGATACCCTGTGCTACGAGATAGGCAATGCTATAAGATAGGTTTGGTATAGATACCCTGTCTGTGCCCTAACATGCAGTGATATAAGATAGGAGATACCATCAGCTATAACATATCACGTGATATATGACACCCTTTGCTACAACAAACAAAAAATTTTTAAAACATCAAAAATATGGTTTGACCGAAAAAATTTTTCAAAACATCCTAAAACATCAAAAATATGGTTTGACGAAAAAAATTTTCCAAAACATCCCAAAACATCAAAAATATGGGTTTGATTAAAAAAATTTTCCAAAACATCCTAAAACATCAAAAATATGGTTTGACAAAAATATTTTCCAAAACATCCCAAAACATCAACAATATGGGTTTTATTAAAAAAATTTCCAGAACACCCCAGAACATCAAAAAATATGATTATGGCTAAACAATTTTCAAAACCATTCTGTAACGTCAAAAATATGGATTTGATCAAAAAAATGGTTGACAAAAGACATTTTAAAAAAATCCAAAAAATAAAATATGGTTTGTACCAACAATTTTTTTAGAAATATCCCAAAAACATCAAAAGTCTTGAAAAATAAAAAATACAAGAGACATATTAATTCCATATAGCTATCAGGCCTAAGTTCAGCCCGGGCAACGCCGGGCAGCTCAACTAGTCAAATTAATATTATTATCGTAATCCGTCGGCTTCTTTCGCAAAAATTAGTAAAATTTATGCCCAAACTTATGTGAAACAGACTATAGCATACTGCTCTGATTTTCGTTATGTGGTACCTAGTACGAATTTAACGTGGTTGTAGAATGTCTGATAATAATATTTGTACATACTGTAACTGGTTTTGGCGTGATTTTGGCTTTGGCTTTTTCGTTAGCTTGGTTTGTGCTCTGACTGGTGGATTTGCTTTTTAGAAAGTATGCTGGTTTCGAACGTTTATAAATAAAAGAGCACTCGTTGGCTTATGTAGATCTTAATGCATATGTCTGTAATTCAGAAGCCTAAAGCCTGGGTAGGTCCGAAGACCAGCCACTGCGCAGTGCTCGGTCGCTTGCGCGAGCCGAGACCAGTGCTTAATTACCCAAAAAATTGCGCGGTTTATTTCGGGAGATGAAACGTCATCTCGACGGGTTCAAGCGCAAAAAAGGCTCCCAAAAGCTATAAAATAGCTCATCCGAGCACCGAAACGAGCTGACGGGAAAACACATCCGAACAGCGAGCGGAACGAGCTGACGGGAAAGTAACAGCGCATGAGCTCGATGTGTGTGTCTGTGGACCGCACTTAAATGTCTTTTCTACTTTTCGATAGTAAAATCTTTAAAAATTAAATTTTAAGGCTTACTGTAGGTACGCTCTCTGGCTGTTGGTGCCTCAAGCTTCACCCATTTTGGCCTGCTATTCAACATATAGTATGTTTCATTTAACTTTGCGGTTTTTCTTTTAAATTTCTCCGCAAGAATCAGGCTACAAAAGTGGCTTAAAATTTTGATGCGCTTATGCGGCTTAGCAATGGCATACGTCTTCAAATGACTCGATCTGCTGCCAAATATCATATCTGCCGCATTAGTTTAAAACACTTTTGTAGCCACTTAAAATTTTTCAAAATCTCAAAGTAAAAAGACTGTAGTTTCTTCCGAAGAGTCTCCCTATACCATTTGTTGATTGGAACCTTTGCATTTTAATGCGTTTTTAGGTAGCTACTCGAAATGGTACCTTGCAGCTAAGGCGGGCGGCACCAAAAATCCTGGGAAGGTACAATATTTTCAAAGGCAAAAAATAGCCTTAAAAATGGTGATATAGCGAAAAAATATCATTTTTCAACCTTTCTCATCGAGGACTATCCATTGGCATCAAAAAATTACGAAAAAAACAAATAAAAATTGAATTCTGGGGGGTATTTGGGTTTCTCGAGGGGGAAGGGGGTGGGGATTTCGGTTTCTCGGGGAGGGGGTGCATACCCCCCGAGCTCCTCACGCCCAGGTTTGCCTTGCAGCTATATGTATATGTACCTACCACGCCCAATTTATCTTTGGGTTTTGATTTTTGGCGGTTGATTGGAGTAAAGCCCGGTTCAGAAGTAAAAATCGGCGATATCGCCGACACTTTTTCCCGATTCAGAAGTGCCCCGATTTACCCGATTTTTAGTCGGCGATATCGCCGACTTTCCCGATTTTAGTCGGCGATGTCGCCGACTAAAATCGTAAGAATAGGAACCCATCCTATTTTTCTACGATATCGCCGATTTTTGGTGCATTGAAGTATGCGCTAGATATGCTGTTGTCCACTTAAGCACGTAGCTGTTCATGTAGATCATCATGAAGACATATATAGGTACCACCAATCTAGGTGCCTGACTACATAACAAATCCTATTGATTGACACATATTACGTACTTTTAGGTACGAGTACGGAAAAACTATACTGCTTACTATCTTACATCATGAATTTTAATTAGCTGAGATACTCAACTGACTTTTCTGCACACATCTTGACACTTTTAGCTATTACATATTTGTATGTACGTACGCACCTACAAGTCCAATGGGGCCAAAATGCCAAAAATCGCATTAAACATGGAATTCCGAGGTCCATTGATTTTTAGGGACTTTCAGATTCTGGGGGCCCCGAGCATACGTGGGCAGCACGAAAATTCTGGGGGAAAGTAAAAACTTTTAAAAGGTCAAAAAATGGTCTAAACACTGTAAAAAAAATCGTTGTACATGCACAATAAACTTGTGTCCAATCTACAAATCTGGTTCCATATGGACACAAAAATATTGTGTAGGTACTTGACAATCCGGATGTCTATTTATCCAACACAACTTTTTGTGTTCTGCCTACAAGCTATGATGCATATTGATTAGGCTTAGATTGACGTGCATATGACCGCTTATAGCTGAAAACATGATTCATTGTAACCAGCACTAAGATAGATGGAAGGACGAAGGGTAGGTAAATACCTACCTTCATACTCTCAGTTGTGATGGAACAAAAGGTGGTGAATGCAGTTGGAGCACACTTTGTCAGTTCGTGTGTTATGCGTTTTCCAATTCTTGATTATATATATTTTTTCAGAGATTGATAATACTGGCAGTGTAATATATTTATATTACCTATATATTTACTCAACTTCAATATGAGTGTGGCTGTATTCAGCTCAAATTGATCGGATCTTGTTATGTATGCTTTTATTGCCTTATTCTGTTTTACTATTCAAGTGATTTTATATGCACTGCTTGATTTGTTCTTAAGGCAAGCTTATTTTAATGACCTTTTTTACAACTGCGAATGCTCTTACTCGCGATTCCTCTTCACCAGCAGCTGCTGGCTTTGATAACATTTTTTCAACGCTGCATGCTGAATAAGATTCTGGCATATTGACTTTTCTTTATCCTGAACCGACTGGAAGACATATTTGTATGTCAAAAGTGACTCTTAAAAATGGAAGATATCCTTCAATCTATTCTACGCACTAATCGCTTTTCATTCCCAATTGATGTTTAGTGAAATTCTGATAGCATAAGCAATTTTTCAGGCAAAATTTCATAAATTTTGGGAATTTTTGGAAAAATGATGTAAAATTATTACGCTTAAAGTAGACATTGAAAAGTTGACAAAAATTATTATTTCAAATGTTGATATTGGATTTTTGCGACTATTTTCAGAGTCATAGAAAAACTTAGACTGCGGTTCTCTCTAAAAAATCTTGAAACATTTACGACTTTATTTTTTCTTACAATCTGCTGCTCTTTATTTTGAATTATATTACATTACTTAAATTTGGTGTCGTAATATAAGTTTCTGTGCATTTTCTCTTGATCGTTATTGTTTTGTGTGAATACCTAGTGAATTTTTGCTCAATATTTGTTATTTCGAATGTGGCATTATATGCCCGATGTCAAAATTCATTAGTCAGTTCTTTTAGCCAAGAAGATACGAATTTGGTTCAGAAAACTGACTAGTGCATTTTTTGCATTCCTCTTGCTTGCGTTATACCTATCATCAAATGTGTGTTATTTAGCGTCTAAATAAAGCTTTCAGATTGGGGCCCAAAAATCGATATTCTGGAGGCTTGAAAGTTGTGTTGGATCTACAGAACAAATTACGTTGGCTCGACACAATAATATTTTGTTGTATGAGATTGCTTTCTTATGTAGCACCTACAGAATATTGTTGTGTAACCAAGACATATAAAAGTTGTGGCAGCCAATTACTCACAACTTTTTTTGTGTAGTTACAACATTTTTTTTTAACAGTGAAGAATGGTGGTAGGGCGAAAAAGCACCATTTTTCGATATTTCTCATCGAGCGCTATTCATTGGCATCATAAAATCCGCGAAAAATGCTAAACAAATTCGAAAATCGATTTCTGGGAGGTATTCTGGTTTTCATGTTGTGTATTTTGCCTTCTGGGGGATGTATACACCCAAACCCCCCACGCCCACGTGTGGCTCAGAGCCTCCAGACCATAGATGCTCAGCATGGTCAATCTGGGGGTCAGCCGGTACCATAAGGTCGAACTTTTTCGGTTTTGAGGGCCAAAAACGACTGAAAAAGTGCTAGAAAAGTCAAATTAGCGCCAATTCTACCACAATTCATGTTAAAGAACGAAATTCAGACACTTGTGAAAAAATTGCGATTTTTATCACCTTTTGCCCCTATTTCTGCCTTATTTTTCCCAGAAAATTTTTGACTTGTCCGCAGACATGCACAGTAAAAAATTTCTGGGGGAGGGGTGGAAAGCAAAAATTTTTTCCGGAGTCCCTTTTTGGGCAAAAAACAAAGGGTACGCGTTAAAAATTATGTATGTATCTATTGCCGACTTTCCCGATTTTTGTCGGCGATATCCCCGATTCTTACGATTTTCCCGATTTTCAGTCGGCGATATCGCTGACTTTCCCGACTTTCGTCGGCGATATCGCCGACTTTCCCGATTTTTGTCGGCGATATCGACGACTTTCCCGACTGAATCGGTGAAATCGGCGATATCGCCGACTTTTACTTCTGAACCGGGCTTAACTCGCCTGGATTTGTTCCTTTCGTTAACAGCTACCCGTGTCTCTGTCTCTTTTTATCGCCGTTATTCATTTTAAGCCCTCCACGTTTTGTCATACTTTTTAGGTAGCTTGAAAGATTCAATTGCAATAATGCAACAGACTATCGAAAAGGGTAGGCTAATCTCGCCCCATACGGTGGGGCCAATTATGTCACTCTCTGACCAGTACTGGTTTTCATAGCATCACAGATGATAGAAAATCGGTCCGACTCTTGTCTGTGATATCAGAAATGATCAGATTTGACAATGACCAATAAACGTAAGTCCCGATGTACACAACAGAACACTATAGTTCGTTCATCCGAGAGCTTTTTCAGCAAATCTTTTTCGAGGCTTCATCTTTCCTGCTTACTGCTTACTGTAGGTCGTTGAGTGATCACTGCAGCTATGTACATGTACACAGGAAGAAAGAGTTTTACAATAAAATTTTTATTAGCATAATTTATTCTTGTCTTCCAGCAGATCGTGCAACGTACGGATGGAAGTTGCGCGTTCATCTTGTCATTTATGACAAAGTGAATTTATTGACCGTTAAACGCAATAGACTAACATTTAAAACATCGCCACAAACTTCCGCCCGCTTTTAGCTCAGTGATAAAGTCTGATTGTCGTCAAAGCAACACCGATTCAAGCCGCAAGATTTTTATTCAGCGCCCTCACTCGAAGTGTGCCCACCATAGGTATGCAGCACCGAAATTCTGAGGGGGGAGGGGGTGAAAAAATTTTCAAAGGTCAAAAAATGGTCTTAAAAGTGGTCGTATGGCGAAAAAGCACAATTTTTCGACGTTTCTCATCGAGCACTATCCAATGGCATCAAAAAATCGCGAAAAAAGCAAAAAAATTTCAAAATTTGAATTCTGGAGGGGTATTTTGATTTCTGGGGGGGGGTATTTTAACTTGAATTCAGTGAGAAGTGTGCATTAGTCTCAGCGTGGTGCTTAAGAATGTTATTTATTAAAGTAGGTTTTAATGGCGTTTCAGTAGATATCGACTGTTTTCACTCTACAAGATTTTGCGTGAGACACAAACGTAATCTTTTATTATCAAAAATCGCTGCACCTGTAGGAAATTTATGCAAATTTAATAAATTGACATATTTTCACACAACGCGTCGTGTCCACACGATGGGCGTGGGGTCTGGTTAGTCTGGACCACACCTGGGCGTGGGGGGGGTTTGGGGTATGCACCCCCAGAAACCAAAATACCCCCCCCCTCAGAAATCAAAATACCCCTCCCAGAATTCAATTTTTGAAAATTTTTTCGTTTTTTCGCAATTTTTTGATGCCAATGGATAGTGCTTGATGAGAAACGTCGAAAAATGGTGTTTTTATCGCCATACCACCATTTTTAAGGCCATTTTCGACCTTCAAAAAAATCTTGCACCCCCTCCCCAGAATTTTCTTGCTGCCCACGTATGGTCTGGACCCCCTCCCCGTGAATCTGGCGAACCCACCCAAGATCGATTGATCCCCAGAATTAAATTTTTGGTGCTATTTTTGACAATTTTGCCCCACCTGACCCCAGAAATTGGTCGCTGCCCATGTATGGTTCGTGTCATACCGCATGTCAATTTTTTTAATCGCCGATTATGGCGTCTCCTTGTTTTTCGAGTTAGTTGGTCATTGCGTCCAGCAATATTTTTTATGATTGTGCTAGTCTTGACGTAATCCTGTTAAGCTGGAATTAAGAATGATTCCAATCATCAATATATCTAATCGAGATCATCACATAGATAGTAGACTTGAATGAAAATAATATGAATATCTCATAAAAACGCCCAAGTAATTTACAGAAATGACAAAATTCTTATAAAGGAATTGTCATCATATAAATGAAAAATGTGTTTCAGTAGACGAATTGTGGGGGGCGAACAGTGGCGGGGACAAATTGTGGAGGGACGGATTGTGGGGGAACGAATTGTGTTTAGGACGAATTGTGACGAGGGATGAGATTCTGGGGAACAAATTGTGATTGGGGACGAATTGTGGGGATCAAATTGTGTTGGGGGCGAATTTTGGCGGGGACGAATTGTGGGGTACGAACTTATCGTATAGCGACAAAATTCACAGGCGAGCATTTCAGCGGGACATTCATGTGTGCGCAGCTCTCCTCGAAATTATGCAGTGGTTAACATACTAAAGTCATGATTTCTGGGTTCGAAGTGGGCTTGGGAGTGGGATCTGGGGGTTTAGACTTTTCAGAATCCGAAGAGCCCTGCCTCCTAAAATAGGTAAACCCCAAGAATTTGATTTTCCGATGCTATTTTTGCCGATTTCGCCTCATAGAATCCCTGCAAAGCTAGGCTGCTGCTCATGATGGTCATAGCCACATTACATGCATGTGGGGATTTAGAGTCTTAAGCCCTCATAACAAAAACTGAAAAAATTTTGGGAAAATGAGGCAAAATAAAGGCTAAAAATGGATGAAAATCGAAAATTTTTTAACGATTGCTTTTAATCGACGAGAAACTCGTAGAATGACGCAGTTTAATGCTTTTTTAGCATTTACGAAAGGTTTTGAGGTTAATGGCCGAAAAATGCTAACTTGACCCCCAGACCGTATGAACCCCTCTAGCATAACCTCGACATGCATATATGATTAGGTGTATCGGTTACAGACGTTGAGTCCTCACTTCTTGTCGACTGCGGTTTTTTTATTCAGCGGCTCCTGCAATGTGAATGACGCATACGTACCCTCTGCGTCAAAAACTTCATTTTCGGCGTTTCCGACTATATTCCTTCTTCCCGGATGATAAAAATACAAAATAATTTCGGGACAAATTCAACAAAATTTGGCAAAATGTATTCGTAAATTGTGGAAATATTGGAAATTTTTGAGTGAAAAATTGCTAAAATCGCATAAAGCATGACGTTTTTTGCGATTTTTGAAAAATTGAAAATATTGGGGGAAGGGGAAAAGCATTTAGCGGGCGGGGGTTCCGCCGATGGGGCCAAATTAACAAAAATAGCACCAAAAATTTAATTTTGGGGTCTATAGATTTGGGGTGGTTTTGGTTCCAGACCCCTTGACTCCCCTCCGCGCCTATATGTGGTGAAAACCTTAAGATCATATAGCTAGTAATCCGTCCGACATTTACAGACCAATTAGCGTTTATTTCTATACTCATCTGCATATCTGGCTTAGATTTAAAAGAACATTCGAAAATAGGAAACATGAGAAAACAAAGCCGTTAAAGAATCTGGGGAACCTTATTATTTGTACCAATAATTTTGTCAGGCTATTGTGTACATAGTTGTTATAAGCGCTACAACTAAAAATTGTCCGTTTGTCCGTCTTTGAAAAGTTTTTCTGGAGAATTGAGCGCTTCTCATATTTTAACCCAATGGGTACTTGGGATCCATCCGTGATTTTGGATTTTTATCAAGATGACCCGATCCAGTCCGAAGCTCGGAATCGATTAGGTTAAAGTTTGACAATGTCCTAGTGACCTTACTGTGAAATTTCAATAGGTTTTGAGATTTTGAGATATATTTGTAAGTTTCTGATACTCATGTTAAATTATTCCAGCATTCGTATCGAAATAACTCATCGTTGCGCTAGACCCTATTGTTAATTTATTATTTAATTAACAATAATTAATAAATTTTTATTCAAGTTTATCTTTAGAAACTGAATACAAAATGACGTGCTTAAAAATTTTTTCGACTTTTAGATGCGTTTAACCTATGATAACAGCGAAGAATCTAAATATTACTGATACTCAATATTATTTCCGTCTTTGTCAAAAACCAATATGTAGATATAATTGATAGTTAAAGTATTTTTCTTACATATTCTTCTCTAAAAGCATCTTAGTCAAATCATGAACAAAATTCAAAAGCATTGTTTCCTCCATTTACGATTTTCTGTAATTTCGGACCAACTTTTCGTGCTTAATAGTCAAAGTGAAACGCCGAAAACAGGGCAGTGCCAGCCAACCCATTTTTAGAACTTTATCCGATTGAAAGGCTTTAGGATACAATAGACTGTAGCTAGACCGATGTAAAAATGTAACATGTAACGTAAAAATCAAAGTAGAAAATAAAATAAGAATACAAATAAGTAAAATAAATGTAAAATCAGTGCAAAAGGGTAAGTACCACACGTGGCCGTGGGGAACGGGTTTTGGGTTTAGATTTCCCCTGAGTCCAAAATTCGACCGCAGGTTACTTTAAACCCCTTAGCTTTGAATTGTCGGTATGTTTTTCGCGATTTTAGGTATTGCAGACCTCCAGAATTCGGTTGCTGTGCCCACATAGGTTAGATATTATCTCGAGCATACGCGTGAAAAGTTAGGGGATGGACCTTAGACTCAACATCAGTGTAGACGAGGAGAATTCTGCAATTGATATTTTTCCCTTTTAACCATTTTTCAGGCTTCTAAACTTAGTTTGACAAAAACGTCGTTCTTTTGGCTTGTTTTCGATCATAGTATATTTTCGCGACCCCCCAGAATAGATATTTTGCCCAAATTCAGTCCCGATCAGATACGTCTGAAGGTAATAGGTTTTCAGAAATCTAAGGCAGATGAGAAGAAATTCTTAGTTCATGAAATTTCCCAATAAGGGTAAAAACTAAGTCAAAATCAAAATTTTGGTTTACGAAAAAATTTGATAAAAATCAAATTTCTCTATCAAAGTGTTACAGGTTGTCCCTACCCACTTTTAGATCGCTGCTTTACATCAAAAAATTATTCAACTGGCCCAGAACTCGATCACTTGAGTAACGTCGAAAAATTGTGTATTCGCAATGGACATATCGGCATTTGAAATCCGAAAATTTTCAAACCTTTATAATTTTGGACGCTGCCCGTGTATGCACCCGCCTGACTAGACATACACGTAGGGAAAACTATCTTCCCCGAAATGGATGGCTGAAAAATTGTTTTGAGTAAAATATGGGGAGAGACGAAGGGAATGGAATCTTCAAAACTGCTTGAAATATATGTAGCAGAAAATGTAGATTAACTTAGGTTCTTACGCTATTTTATCATAAATTCTAGCTTTTGATATCATTCCCTTGGGGGAGACACTCCCATATGTACATATTCAAGATGGATATTCTTGGTGGGGTCAGCGTCGAACAGTTTTTAAAAGTGCCTTCTTAACCTAAAAACCTGAGTACACGTCAAAAACAGTATTTCGACTTTACAGACGAGGCTCGTTTTTTCCGAAACATAAACATTGAGAAAATCTAAGAATTATTACAGATAAGAGCGCAACCGGGCGTGGGGGTTGGGGGAAGGTATGCACCTACCAGAAGGCCGAATACTCCTCCCTCCCCAAAAAACAAAACTCCCCCCAGAATTCAATTTTTAAAATTTTTTTTTGTTTTTCCGCAATTTTTGATGCCAATGGATAGTTTTCGATGTGAAACGTTGAAAAATGGTGTTCTTCGCCATACCACCATAGGTGGGCGGCACCAAAGTTCTGGGGGTGTTAAAGATTTTATCAAAGGTCAAAAAATGGCCTTAAAAACATACCTCCTCGCCCAGGTATGCATACCACTATTTTTAAGACTATTTTTTGACCTTTGAAAATGTTGCACTTCATCCAGAATTTTGGTGCTGCCCATGTATGCTTACGAGCCAAAAATGCTAAAACTCTTAAGAAACACATTTTCGACGATTGTCTCGGAAAGTCGACAATAATGCGAGTCAGTAACTATCTGAGTTCACTGGGCTTTCTGGCAGGTGAAAGCCCTATTAGAACATATAGACAACCTTTTTTGAGCTAAAATTGATGCAAACGTTAAAATAGTGTAAAAAGATAGCCTTAATTGATTATTGCTGACGATTTCAATCACTTTTGTTACAAATTTGGAATGTTTATCCGTTTTTGATCTTAATTTTTTCACGTCAAAATTTTGATTTTTCTATGACTTGACTGTCTAAATTTCTGATAGACTGAAATAAAACTAGCTGTAAACACTAAGGTTTCGGAAATTACGCATGAGGAACCTATTGAATCATTTTATCAAGGGTAATTTTACCAATATAGCCGAACAATAGATATACATACAAATGGATAAAAACAACAATTAATATCCGTTCAGAACATTGAAAAAACAGCCATTAGAGTAAAAAATGTCGATTGGTCACCAGGGCTTCAAATGGAGCATAAATCAGTTGAAATTAGATAAGGATCCTCCAATTTTCGAAACACACGTCAACAAATTATCGCCGATTCGAAAATGAAACGACGAATTCAATCGTGAGCCGAGTTTCTACGCAACCGCAATCGCCCTTTCAATATGCAAATGAAGGTGTCTCGAAATAATCGATTGGCGAAGGCGTAAGCGAACGGATTGATTGAACTATTCAAATAGCACAGGTAATAGGTGAAAAAATACAAGGCATTGGGGACACATTGGGGGCAAAAACCATAAACAGTAGCTACGATGAAATAGGGCGACCAAAACAGGGCAAAGGCCCCCACTATGATCGTTATGGTCCTAAAAGCCTTGCGGGCGTGATTTTGGGCTCCTTGGATCTGAAATCGTTCGGCTTCGTTGACAGCCGGATTCACCAGACGCATCAGACCGCCCAACACGGTCTGAGTGGCGCCATATTGCCCAATAGTTTTAGTGTGGTTGGCCCGGCCGGGTCTTCGTTCTCCCAAGACACTATCGTTTCAATGGTGGCCTTTTTCGTCATCATCGGCTGAATTTCCATACTATCCGCAGCGGCCATCCTCCTCGATCTGTCCTTGGCCCCTCGATTCGAAAAAATCAATTGAAAACTGCTAGAAGAACGTTTTTGGGAGATATTTTTAATGTTGTTGTTATTTTGTGATTCGGCATTTCCGAAGCTAATGGTTCGGCGGCGTTTTTGGGAAGAGGCTCCATTACTGGGACACTGCTCTCGTCGAAACAGAGTCGCGTTGGGGCTGACATCGGAACTCATGGCCCTCCCGGTTGAACCATCAGTCGATAACGTCGTGTTGTTCGTTACATTGAGGGACAAATCCTTAGTGTTAGTGACCTCTGACCCCGCGGGTCGCATGAAACCGATGCCCAAATTGGCGGCGCACTGTTGACTAGCGAACAACATGGCCATTCGTTTTTGCCTATCGTACTCTTTGCGTTGGAGGCGCTGGGCCGCGCCGTGTATGCCGTGGTAGAGCACCGATATGACCACCAACGTCGACCAATAATAACCGAGGTACATTCCGGCGTTGATGTATGCATAATCCATAAACGGGGCGTAACACTTGCCGTCGGGGCGGTAAACCGACGAAGAATAATTCCGACCAATCGGCGATGATCTCGATGATCCGTGATTGGATAAAAAATCCCAACCAAAAATGGTTGCGGCGAATAGGAGCGCGGGCAGGAACCAGCTGATCGCGATGGCCCAATGAATCTTGCGCGCCGACTGCCAGGTTCGGTAACGCGCCGTGTGCTTCACTGAGCAATATCGATCGATAGTTATCAGTAGTACAGTGAAGATGGACACGAGACACAGAGTGTAGTCCAATAGCAGCCAAAGCTTGCAGGTCCCTGGACCTAGTGACCACCGCTCGTCGGATAGAACGTACATGGTCAGCATAGGGAAACCCTCGACGCCGATTATCATATCCGAAATGGCCAACGATATGATAAATTTGTTGCTCAGATGCTTGCGAATATTTCTTTCATGATTCATATGCCAGTAATACCAATAGATTGCCAAAAGTTGTTTCGACGCAACACAATGCGGTCAGGAACCAGGCGACGAGCCTGAACCATAGCGGATAAGGCATATGATGACATCCCGGTACGGTTCAAATCAGGCGTAGTAGTAGTAGTAGTAGTCATCCATGTCGTTTCGTTAGTGACCATCGTTTTCGGCGAAGTTAATATGTAAATTAGGCCAGAATGTAATCGACCTCGGTCGAGTTTACACCCGAAAAAGTAAGCAAAGCGGTATAATAACTTCCCACGCGAACAATAGGGATCAAAAGAGCCACCACTCGGCTTGTGACGATTATTGGCGCGAGAATTAAGTTCGGCTCAATGGACAACAATGACGCCCATTATCGCCGCTGTCGTCCGGCGGCTAATACCGAAAAAGCCATATAATTCCGCCAAAAAAGTCAAATTCCGGTTACGGCTTTTTCCGGAGTGGCGAACACATTCTTCCAGTTGGGCGATCAGTCGAATGCACGTAAGGCTATAATGTTAAAAATCGCATCAATAGCATTTTATGTGAGTATGCACACGTCGAATATTACTCGATACGGTGAATATTCGTAGTACAGTGAAAGAAATTTTTGTTGGATTACGTTCGTCTCTCAGCTAACGTAAAAACGTCGCATTCTTACAATCATATAAATATAAACATAGGTAGAGAAACACCCTTCTTACAGGAACAATGCTCCGTACCATATTTGGTAAAAGTCCCAGCGGTGGATCGTAAAATTAATCACTCGTTGGAGATATTTTTCGCGGGCAAATGGCCTACCGATTTTAAAAAGCCATTATTTTTTCTAGTTAAAAAAATACAGAAATAATACGTTAAGCCATTGTAGCTATAATCCCAAAAAGCCGCACAGTCGGGCGCTTTTACGCCGTAATAAGCCAGCGCTCTTGTAACTGATAACGGCGCATTCCTACCAACTTGCGCACTACACTAACACATTGCTTGTACTGTACGAAAATGAGGCAACATTATGCGCAGTATGTTAGATACATATGTAGTAAAAATCTAGATAAATTTGCATAGCATTCCCCGGTGTCTCGATAAATAATGCATTCTGTTCCTGAACGTTAATTGACTCGTCGCGCGGGGACCAAGGCGAAGTATAATGGGCAATGAATGAAAATCAATTTTGCAAGCAACAGGATGGGTTGGCCTCACTAAGTTTAAGGCACTCGATCGTTCCAGTAAGTAAGTACTACTGACACGCTAGCGAGCTTAACATGATAGCTAATACGCTTTTATATACGTTATTATATTGATAGACGGCTCCCAAAATGACACGGTTTTGTTTTGGGCCAGATAATGCGATATAAGGCCGGATATCATTTAAAGAATTTGATATAAATTTGTAAGATGAATGCAGCCGTTCGAATGTGCTTATATGTAGAATGGGCTGATAAAAAGTACGTATTGTGCTGCTTATGCAGATTTTATTAGGAAAAGCCTCTACAGTACACTTGATTTATGCAATTCAAACGATTACTGAATAATCTAAGACACCTTGAACTAATTAATCAAAACCGAGCCCAAAGGCAACGGTTACCACTTAGCAGAAGCCGCCGCACTATTACTATTTTTTGATTAAAAATGGAGCAAATAGTCTGGAATTTTCAACAAACCTTCTGCGTTTCATTACTTCAAGGCTAAAATGGTCATATTTTCATAATTATTATTACCCGAGGCTTTCCCGAGGTCGGTGTTTTTTCAATTTTGGAAAAATATCGACGTTACGAACTGAGGTAAAGTATTGAGTTAATTAAATCGAGAAAATTTCTTAAAAGTAATTAACATCAGGAAATTGAGTAATAATAAGTACGGCAATTTATGGCGCCTGCATGATCAATTTTTTTCTAAAACTTTCGGGTAGATTAGAATCTCTCTGAACGTCGGAGACTTATGCAGCAGGTGTAACAGTTGTATTGATACACCGGGCAGCGATCAAATCCTGAGGGCAAACGTGTGCAATGAATTGTGAAGATCAGAAATTGCATAAAAAAATTGATGGAGTGATACAAAAACATCGCTTTCCGACACTTATCGTCGATCCTTTCCGTTAACATAAAAAATTTCAAAAAATTGAAACTCCACTTTTGGATGAGGATGTTTTGTGACGATCTTTTGAATCTCAAGTTTTTGGGGGTCTGTCGGATTCTCAGGCGTCTAACTAAACATCCCCATCCCCAACCTTTCGCACACACGTGTGGTGGCATCCTATGCATGTTTTTACAGGCTCAAATCTCCGTCTTTATTTTACTTTAAATGGCTTATAACCACAAATGGGCAACTAAAGAATTCTGATGGGTCAAGACGGAGCGAAAAACACGAAAAACACCAAAAATGCAACTCTGGTAATCTGTCAAATTTCGATGGATCGAAACCAACCCTAAATCTTCAGCCACCTGTGCTTTTGACCCTAGATCACGTGCTTATATCATAGGAGCAAAATTTTTATTTATCCAAAAAATTACCATGAGAAAATAGGTTTATTAGAAAATCTCCAGTGACCTTTAAATAAAATAATGAATTTTCAGCGTATTTTCGGTTAAAGTTTTTCCTAAAATTCTGCTCTGCATAATCCAGCTGACTTTGCCTCTACTTAATTTCGCATTATGTTGGAGAAAGAAACGAGAAAATCCTTATTTAGGCTTTAAATATTTATTATGTCCTCTATCGATTTTCGAACGTGCAGGACTTCTATAAAACAATTGCAAGATTCACAGTAAAAACGACGAATTGGATTAATTATTTATGGTATAGCTCAGTTCGCAGACACATAACTGGCCTTGAATTTCGAAGAACGAACAAATTCTAAGACAAGGGTAAAACATAATAGAATTAAGGCAAGCTCTATGTATGCCCTGGACAAGAAAGAATGTAAAAAATTCTTCCATTTCAGTCATACTCGTATTCGAAAAAATGAGCTGTTAAAAATTGCAACACGGATGATTTTTCAACACATAATTTTTTATCGTTTCTTGGCAAACTAAACTCCGGGAAGCAATTAAAAAAATTTCCTTCCATTACAATTCACGCTTTTTCACACAAACTGAAAAATTGGGTGCATTTATGCTTATAACTTTTGATCCATTGATACTTACGTAAAAATTGGAAAAAAGAATAATTTTCATTCATTGAGCTTTCATAAAAAGTAATACAAATCATATTACACCATGCAACTACAGTATAGCTGCAGGCCAAAGCAAGTATGCCTCCTCACCATTGACTAATGCTGTTTAGTAAAATGGTCACAAACTCGTATGTACAAAAAATAGGTCTTTCAAGACAGCCACTTTTTCAACATCTCGACCATACATAGGCAGCGACCGAATATAGGGGCTGGGTGGTATAAAACTGGCAAGATCCCAAAAAACATGCCAGAAATTCAGGAAGGAGAGGTGTATCGATTTCTCGGATTTCTATCAGATTCTTAGTTTAAGGAGTACAAATCCCTTAAACCCCCACACCCATGTGTGTTTAAAAATAAATTTTAACGAATTTACCACGTTTATATTGAAATGCGGGCAGTTTAAACGAAAAAAATCATATAAAAAAATAATAAATTTTATCTGAAGATATGTTAAAATCTATTTTGGCGGTCTTTCAAAAATGCGCCGAAAAGTTTTCGACCTTTCCTTTCAGGAAACTCTAAGAAATACTCAAATGCTCTTAATGTCGACGTAACAATCTTTCACACTTTCAAACTTTCAAACTTCCAGAGTTCCAGACCTCCAAACTTGCAAGAAATCCCTTCACTGTTTTCAAATGATCGATTAACACACCCTACTAAAAATTTTTTTCGTATAAATATTTCCGTATAAATCGGAAATATTTCTTGGATGGTTAATTTAGTCTTTCACAGTAAAGTTTGTCGGTTAAGAAAGTAGTAAGGTATTAAAAAGGTAATTGACAGCTTATGAATGATTTGAGATTATTTCCAGATTGCGATCAAGCGACGAAGCACACAATCAGATTTATTTAGCAGATGTTTTTTCATCTTTACTTGTTTTTCGGTTAGAAATCGTTTAAAACGATATAAATAGTCAAGAACCGATATAAAAAATTCTAATAAACATATAACAACGATTAAAAAAATTTCAAAATATCAGCATAGTTGTAAATTTTAAAGCTTCAGTTCCACGGAATTATCAGACAAGAGCAATTTTTGAAATTTTCGCATTTCTCAGACTAAACATCAATTAATCGTACGATTCGTAACAATGCAAAATGAGCAGGAAATTGATTTATTTTGAGCCGTTTTTAATTATCATGAGTAACTCAGGCGACAAAAACAAAAGAAAAAATACATATGATTGCGTCAAAGGCCGGTTAAAAGCAAAATATGCTTTATTCCCAGGTACGTGCGCAATTCTCTTTTGTTACCTTAAATCAATGATAAAAAATCCTAATTTCAGCAGGTATGGAATTTTTCTTCGCTCACTACATCAAACGATTACCTGCCAAATTGAACAAAAAACTTATGATTAACAATTATTTTTCAAAGTCACGGCCAGACAGGCACGTAAAGCAAATTAGGTTTTGCTTTAGCGACCCCACAAGGGCAAACCTGAAAATTTTCTTGCAAAAAAGCAAAATAAAGGTCGTAGCTAAAAAAATTTCGGCACAGCTCTTAAAATAAGACATAAACTTTCAATAAAACTGTTTACTAATGCCCCACGTTTATATATGGTCATATTTGCTCAAAAAACTCTGGCTCACCCAACCGAGTCGGGTCCATCGCTGCCATCATTCCTAACGTGTTATGTATATATATAATAATAATAATAATAATAATAATAATATTAATTATAATATAATAATAATAATAATAATAATAATAATAATAATAATAATAATAATAATAATAAAATTAATAATAACAATAATAATGGTAATAATAATAATAATAATAATATTAATAATAATATATAATAATAATAACAATAATAATGGTAATAATAATAATAATAATAATATTAATAATAATAACAGTTATTATTATTATTATACTAATTTTGTTATTATTAATATTATTATTAATATTATTATTATTACTATTATTACTATTATTATTATTATTATTATTATTATTATTATTATTATTATTATTATTATTATTATTATTATTCTTATTATTATTATTATTATTATTATTATTACCATTATTATTATTATTATTATTATTATTATTATTATTATTATTATTATTATTATTATTATTATTATTATTAATATTATTATTATTATTATTATTAGTTATTATTATTATTATTATTATTATTATTATTATTATTATTATTATTATTATTATTATTATTAGTTATTATTATTATTATTATTATTACTATTATTATTATATTAATGATAATAATATTAATAATATAATAATTATTATTAATTAATATTATTATTATCATTATTATTATCATAATCATCATCATCATCATCATCATCATAATCATTATCATCATCATCATTATTATATTATTATTTTTATTATTATTATTATTATTCTTATTATTATTATTATTATTATTATTATTTTTATTATTATTATTATTAATTAATTATTATTATTATTATTATTATTATTATTATTATTATTATTATTATTATTTATTATTATTATTATAGTGGCAGGAAACGAATCAGTTGTATGTACATAGATATAATGAGCTGAAACTTTGTCAAGACTATCTCAACGTAAATCATATGCATGTGTAAAGGGCATACAAAAATTACCACCCGAAAAGAATAATAAATATTATACTCTAGAACATTACTCTGGCAAGTTAATGAAAAAAGCGAAGAATGCGAAAAATAAATATAAAAGCCGAAAAACCACGTTAAATGCGATAAATAAATAAAATAGCCAAAAAACACGTTATTTTGTGGCGTAAAGAATCAGGTTGCCAATCAGCTCTGATGTTAGCCTCGTTATTTTATTTGTCGCCAATCATCCAACGACGGTATGTTTTTAGGGGGTCATTTTGTTATTACGCCTTTATTTAACAAGATAATGTCGGTAAAGCCGCAAAAATGAGATTATTTCTTCACAAGGCATCATTCTCGCGGGTTCGGCGTTTCGCTAATTATTTACGTCGCGTTTAAGTGAAACAAACCGGACTGTTCTCCGGTAACTATGGAAAGAAAAAATCAAGGAATTCTGTCGCATCATATAGGTACGCAAAACGCATGAATGCAATCGCGCATGTTTCTTTATACCGAGATCAATAAAAAAGATTTTTCCCTGGAAGGGGGGTCAAAAATTTATGACTTGGGGTCGTCCATAAATAGGCTGAAACCCGATTTTACCTACATTTTATAAACTTTGGCTAATATAGACATAAAATTTTGAGACCTGCTGCACTGATTAGTGTGAATTTGTTTATGTAAAAAGTTTTGGCCAACTGCCAGCGGTTCGGGTGCTCGGGCGATTGGGTTACACGCTATCCTTTTACGGCGATAGCGCATTCGGTTCCGTTATCAATTTGGCCACATCTTCTGAATTTTTTTCAATTTTTTGTGTGCCTAAAGGAAAATTCAGTAACTAACATTGGATTTTGAGTCGCTAAACTTGGATGTACGGAATCGATTTAAACTCTCATCAAGATAACCTGTGTATATCAGTTTACATATCATGTATGCGTTATGAAGTATTACTAAGCAAATTTAAATTATTGTAGAACCTTTAGAAATCCTTTTTGTTTTGTTGCCTGACTTATTGGATGCTCAAAATTACTTTCCAATGCACTGCACAATATTTCGTGGAATGGACTTTACTTAAATACATATAGATAATCTATTTTTTAATCCTGGTTCCATGAAATCGCCGTGATAAAAAAATGCCTTATGTACTGTAGTACCCGATTTCTTCACGGCGCGACGGAGTGTGGAGTGACCCAGAGTCGACTGCGAGCTCTTAAAAAATGGTGTTACAATAATAAGCACTTTTGGTTACCGATCGTTTTCATGCTCTAGGGTAAAAAACAGCCTATAGTCTGTTTCATATAACTTTGTGGTTTTCTTTTAAATTTTTATGCAAGAATCAGGCTGCAAAAGTAGTTTAGAATGTTGATGCAGTTATGCGACTTAGCAATAGCGCACGTCTCCATATGACACGTTATACTGTAGAATATCATATTTACCTTATTAGTCTATAACACTTCTATAATCACTTTAAATTCTTTCAAATACCTCAAAGTTAAATGAAACAGACTATAGTAATTCTAGTCTCCTTCATTTATTCGAGCTTTTTCAGTAAATTTTTTCGAAGGCTGCGGTATGTCTAACGGGGTGATTTACTGTAGCTCGACAGAAAAGTTGAATGGGGGCGAGCGACCGGCATTCTTTCGTTTTGCATGCATTGAACCGCCCTTAAAGCCTTAATTTAAGCATCTAAACAGTGCTATGACATATTATGTACAGTAAATGCGCTAAAAAATCTTGCAGCAGTAATCAAACCCGTGTTGCTTCGACGAAAATCAGACGTTCTACCACTACGCTAAGCGGGAACTTTTCGGCGGTGTTAAAATGCTAGTCTATTAAGTTAACGGTCGATTTATGACAAGGCTGAATGCGCAATCCGCATGTTACTTGATCTGCTGAAAGACGAGAATAAATTATGCCGTAGGAAATTTTATTGAAAAACCCTTTCCGTGTAGCTACAGTGATCTCTAAATGACCTACAGTAAGTAGGGAAAATAAAGTTATTGTAGCCTCGGGAAAGATTTACTGAAAAAGCTCTCGGCTAAATGAAACAGACTACAGTATTAGTGCACCTATCACGGGATCTGGACAACACCAAAATGAGATGTAAAGAATCTGTTATAATATATAAAAAGCCAACAGTCGTCTATAACTTTGCACACGTTACATTTAGACGACTAGTGGATTAGCAATAGAGGCCGAGGAAAGCAGATCGGCTTAATTTCGACTGCCTGAATCACGTTACTATGAAAAGTCCAAAGAACTTTGAAACGGACTATAAATATCTACGGAACGATTCTCAGCTCCACAGACACTTTATTGTATTATTATATGTTTTTACACCTGATTTTCTACTTAAATCTCTCGGAGCACTTTTGTGTTATTCTTCAACCGTCATTCTACAGAAATGAAAGCGCATGATATGACAGGTGATTGGTAAAATAGGGTGTAAACACTATATTGGACTCTTCATTTTCATATTTATAGCTGTTGACTGGAATTATGTAGCTAATTTTCTTTTCTGAAGAAATACTGTAGCACGCGTAGTGCTGCGGGTTTTTTTCGCTGGTCGAAATGCGTGAAGAGAATGTTTCGACAATATAGTTTAAACTTTAATTGGCACAGGTCTAGATTAGTCCTCAAATAAACTTGTCATATTGCCATTTACTGTAGAATTTTATAAATATCAATTTAGGTGTACCACTTGCCAGGCTGTGTGTTTTCCCCATATTGGTGTTTTTTTGAGGCCCTTGGAGGCATTTTTTGCGGTTGAGGATTTTAGCGCCTATGCTTAACCATTGGTTGGGGTTTTTAGGCAGTTGAGGTTAAAAATTGAGGTTTTTTGACGAGAGCACTTGACATTCTGTATATCATTCATCACAACAGGAAGAAAGAAAGATGTGTGCCTGCAACAACCGTTTTTGTTTTTCCAAATTTTGGAGGTTTTTTTCAGACTGTAACGGCTCGAAACGGGTGGGGAGTCCCGGCCATTTTAAGGGTGGTTGATGGGGTAAATCACCTCCAATTTTTGGCCAAAAACAACCAAAAAACGCTTAAAAACGGCCGAAAGAATTCAATTTTTTCCAAAAATCGGTTTAGGGGTCAAAAAGAATTTTTAGGCTTTGGGGGTGGGGGATGGTAGCGACGTCCGACTTTGGGTGGGGATTCCCTATCCCCCTTGTTACATGTATGGTCTAGTTAGTCCAAAGTGCACGGTTTAAACACTCCATTTTTAGACTTTAAACTAGAGCTGTGCCGGGGCCGAGCCCCGGCCCCGGCCCCGGCGCCGGGGCCTAGGCCCCCGGCCCCGGGCCGGGGCCAGCTGACCCCGGCACCGGGGCCGGGGCCAATGTTAGAGTTGATTATAATGTAGAAAATTGATAATGTTTTGGGCAGATTTACCTTCAAACTCAATTTCAAGCAAATCACAGATCTTGCTAATTCAAATCTTTATTTCACTATGTCAGATTGGTGCAAATTTCTAGTTAATAATCAAAATTGACATATTTTAAATTGCAATTCATATAGGCGAGCATTTCCAGCTTGCTTGGTAGCAGACAGCTACGTCTATCAGAACAAATAGAATAATAAGCCTAAAAAAGTGCAAAGTAAAGCACATTGAAAAACGCATCCAAGTCAGAGGAGTTTAATCAATACATGGGCAGCTCAAAAATTCTAGGGGGTCCAACATTTTTCAAAGTCAAAAAGTGCTTGTATGGTAGAGCGAAAAAAACACCGTTTTCTCGCGTCTGCGTCTCTCAATGAGCTATCCATTAGCATCAAAAAACCGCAGAAAAACAAAAAATTCTGAAAATCAATTTCTGGGGGGTTTAGCGGATTTTTTCGGGGGGGGGGGAGAATGAGAATTCTGGGGTCTGGATCCCCCGATGCCCATGTTCTGTTATATCTTGTAATCCGAGCAAATATTAACGCTTGACGTGCATATCTACAAGCAAGAATATATGCATAGGTACATATAAGGGGTAGGGCAGGGTCGTACTATGAGTATGGTAAAGCATGCATATTATTGGCCCCGGCCAGGCCCCGGCCCCGGCAAAAAAGGCGGCCCCGGCACAGCTCTACTTTAAACAACCTAAAGTACATGTTGCATCTATGTATTCTGTTCGGTACTGGTAGAGTATATATGTGCCGGCATGTATGAATAGTACCCTTGCAACTCGGAGTTCCAAATAAGCACTGCTGCTGGTGCTGTTGTTTTTGCTGCTGCTGAATGCCCTGATTTGAAAGAAGTTGTGCTGCTAAGCAAATGGTGTTGCTAATTCTTCATTGGTGATAGAAGCACAGAAATAAAAGAATATTTGGATCATCACACCAGCCATGACATAAGAGCAAAGTGGTCAACTTTTTATCAAAGTATTATTTCATGTCAATTTTTGGAACTTTGGACGTGTTTTGTTAACAATTTGTCACTATTTTGTATTACATTGTTTACGCTTAAGTTTCAATCGTCTCAGATACCTAGGATGACGCCGAGTCGTAAACACTTTAATCTACGGATCTGAAGGTTCCAGGTTCGATTTCGCACTCGATGCAGTTCTTTTCGGCAGGCCAATCCAGCCTTTCATCCCTCCGGGGTCGATAAATGGGAAGCTGCACCTAGGTGGCGGAGGTTAAAACCCTAAGAACTTGCGCCCCTTGCGGTATCTAGCTGAAAGCATCTTTGGATGCATGGGTAAAACCCACTTTGGGTGTGAAGCCCGACCTATGGTGAACAGTGAACACAAGAGCAATGGCACAAACCTTATTATTTAATCACGTTAAGTAATTTTTTGAACTTTTGACATGTTTTGTTACATAACCTTTATGGTCACATGCGGACACATACCTTAGCAATACCCCTCTGTTCTGTACAGGTTTCATGTAGAAAATGTTATTAAAATGTTGAATGACAGCAATTTTTGGCGATCATTATGAATACAGTGATCAACTATGACCATTTTCAGGTTGAATACAGAACCGTGATTCGGCTGATTTTGCAAAAATTCTAGCGTTATAACTCAAAATTGGAACACTCTTTCTATAAAAATTTTTCGGGCTCTGCCCCGGACCCCACTGCGAGGGGGCGCTTGAGCACGCTACCCAAGACCCCCAGCCCTAGAAGAGATGGTTTCAATCGGATTATCATCGTAACTAAGGTATCCGGGTAGCAAACTTTGCAAACTATAATTCATCTTTTGGTCCCTCCTTATGTTCTAAATGAATTTCGGTCATGCCTTCCACCTTCCTCCCCTAAACAAGACTCTGGATACGGGCCTGACCATACCCAAATTTTCCCCTCATACCAGATTTTGGTTCACATTTTTGGGTGACTGAAAACGTTCAAATATTGACCAAATCCATTCTACATGTCATGGCCTCTAAAAAACCACGTTTCATGGTTTTCGCATATATTCATTGTGCAAGCACCCCAGTCTAAAAACTTATATAATCAGAGCAATGTCCTGTTGATGCTCCATCTTTCGCCACTTAGTTGATTTCATAGATCTCTTCAGTCTTGGAGAAAAATCGATCAAAGTCAAAACTAAAAAAGAACCTGCAAATTCCGTTTGGGAAGTAAAAAACCATGGGAAATAAAAAAACCACCCCCGAAATGTAATGCGAAGTGCTTGGTTTGCAGCGTAAAATAGTCAGTCGACTTTAAATGATCATATTTTTTGAAAAAAATTAATTTTTCACGACAATTCCGTTCATTTTATCACATTTATATAAAAATCAATAATTTTTTCTGAATTTGATTGAAAGTTCTATAAATTTCACAAATAAAGTCTTCAAGTGATAAAAACAACTCTAGGTATGTTTCTTCTACATCCTCTGCAAGAAATCATGTGCCATGTAGGTATTAGTTTGGTACGATATCAACATCATAAAAAATTTTTTTTCAAATCTTCTACGCTACGAGGCACATTCCTGCTAAGTTTTGTAAAAATTGGCGCTGGTTTTTTTTCAGCTTACAACTGGTTTTTTAGGTTTGACTTTCAAGGCATACTGTAGCTATGTGGATGACATAGGACAACTAAATTTTTTCTGACTTTAGTCTGCAAGGGAGCCTAAGGTGAAAACATAAAAGATTCCAGCAAATATGAATACGCGTAGAAATACTGAACCTCAAAAATGCTTTAAAAAAAATCATAAAAACGGTAATTTTTAGGAACTTTTCAACAAATTTATATCTCAAGTTTCTGAATGATCCGGAAAGAGATCAGGGGTCAGTTGTGATTCGCACGGCCTAGCTTGTTCGCCAGTATAATATCATCAGTCATTTCCTGTTCGGTTATGGAAAAAACGGGGTGGTTTTTTTAGGTTACAAATCGACTGGATTTTTTAGAGGCCAGCACTATACATAGTGGCGAGACCCAAAACGAGTCTCTGTGCATTTTGTAATTGTAAACTGCGTGTGGTGCAATGAATACATCGATGAGTAATACCTATGTTCTATGTATGTCGCCTGAAACTGCGTTTATAGGCATTCATTGGTGCACTTTAGCTGATTCCTGGAGTCTTATCGAACAATAAAAAATGCAATAGGAATCTGTAAATTCGATTGGCGCGAAGAGCTATAAATGTCATCCTAAATCTCATCGTCTAAAAATTGTTCTGTTATTATACCCAATAACGAAGGAAACAAAATTACAAACTTATCACAAAACAATTAAGTTCAGAGTTTCCACTAACAATGAAAACATTGAAGTTCCCAGTAAAGAGGTTTATATCGCCAAAATATTCTGGCCTTTTAAGCGATTAAGTAACGTTGAAACCTAAAAATGGGAATATGAAACGTAGAAACCGGCACGATGTGTAAAAAATTTGAAGGTTTTGCCATTTTATCTAAATTTTACACAATATAAAAGCAGGTAGGACAGATAATCTTGATGCCGAAGCAAAACAATGAAAAAAATTACCTAGGTACCTAGGTGAACTTAGATAAGTTAAGTAATTTTTAGGTGCTGCCAGGCTCACATCCAGCGGGGATAGAGGGGGCACGTGACCCCTTCCTGAAATACCAGAAGGAAATTCAAAAATGATTTTTTTCTGTACTCCCCCTTTTGCTTTTTAGCAAAAAAATCGCAGAAATTTTCCGCCGAATTCGTTAATTATCCATAGTAATATACATATTTAGTCCAAAAACGAGATAAAGCACTTCATATTCAATTTTTATACAATATAAAGCATAATTTGCATCTGTGTCTTTTGTTTTTTAGGTGTTACACAGACAATGAGATTCGTTCATGAAGCGAGAATGGTAACATTTTTTAGCGATTACGAATTTTAGTGATAAAGTTCGAAGTTTGATTGTCTTTAGACTGATTTCGGAGCCAAAAATAGGCAGATTTCATTAAAATTTTAACATTACGATTCAACTTAAAGGCGCTTTTTTCACAAAATTTGCCGGGGCTCTGTCCGGACTTTGCTGGGAGGCGCTCGAGCGCGTCACCCTAGCTGGGAAGAAAGGGTGTCCATTGGTTTCTCACCATATTTAAAGCATCTGGGTAGCACAATTTACAAGGTATGCAGCTCTAGCGGTCGTAAAACATCTGGTGTAATTCATCCCTTATATTTTCATCATTTTTGTATTGTTTTTTCAGCATTTTTCATCGTTTTTATAGTTCATCTATGGTCCCCCTTATGTTTTGAAATAATTTTGGTCGTGCCTCACCGGAAGAAAATCCTGGATAGAGCCTGGGTGCGACGTTCCTGAAATTGCGCAAAGCGCCAGAAATTTTTTCGCATTTTTACTCTTTTTAGCTCAAAATCAGGCATCTTTAGACAATTATTGATCCTTATTTATCGTGAAACACCAAACTTTAAACTTCTATGCAATTAACAGTTTTTTTCTGGGCCAGCAATGAGTAAATCAGTTCAGGAAATACAGATTTTTCATCTTAGTGAAGTTCCCTATAGCAGGTTATCAATTCAAGAACAGCAATCGGCGTGGCAGCGGTGAGACCATCGATAAAATACATTAAAAATAAAAATTTGACGGAAAATTTTAGAATTTTACCTTTCTAGAATGCGTTTTCGCATTGCAAAATTTAATACAATGTGAACCAAGCCATAATTTTTTTCTGCATTTCTAAATTTTAGTTCACCAAAACTTCAAAATGTGGAAAAACAAAAACGGTGCTGTCAATACTAGATGCCATCGCGTTTATACCTACTTAAGAAATGAGGGTTAATTACACTATCATTATCATTGCTGATGACGTCAAACTGGTTCCTTTTCTGTAGAAGTGCCAAAAATTTCGGCATGATTCCCATTATGAATTAAGTCGCTTGAGAAAAACCCGCTCACTATGAATACGTAGAAGTTTTAAGTATTCTTCTGACAAATATATTAATCTCGTCTAAGAACGTTTTTATCACTCTTAGCATAATAAATACATTTATGCATACCTGGGCAATGGATTTCGGTTCTGAAGGTACCAGGGTCCCTTTTGTTGAGGTTGGTTGATTGGTTAATTGGCCGGTTGGTTGGTTGTTTGGTTTATTAGTTGGTTAGTTGGTTGGCCGGTTACTTGGCTGGTTGGTTGGCCAGTTGGTTGGTTGTTTGGCCGGTTGGTTGGTTGTTTGTTTGGTTGGCTAGTTGGTTGGTTGGTTGGCTAGTTTGTTGGTTGTTTAGCTGGGTGGTTGGTTGTTTAATTGGCTAGTTGGTTGGTTGGTTGGCTATTCGGTTGGTTAGTTGGCTAGTTAGTTGGTTGGTTGGCTAGTTGGTTGGTTGGTTGGCTAGTTGGTTGGCTAGTTGGTTGGTTGTTTGGTTGGCTAGTTGGTTGGCTGGTTGGTTGGCTAGTTGGTTGGCTAGTTGGTTGGTTGAGCGGTTGGTTAGTTGGTTGGTTGGTTGGTTGTTTGTTTGGCCAGTTGGTTAGTTGTTTGGTTAAGTACCTTCTAGGTGGTTGGTTGGTTGTTTGGTTAGCTAGTTGGCTGGTTAGTTGGCCGGTTGGTTGGTTGGTTGGTTGGTTGATTGTTTGGCCGGTTGGTCGGTTGTTTGGTTGGCTAGTTGACTAGTTGGTTGGTCGGTTAGTTGATTGGTTGGCTGGCTAGTTGGTTGGTTGTATCATTTTCTCACTTTTTATTTCGGGTCAAAAATTCTACCCCCCCCAATCAAAATCTGTTTTTTCTGGCGCCACCCAGCTGGGGTTCTGAAGGTACCGAAGTGCCTTCTGGCGCCACCTAGTGGCGTGGGTGGCGCGGCATTGCCCACCTATGCATTTATGCATTTTTTGAATGATAGCTAATTTTTTATAATGCGTTTAACACGAAAGCTAAAGTCACTTAAGATTCTTTTAGAAGATAGTCTGATGCTAAATTAAAAAATTTAGGCTACTCTGCTGACTTTAATACACATTATTAATATTATTATCTATCATTGGCCAGATTGATCGTGTAATTTAGACCTTAATTTTTTGTTACTTACTTGGGGAGCAAAATTAAAAAATGAATGTTTTCTAAATTCGAATTATAACTTTGAAGTGGTCTGCTTTAGGATTTATTGTTGAAACTGTAGCGATGTGTTTGTTCCTCTAACGATGCCGTTATTTGGACGATTGCCAATTGTAAACTTTATTAGCACACGATGCTTGAAGAGAAGGAAACCGCCCCCAGGGTAGGAAACGAGTGTCGATCAAACTTATGAAATAACCTATTCAAAAAATGTATAAAGGTGTTCTTAAGTATAAAACAATGTAGAAAACAAGTAGGCACGTTAAAAATAGAATATGAAAAAAATAGCTGGTTTATAGAACGTAGGTCTTATTATACATATGTGTAGCAGAACAATTTGTAAAAATTTGTTTTGTTTGTCGTCACTGTAACGACCATACACGATCTGGGGGTGGGGGGCTAGGGGGTTTCCAATCCTTCTAGAAAAATCCCTCCCCGCAGAAATTTTTTCACATACCCCTCCCCGTCAGAATTCGCGATTTTTCGAAAGTTTCCAAAAAGTTTCTTAAAAATTTGCAGAAAAGGTGCTTTTCTAAGTGTTTTTAGCTATCTATTTGCTCAAAAGTTTCACATTTTCGGCGCTTCGCGCCATATATTCATGTTTTGACTATATTTTGTACATTTGTTTGGCTTGTTTCTGATGTTTTATTAGAAAGTTTTTTATTTTTTTATGCTCTAGAAAGATAGAGCATTGTCAGAAAGGTTAGACACGATGTTTTTGACGCGTACCCACCATTTTTCGGCCCAAGAAAGGCACTATAAAATTTAACACCCCCCTAGAATTCAAATGCTGTGCATGTCTGGTAACGACTGACCGACAGTCGATTCATTTTTTCCTATATTTTGCAGAGGGATGTTGATTGCGATTCGCAGTCAATGATCTAACTTTTATTTATAAACTAATCAATTGTGTACTGCTAGCTTCTGTTATTTTTTACTAATTCCGCTCCTTAGAAATTTAATGGAAAATTCTTTTTTCCAAATCTTTATTCAAGCTTAACTTTGAATTGGATTTTAGTGAGAAATGATGTTTCTCATCCTGTTGTTCAGAATGGATAAGTTAATATTTTTGTACAACTTAAACAATATTTGGCTTGTTGGTTGCCATTTCCCGATTCCCGTTATATTTTTCAATATAATGAAAGAACTAGAATCCCATGCTATTACAAATATGTAAATGAGAAAATGTCGCGAGACATGGAAAATACTATGTATTTTTATAATTCTAATGCATTTAAAGATAATCAGCAAAGTATGTAGGGGCTGCATAAATGCTACGGGGGAATTCCCCTACCCAAAGTTGATCGTCCCCCTTATCGCTCCGAAGCCAGAATTTTCGACTCAATATTTTCGGAAAAATTTGCGTTTTTTGACCTTTCTTAGATGTCGTTTGTATGAAACTTAGAGGTCATTTACCCTCCCCCATCCTGAAAATTGTCGGGGCACACACCCAGAATTTCAAGCCATTATACATATGTATGAGGGGCTTTGTATGTCCCTTTGGTCAACGACCTCATCTATAAGTACACGATATTCTTACGTGGCTTACATTCAGTATAAAACACTTGTATTTAAATGTTTACACACAATCTTCGGTGTTTAGCGCTTGTCTTACCCCCAGGAAGGTTTGCTTTCCTAGGATTCGCTATTTTCGGAAAAATTCGAGGGAAAAGGCGGTGTTTTAGGCGTATTATCTATCCCTTTGCTTAAAAGTGTCAAATTTTCGGCATAGGTACTCATTTTTGATTATATGTTGTTATCTTTGCTCGAATTATTCTGGTATTTTGTCGAAGTTTTTGTTTAACGCTCTAGAAAGATGTAGGTAGCATCGTCAGAAACGCTGAATAACGATCTTTTTGACGCATATTCTCGGTTTTTGAGTCCAAAAAGGCGCTGTGGAACATTTTTTTTCGGTGTCACCCCTCAGAATTCTTATGCTGTGCATATCTGAATGTGAACCGCTCATTTAAGCTATTCGTATGGAGTAACTAGCCTATGGTCCGTATTTAAGGAGGGCGGCCATTACCCCCCCGCCTTCTTGGCCGGAAAAAATTCTTGAAAGGTAAGATGATGCACGGAAAGATACAAAAATCGAATGTCTTCGTCGCAAAATCTTCAAATCGGACGTGAAGTATTTTCCACATTTTTGGCCCAAGCGCGGCCAAAGAAAGACATTTTTTATAGCCTTCCTGTAAGGAAAATTTCGAAAAAAACAAGTTTGAATTTCATGATCGTAATGGATAGAGCATGTGGAAAAATGCGGTTTTTGCTAGCTATCCCGACGAAGTTACCGAGAAAATGACTAATTTATGTTGGGTACGCTCCCCCTAGCTGGATCCTGGATACGGGACTGACAGTTCCGTTATAAAATTTAAAAACAGTAGTTTCGTTTAGAAAACCCCCTTGCTTGCCTCCGGCTAAAACAAAACGCTATCGAGTTATAAATGTCCCCTGGCAGGACCCTGTTGACGTAGAAGATATGCTTTGGCGTCGTCACGCCTATTTAGATGCTGTAGCGTCTATAAGGTGATTGAGCATTATGTATTTTGAGAGGGGGGCTGGGATCCCCCACCTAGAATCGATTCTCTGCCCGATATTTTAATCCCCTTTGAAACTTTTGCACAAAAACCTGCGTTTTTAGGCTATTTTTAGGTGTTTTTTTGCCGTTTTTGTCCAAAAAGTAAGATCATTTATATACAACCTCCTGCCCTAAAAATGACTGGTTTCTCCCAAAAATTTCGAGTCCTATTGTATTTCCCCAAGTGGTATATATGATATGTCAGCCAATGGTCGGAAAATTCGCAGCTATTTTTAACTTTTAGCTTAAACATCTAGGCATTTCTACATATTTTTCTTGCCGAATCTAACAACCTGCTAATGCAACGTTTGAGGGATATAATTTTTTGCGCTTAATTGTTTATTTCTTAGTGGTTCAGATGGTTTTATTTCCGTTTCACATAAGATTGGGCATAAATTTCAAGAATTTTCTTCGATAGTAAGCAGCATACCTTTTTATATCTTTATTCCATTCAATTAATTAGTTGATTAAGTATATACTCTATCTATGTATTTTTTAATCAATGAATGATTTATCTGTTTATTTATTTATTTATTTAGTCATTACACGATAGATCAGCTTGTTTGTCTTATTTTTAGCTAGTGAAACTAATAATCAGCTTAGCCATCTCTTCTTGAAATGTCATTTTTTGAATTCAGTGTTAAGTCTTTATAAAGAAAACCATTACCGGAATTATTGGAATGTTTACTATGTAATGTATGTCTAGGTCATTCCTGAGCTTTCTATACAACAATCGTCATAGAAAAATTAGAATTTAGAAAAGTACAATTATAAAGAATTTTGAAAAAATTTCTGCGCTTCTCTATATAGTTAAGACTTGAAACGTTTCTAGCGGTCTTTTCAACAAACTTCGAGAACTTTAAAACTTTTTCTGAGGACTCTTGTACAAAAATTTAAATTTAAGAAAATGTCTTGTTTAGTTGCGCTCTGCTTAACTTACAGTAATGCGGTTTAAATCATTCGACATAGAAAAGTTTTGGCTACATATAACGACCCCTAATTTGGGGCTTTAAATTATCGGAATTCGTCAAATGTAACATGATGAGAACTCACAAAACTTAACTAATATATATATATATATATATATATATATATATATATATATATATATATATATATATATATATATATATATATATATATATATATATATATATATATATATATATATATATATACATGGGCGTAGGCAGGGGGGCGGGGGGCGGCCGCCCCCTCATAACGCAAAAATAATTTTGGAAAGGTAAGGAAATGCATGAAAATTGGCATCATTTTATCGAAAATTCTCAAAATTTTCGGCGCTTCAGCCGCCGTAGAATCATTATTTTCGTTTAATTAGGCCCAAGCGCGGCCAAAAAAAACGTCATTTTTTATAGCTGCTCCCCCTTAGCCCAAAAATAATTTTGGAGAGTTTAGGAAATGCGTGAAAATTGGCATCATTTTGTCGAAAATTCTCAAAATTTTCGGCGCTTCGCGCTCGTAGAATCATTATTTTCGTTCACTAAGGCCCAAGCGCGGTCAAAAAAACGTCATTTTTTATAGCTGCTTCCCCCTTAGCCCAAAAATAATTTTGGAAAAGTCAGGAAATGCGTGAAAATTGGCATCATTTTATCGAAAATTCTCAAAATTTCCGGCGCTTCGCGCCGTAGAATCATTATGTTCGTTCACTTAGGCCCAAGCGCGGCCAAAAAAAACGTCATTCTTTATAGCTTATTAGGAGAAAATGAAAATTTTTCGAAAAAATTGAATGTTATGAGCTTAACGGATAGAGCATGTTCGCAAACGTCAGAAAATGCACTTTATTTGGCGCCCCGGCGACCATATCCCTAAATATAGGGTCATCAATTTTGGACCGCCCCCCCCTTAGAAAAATCCTGCCTACGCCCCTGTATATATATATATATATATATATATATATATTATATATATATATATATATATATATATATATATATATATATATATATATATATATATATATATATATATATATATATATATATATATATATATATATAAAATTGGAAATGCTGTATCTAAGAATAATAAACAACGTGGAATGGAAGAGAAACGTTTTTAGCTAATTTGACAAGAAAATTTGACATCGAAACTTTAATCCGAGATTTGCGTATTAGGACGGCTAAACGCTTTGTTTCGCTCTAAACTTACCAAAATAGTCGTTTACAAAAGTGTAAATTGGGAATTAAAGCAATAACCGGGTTAACTCGATGAATTTCGGTATTTTGTGGCCCCATTTACGCCGTTTTAAAAAACGATTGCTCATTTGCGGCATGTTATAAGCATAACAAAAGATAGATAAAGAAATAAAATAAGTAGATATTAATAATAATGATAGCATTAAAAAATAAATAAAAAAATTAATAATTATAATGATCATTTTTAACCGTTTCTAGGGCTCAACCTTTATTAAAAATTATAAAATTAAAAAAATTATAAATCGTTTAAGTTGTTCGTATTCAGGTTACATTTACGAAATGAATACGTGGAGGAAAATTTAAAGGGCGTTGGAGGTCGCGAGGAAATCGATTCGAGGATTAAAAGCGAGTTTGAAGAAATTTTAGAAGAAAACGAGCGAATCAACCAATCACAGGCGTTAAAGAGGTATGATTTAGTTATTAATTAATTAATCAATCAATTAATTAATAATTAGATGATTAATTAATGAAATTTCAAAATAATTCCAATTGAAGTTTAATTCAAATTTTTCAATTGGGCTAAGCTTCGCCGGCCAATTTTATGCGTATAACCAAATTTAATGGCGATGATTCTAATTACTTGATTAATTGATTAATTAATTATTTTTTTTAAATCTGTCATTTAATCGATTTATTAATCAATTAATCAATTCATTGATTAATTTAATCATTAGTTTTTCTAAAGTGATTCAAAAACTTATATATTCGATTAGCGTTTTTTGTTCAATTGATCGATTGAACATAGAGTGTAAAATTAAGTCTAGTGTAAAGTAAAGTATTGTATAGAACAGAGCTAGTGTAAAATGTATGCTTATAAGTGTAAAGTAGAATTTTTTAAGGAACCATCACCTGAATACCATGTGATCCTAGTTTTCGACAGAAATTTCGAAAAGGGGTGAAATTGTAGCTTTACATTAGAAGTTATGCGAGCGGTTTGCTTAAACAATTGTAGTTGTTAATAAATTTTTGTAATTTTTATATTAACATTTATATATAATTTTTTTGTTTAATTGTTTTTATAATTTTTAATCATATAATTTATAATTCTATTTATACATATATAGCTTGTTAAATTTTTTAAATATAATTTATAACTTTATTTATAATTTTTTATAATTTTCTAATGTATTTATGATTTTTTAATTATAAATATTATATTTATAAGTTCTTCTTATTGGCAGCATACGATAAGATATATCTCGAATTTTTTTAAAATTTCCTACCTCGCTGCTCGCTTTATGACCACACATGGGCGTTAGGGGGGTAATGTCCCCCAGAAGTTGAATCCTCCCACCTCAAATTATTGTAGCCCCCAGAATTCTATTTTTAGTAACATTTTTGGCAATTTTACCCATCCTGACCCCCTGCCCCCAAAATTTTCTTGATGCCCTCGTACGTTTACGGCTTATTACTATAATGCTGCCACATTCAGGGCCGAATATTTCGAACAAAGGCGACTTCAGATCGAAAACGAAACCAAAGTTGAGGTCGAAAAATATCTAAAAATCTCAGCCGAAGAATTGGAGAAGAGGGAAAAAGAAGTCCTCGATACAATAGTATGCTTATTACTTAAGCTATAAGTATTTCAAAAACTTTATTAAGGTAACTATGTAATGATATTAGTTTAAGTTTGTAAAAATAAGTAACAAATTGTGAAGTATAAAATAATAATTAATAAAAAACGTAAAAATTAATCTTTTTTAGTATGTAGATAATTACTTCAAAAATAATTTTGAACTCATGCAATAGCGAGTTTGGGTTTTGATACATAATAGGTGTTTAATTTATGAATTTATTCATTCTATTGAATATTTTGTGACTAATTATACTTTACTTTTCAATTTTTGATAGGGTGGGTTTTTTATGTTATTGAATAAGATTAGTTATGTGTGCATCAGTGGCGGATCTAGGATTTTTCTAACGGGGGGGGAACCCTGACTTGGGCGGAAAAAATTAGCCGTTTTAAACGGAAAATCGCTAAAAATCGCCCAAAAATGCTTAATTTTGCGCACTATTTTGGGCCAATGGGGGGGCGGCCGCCCCCCCCGCCCTCCCTAAATCCGCCCCTGGTGTGCATACAATTAATTGCTTGTTAGCAAAAATAAATGATTTATATTGTTTTAAAATGTTTGATTTGCTTAATTTTCGATTAAACACTTTTTTAGACATTCGGATTTGATAATTAAATTTAGTTTAATTCTTTTATTTTAATTGTTTTAATTATAATTTGATTACTTCTCAATGCACTCAAATCTTCCCTTGATGTCCAGAAGCTGAAATTATTCGTATTTTGCCCTTTTGAAATAGTTCTATTTGCAAAGTTTAGTCATTGTTTAATCTGCTATGTAAAAATAATAAAATTTACTCAAAAAATAATAAAAATTCAAAAAACGAGATCGTTATTTTGTTATCCTATTGTGAATTCACCAGAAATTTAATGATTTGCTCGCAAAAATAATTTGGATAAGGGCCATATTTTTCGAACTTATTTTTCTCTATATTAATTTATAATTAGTAATTAATTTGTCTTAATTATTAGTTATTTTTATTTAATATGCACATGATTATAGGCGCGATGTAAAGTACTCTTTGTTTTATTTTTCTTGTCATTTCTGCTTTATTGCTTTATTTTTTCTGTAAATACAGTTTATACAGTTTACGAAGTGAGCTGAGCTGTCTAAAGCCGGCGAAATCATTAATTTTGTGTGTAAAACGCAATAGGCTCGTTTGATCGTCACTTTTTCTCAATTTTAATTTTGTCAAGTTTAATTTGTCGATTTTAATTATAATGTTAATTCTTATAATTATTGAAATTTTAATTTTTATTATTTTTCTGAAAAATTAGAAAATTCAGAAATTTTAAGTCAGAGATTTTTATTCACTTAAGATTTTTCACAAAAAATTTGCGCTTTTATGCTATTTTAGGCAGTTTTTTTGTACAAGGTCCGTTTGTATATACATGCACAAAGATGGTTTCCAAAAGTCATTGTAAATTTTGTATATGCAAATTGTTGTGCACTACAATATAGTACTGTAGCGATTTTAGTGTGGTAAAACAGGGTTTTCGATCTTTGGCAGTGTATTTTAGCAAATTTCTTGGTTTCTGACGCCAAAAATTACTAAAAATTGTCTCGAAACGTACCAAAAAATTTGACATTTTTCCATTCTAAATGCAAATTCTGGCCATTTTAAAGATATGTAGGACAAACAATTACTCATTTTGGCGCGAAGCGCCGAAACTTCTTATGAATTTCACACCTTTTTACAATTTTTGTCGTCCCAAAAATCTTTGTACACTTTGTACACACAAAATTTTGGGTACTATAATATGGAAGAGTAGCGATTTTAGTGTGGTAAAAACAAAGTTGTTCGACTTCTGGTAGTGTATTTTAGATAATTTATGGGTCTCTAAGGGCAAAAATCACTAAGAATCGTCTTAAAACGGCGCGCAGCGCCGAAAAATTTGACATTTTCCCTTTTGAAATTCTATTTCTGCCATTATGAAGATATATAGAAAACACAATTATTCATTGCGCCGGAAATTTTTTCGAATTTCAGACCTTTTTTGCATTTTTGTCTTCCCAAAAATCTTTGTGCATGTAGAAAGACGGCCCCTACAATCTTTGTACATCGGGAAAAATCATTGCCGAGTACAGAAAAACCACTGATTTTAGGTACATTTTAGCCGTTTTTGACCAGAAATCGAAGGTTATTCACTCTTTCCCAAAAAAGTGGCTGGTTTATGGGCAGTATTGGAATTCTGGGGATGAGACCAAAAACTTTCTCAAGTATCTTTTTTAAGCTTAAAAACGAGGGATACGTGCCAAAAACATCATTTTCCGCCTTTCTGACAATGACACTTTATTGATTATAAAATTTTACCAATTTTATAAATTATAAATTTAAAAAAATATAAATTGCAAAAAGAGAACAATGAAATCTTGCTAGACGATTAGAACGTAAAAAGTTTCTCGACAATTTGTTCAAATCCAACAAAATCTGGTACGAAGCACCAAAAAATTTTGACACTTTCAAACTAAATTATCACCAAAAACATTTAAAACAGGACGTTTTCTTCGATTTTTCTGGAAAATCCAAAATTCAGGGGGAGTGGGGAAAGGTTATTTGTCAAACCCGTCCCCAATATGATATAAATATGTGAATATTATAAAAAATGATTAAATGACAAAATTAATTACTAGGTGCCTAGTGATTATTAATTGTTTAGGAAAAGAAATAAGTCTTAAAAAAATTCGCCTTGCTGCCCGTCTGAATTTTAATTTGAAAGATCCGATTCGAAAGTGAATAAGAAATTTCAAATCTTAAAATTTTTTAATCAATTTTCGCGCACAGTTGCAAATTTTACATTTCAATACTTGAAGTAATAATTAGAGCAAATAATTGATTTCTGGCAAATTTACTTAAGGTTAAATTTTCCAATTTTTTCGGAAATTTTTTAAACATTTTTATACAATTATATTGTTCGTAAAATCCAATTGTTTTTCGTACTGTAAAGATAAGGATTCATCGAAAAGTTAATAGCATCGAAAAATTTTCAATAATAGTAAAATGAAATATTCGATCGCGATCTTTAAAATTAATGCAGCGCTTATTAATCTATAAAAAATTAACTGAATATAGTGCAAGTAAATTGACCAATTTTCACTTATTTTTATATTTCTATATCAGTTTTGCAGCTTTATTTTTTGAAATTGTAAGAAACTCTGAAAAATTGAAAATAAAGATAATAAAAGTAAAATTGTTGAAAATAAAAATTGTTTCAAATAAAACTAGAAAGTTATGAAATAAAGCTACTAAAGCTATTTTCTTGTTATTTTACGTTGAGTCCTGTTGTTTTTCGTGTTTTTTTATTCTATGTTCTATTGCAAATTTTTCCTATTCTCATTTTTTCCGATTTTTTATTATATACGAGTATGTATTTCCATTTTTCGTAATTTTACCTAATTAAATTTTTTTGCTTTTTGTTACAATTTTTGTTTTTATTTATCATTTTTTCGTATCAAGATTACAATAAATTCAT
>JAVLUZ010000145.1:16217044-16481473 GCA_036768485.1 Mermis nigrescens
ATCCAAGTATATTCACCTTTTTTTGCTCTATCGGAGCGTTTTTTCTTGCTAGTTTGCTTTATATATATATTTTGTATATTCTACTGTTTTTATCTTACTTGTTTTATTTTATTCGTACTGTATTGCACCTCAGATTGAAAGCTGAAAAAGTTAGAAAAAGACGTGTTGTGTGCGTGTTTGGGAAGGCTGTTAATTTTGGATGCGGACCTCCCTGGCGATGAATCAGCGGGCACGTACTGGCCGTCCTACTTTGGGGGTTGGGGGACCAACGCCAATTTTTATGGGGACTAAGCCTAAAAAAGCCAAAAATAGCACAAAATAACGTTTAAAAAGTCATATTTTTCCGATTTTTCTTCATTTGAGGGGGGGGGTCCGAACCCCCTCTCTCATTCCTCCGCAGAGACACGTGCCTGTGAATCAGTCGATGGAATCAGTCTTAAGATATGCGTAAATTTCGGCTCAATTTATCGATGGGATTGCCTTCGAATCTATCCAGTTTGCGATAGCTTTATTTGGCATCAATTTCAGTAGAGCTCATCCGTGACTCGCTTAACGCAGTTTTTGGGTCGACATCGGGCTGTTAGATTTGGATTTTGGGCGAATTCGGCTATTTTTTATTTACTCTCCCGCGCAGTTTGTTGATTGAGCTATTTTTAGCAGCTCGACTCCGAAATGAAAATTTATAACAAGGAAGACTGCGCGCATATTCGTCTAAAGCGTCCAGACGAGCAAATATCGACGTTATCTTTCTAATCAGGCTTTTTTGCCAGACATTTTCGAAATGAGTCTGGCTTTTTGGCCACGCTTAGTGCATTCACTCGATTGACGAACAGACAGTTTGCTCTAATACAATCTATACAGACTGGCTATTTTTTGGATAATTTTTCGGGTATTATCCGTGTCCTGAGCCGGATGAAATAGATTTATTTAGACGGGCCATTTCAGCCGGGCTTACTATCTCGCCTCATTGATTTTCGAGTTGTTTTTTTCGACTGCCCGCTTTTGTTGTTTTCGCTTCTTCTCGAGCTTCATTTGCGCCACTGAGCGTCTGTCAAACAAAAGCAGCTCGCTCGGCTTTAGGAGAGAAGCTTCCAAAGTGTTTTCAGCTTATATCCTGTTCTTGGGCTTACATCTGATATGAGATTTTTGTTTTTTTTTCGTCCGATTTTAAACGACGTAAGCGGCCAACGCGAAGCGCATCAGTAGAAGCGCCTTGGGCGATTTTTGTTGTTGGTTTTTTTCTTCAGCCAGAACTGTTGATCTAGGAGTAGGCGCTAGGTACTTGGCATATATTACTTTTTTTTGCGTCATCCAGGAATTTAGAATGTGAGTGCTTTTAATGATTTTCGCGCCACGATGCTGGCTGTCTTCATTTCGCGCGATATCGGTCGGTATGTCGTTCCCGTTTTCTCCCATTTCGTGATGCGCTTCGATTTTTTTTGGATTAATTTTATATTATGTCGAGGATTTCCTTAACGACTTTGGCCCTCCTTTTTCAAAATTCTGCTCGTTTGGAGGACGAAAAATTATACTTTTGGACATACACGTAACATTTGAAAATTTCGGGCGGGGGTCTTTGGCACACGTGGGCTTGGGGAGGGTTCGGAGGTATGCACCCGCAGAAGTTCGCATAACACACAGAAACCAAAATACCCCTCAGAATTCAATTTTTGGAAATTTTTTTTGTTTTTGTCGAAATTTTTTGATGCCAATGGATGGTTCTCGATGAGAAGTCGATGTTTTTTTCGCCATACCACCATTTTTAGGATCCTTTTCTAACCTTTGAAAAATCTGGCACCCCCAATAGAATTTTGGTGCTGCCCACCTAAGGTCTTTGGCCATTAGCATCACGGGATAGAAAATGACCTCCAATTTTTGGTCAAAAACGGCCAAAGAACACATGAAAGCGGCAAAAAATTCAATTTTTTTCCGAAAATGGAGGGCGGGGGGTCAAAACTTTTCTGGCATTGGTGGGATGGGTAGGGGAGGGGGGTGAGCAAGTTTGGGTGGGGGAATCCCCCATCCCCTGTTACACGCATGCGTTTAAATCAGCATTAAACAACATGATATGGCTTAGTATGGGCTTTGACCAGCAATTTTTTATTTATGGAATTCTTCTTAGGCATTATGATTTAGCTCTTCAAGCAAAGGCTCGAGTTGACCATTGACGCGCAGTATAGCCGTTCGTTGGAGGGGTCATGTTGGTTTTGAGTGAATGGAAGACATGCTCTGAGCATGGGAATTCTGGGCGGGTGGGTTGAAACCAAAATAAGTTTTAAAATGCCTTTTCTGGGCCTATGAACGATGGACATGCGCACGGTTTTTTGTTTTCGGCAAAGATTTTTCCCGAAGTGCAAAGACTTTTTAGGACCGTCTTTGTACACGTATATATACAAAGATTTCAGGGAAGACAAAAACTGTAAAAAGGTGTAAAAGTCCGGAACATTTTCGGCGCCTAGCGCCGAAATGACTAATAGTCTGTCCTATACATCGTTATAATGGCAGAATCTGTATTTAGAATGGAAAAATGTTAAATTTTTTGGCGCTTCGCGCCGTTTTGAGTCACTTTTTGATAAGTTTGGTGTCGGAAACCCAGAAATTAGCGAAAATACACTACCAAACGTCGAAAAACCCTGTTTTACCGCACTAAAATCGCTACTGTACTATATTATAGTACACAAAAGTTTGCATATACAAAATGTACAAAGAGTTCCGGGGATCATCTTTGTACATGTACAAAGAGACCTTGTACAAAAGAACTGGAAACGCGTCAAAAACACATTATTTTTGACGTTTCTAATGAAACTAATGAAACTGTCTCAATCTAGATTACTAAAAATGAATGAAAAATTGAAAAAAACGAAAAAATTGAGTAAAATGAATTAAACAAATGTAGTCAAAAGATTAGTCTTTGGTGCATAGTGCACTCTTTTGCGCCGAAAGATCGGTAAACATGCGTGACGTAATACATTTTATACTATTTTTTCAGGAAAGTTAAAAACTAGTAAAAAAATCTTTGGGGAAAATGAAAATCTTGCTGTGTGAGGATCCAAATATGTCTAATCAACTTGGCCAGTTTATTTTAAATTATTAATTTTATGTAAAGCTGTGGTGTATGGTTAATCGACAATCATGTATAAAAAACATTGAGATTACTGCTACTTTGCCTACTATATGATATTTTCCGGATGTAAATGTATGCAGCCTTGACCAACACAGCCATTCTTAGGGGGTCAAGGCTATGGGAATTCCGTGTATGTTTCCGAGTAACATTTTATGCTAACGTATTTATCCCATCGTGCTCATAATTATAAATAAAACAACTATAAGTTATAGGTTGAAGGGTGCTCGGCCATTTTCAGTTAGGAAAGAATGCCTTAAATGTTTGGGCATGAACGGAAAAACACTTAGCGATGGCCAAAAAGTTTTTAACCAAAATGGGGAGAGGGATTAGAAATTTTCTGATTTGGTTGGGGAGGAGGGTTGCAAACGAGCTCGGATGGAGGTTTCCCCCATCATAGATGCACAAGGTCAGGGTCAGCGGGGGTGGGGGGGGGTAAAATCCCAGAGATCAAAAAACAGTAAATTTAACATTCGCGATTTTTGCGGTTTAAAGGATTAAAATGATCAAAATAGCCTACAGAACGTTTTTTCGTGGTAATATCGCATTTTTAGTCCATTTTAATTGCATCATATCACTTTTAACATTGAAAATGCAACAGTTGATCAAATTTGGGTGCTTTTTGAGTGAAAACTACATAATAGTACTAATCCGGCACGAAACGCCGGAAACATTTTCACATTTTTACTGCTTTTGACCTCAAAAATGATGCAAAAAAAGTTACATCAGCTCAAAATTGCCGGACAGTACCTGTCCGGCTAACCCTATAGTGGGAGGGAGGTGTGGGTTATACCCCTAACCCTCACTCCCTATGTGCATGTACGTCCCCAACCCCCTTTTACATGTCTGCCTATAATTGTTTGGTATGCACGTTGCATTGGCGCTGTGTTACATAAATTTTATTTTCCAATCTTTCCCACAATTTCCATTTTTTCTCCATCTGGATGATAAATTGAGCATTTTTGAAATAAGCTCGCGTTACGCTTATCGGAAAAGATAGCTTTTTGAGATAACGCTTGGAAATGCATCGTCCAATTGGAGATCATCTGCAGAAAAGGCGTACTTTAAGTGGGCCATAAATTTGGCAATGACGCGTATTTTCTCGAGCATCTTCAACGTCATAACGTGAATATAAATGTTCTGATTCGTTGAAATCGACTAATGCGCCGAACTATTCGTCTCGCCTCGGCATGATACGCTCTTCCTTTAATAAACATGACGATGACGAAGTCTAAAAATAGTTGGTACCTACCTAATTTGAAAACTAGTTGTATTAAAAAGCACCGAGCATGATTTTGTCATTAGACAGTTTTTGCCTATTTTTTCTGTCCAGACGCTTTCTTAAGGTGGGTTCTGACTCCCCCCAGAATGGCAAGTGACCCCACCCCCGCAAAGTGGCTGCGACCCTCCCCGAATTATGGATTTTATGTAAAAGTAGGTAAAAGTTGTAAAAAGTGTGCTTTCTTTAAGCGTTTTTTTTGGCTCAAAAATCTAAAATTTCGGCACTTCGCGCCATACACACAATTTTTGACCATGTTTTGTTCAATTTCCAAATTTTTTTTACGGATTTCAGGTTTTAAAAAGAACGAGCATCGTCTGAAAGGTCAAAAAACAGTGTTTTTGACGTGTACTCATCGTTTTTTGCCCAAAAAAGGCACTTTTGCAAAAGTCTTTTGCCTGACCCCCTTCTCCAGAATTCCCATGCTGTACGTGTATGTTTCTATCGAATTTGTTCCTGTTGACCATACATGATCTTCCGGTGGGATGAGAAAAGTTTTTACCCCCTGCAAAAATTTTTTACCCCTCCCCAGAATTGGTGATTTTTCAGAAAGCCTAATTTGCTAAAAACTTGTAGAAAAGATGCGTTTTTTAAGCTTTTAGTTGTCAATTTGTTCAAAAGTGCCTAATTTTCGGTGCTTTGGGCCATTATACTCATGTTTTGACTATATTTTGTACACTTTCTTCCGAATTTTTAGATTTTTTCGAAATTTTATGTTGTTATGCTCCAGACAGATAGAGCATCGTCAGAAACGCTGAAAAACAATATTTTCGACGCGTACCTACCATTTTTGTACCCAAAAAGGCACTATAATTTCACCCCCTCCCGAATTCCCATGCTGTGCATGCATGGCGTCGACTCGACTGCTTTTGCATAGTTCTTCTACACCATGCCGATTGGTGCAAGTGAAACTCCTAGCCTTTTCCTGCAGATATGAGCATTACCAAAATGCGGGCTTTAAAGATCAGTAGGAGCCGCAGAACGGAATAGCTGGTAGGTAGAGTTCTCTTGATAGCATCGTTTTAGTCCATTCCAATTTAAATTCGTCGGCTGTTTTTATTTGGCGGAAAAAGCGATAAACAGAGAAGATCTGAAGTTGCACTTTGTTACGCTTGTATACCAACCAGAATCTGACCTCATCGTATTTCCTAAAGCGTTTTAGATACGTGTGCTTTGATTTTTCGTATAAAAAACGGAAGGTCCGCCTGGGAGTCAGTCGGTCGGCAGTCGGCACCATACATGATCTTGGGGGGGGGGTTCAGCCCCACAGAATCATTTCGTTCCCGCAAAAAATTTTTCGCCCCCCGGGGTTGGCGATTGTTCAAGATTCCTAAACTTACCTGAAATTGGTCAAAAAATGTGCCTTTTAAATGGTGGTATGGGCTGATCTTTTGCTCAAAACACCATTTGTCGACGTTTCGCGTCATAGCACTATCGCATTGAGCGATCATATTGGACAATTTATTGCGAAAAAATCGAAATTTTTTTAACGATTTCTCTTTAAAAGGATTGAGTATCTCGGGGACGGCATTTAATGATGTTCTGGGCGCGTGCCGGTCATTTTGGGTTCTGGGGAGTGCACTTTAGCCCTCACCCGCAGAACCCCCACACCATGCCCATGGTGTGGTCGGCACCCGTGTGAAAATCTCCAAAATTTTTTCCAAAACCAACTGCGTCATTTTACTGATCATAGATGCACACTTCGACTGATCTGGGAGCCATTCAGAAAGCTTTTTTGATCCAAAATGGTTTCGAAATCTGGCACAAATGCAAAAATAGCGTAATTATTTTATTCCATAGTTTGCCATCAATTTAAAGCGCTTGATTAAAAATTTTAAATAGTTTTTTTTTCAATTTTTACATAACGTTTCGCCTTATTTTCCATAAAATTTCCCACTTTCTCGATTCTGGGGTCTTAGAGCATGTCTTGTACTTACTGACATGCCTGGACAGCCCATCTCAGCCCGTCCATGGAACTGGCTGATGCGAAAGCTGGACTGGCTGAAGGCTTCATTTCGATGGGCCTATTTTGAAAAAAATGTGAGAAGGCAGTGGAAAAAACGAAATAAAATCGTCCATTTTTAACCCATTTTCAGCTCACTTGGAAACCAACCAACCTTTGAGACCATAATTGCACGTAGGGAGGAATTAGAGTGGGTTAATATTCCAAGCTTAGATATTGTCCAGCAGTTTGGGCCAAGAATAGTGTATTTTTAGAGGTTTTCGACTTAAAAATGCCAAAAACGCAATTTTTTATTGCAAAAATCCTGCCGTTTACTCCTCCTTGACCCGAAAATCTCGATTTTACTCCCTAATGACCAACCTGATCTCGCAGTTTGAGTCTCGTAGTCGGGCTGAATCTTTGGTTATTGCATGCATTGGCGGATCTAGGATTTTCCTAAGGGGGGGGGCGGTACCCCCCAAGGGGGGGGGGGCGGAACCCTGACTTGGGCGGAAAAATTAGCCGTTTTATCTCGAAAATCGCTAAAAATCGCTCAAAAATGCTTAATTTTGCGCACTATTTTGGGCCAATGGGGGGCGCGTCCGCCCCCCGCCCCCTAAATCCGCCCCTGATTGCATAGGTATGCTAGTGACTATAAAGTAATGAAATACTGAACTTTTTGAGTAAAAATGACGTCAAAAACTGGTATAAATGCTAAAAAGCGTTAAAATTTCTCTAATATGCAGTTTCTGGTCAATTACAAGCACTTTTGAGAAAAGTTTTAATTTTCGTCGTTTTTTCTAGCTCTAAACCTCGTTTTCCTTCTAAAATTTTCTATTTTGTTTTCAGGGGTCTAGACTTCACGAAAACCCTTACACGCATGTCTGGTACTGGGTGGCTAACCGTCTTTTGATTTCCTCCGTTTCGCTTGGCCTAGAAAGTATAATTGCTACCTACATAACTATTCCACCCTTTCTTTTGGTCTTTTTGTTCATATTGCTCTTCCTCCCATTGGCGGATCCAGGATTTTCCTAAGGGGGGGGGGGGGGGACGGTACACCTAAGGGGGGGGGGGCGGAACCATGACTTGGGCGAAAAAAATTTAAAAAAGATTTGCCGTTTTAACCCGAAAATCGCTAAAAATCGCTCAAAAATCATTAATTTTGCGCACTATTTTGGGCCAATGGGGGGGGGGGGTGGGCGGCCGCCCCAGCCCCCTAAATCCAACCCTGCTTCCTCCTTGCTCTGAGGTAATGTCGGTGTTACGAGTCTGTCGTCCCACTCACCGTTGAAGAAAAGTAGCCTGCCTCTAAGTCTACGTTTTTAAGCATATTTTCTGCATTCCTAAATTTTCAACGTATATTTTACGCTGCGGCCATTAAATTTTCGCGCATTTTCCCCACCTTTTCTGGAAAAAAAACGATTGTTCTGGAAATTAAGTTCCTCCGCTACGCGCATTCGCGCATTCGTTTACCTTCTGTAGCCTTCAGAGTGATTAGTAATTAATTATTTAGAAAATTTGCTGAATTATTTATTTTTCTTTGAATAATTAGTAATAATTAAAAGCTGTAGGTTCGCTGCTGATAGTCGAAAGCGAGCAGTATCAAAATTATGTATACTTGAGGCAATTGATTGCGATGCCCGAGATGATTAAAACGAGGAATGGAAAACAACGAGTGGATTCTTATTAGAAAAACTTATTTGTTATGATTACTAAGGAACCCCCGTCGTCATCGTTTTACCTTTCGTAATAAGAAAAATGTTGTATAGCGTCGTAGATTAAAAGCGCATTATCATTTTATCTGCTAATGTTGTTTCGGGATGTTTTGGAGTTGTCCGGCTTCATGTTTTTCAAACTGATATGGGATTAGCTGCAATATTTTGACGTTGACATTTTGCCAAATGGAAGCGATTTTCGGGGATTGGCTTTGTTCTGAAATACATTCAAAATTCATTCCGATTTTTTCAACATGCTATCGTGTTCTAGAATTTGCACTGTTGCAAGACACGTAACCAACGCTGTAATCAGCCGTGTATCTATCTGGGCGTGGGAGGCTGAGTTGTCTGAACCATAGATGCCCAGCATGGCCCATCTCGGGGGTTGAACGGCCAGGTGGTTTCGAAATTGAGTTTTTTTGGGCCAAAATGACGTCAAAAACCGGTTTAAGCACTAAAACAGCGTTGAAACTAAGGTTAATTCACAATTTCTGATCGATCTGAAGCACTTTTGGAGAAAATTTTCGATTCGCATCTGTTTTCATCCTCCATTTTACCATATTTTCCGCACCAGATGTTCCATTTTTCTATTCTGGGTAGTCTGGACCCCCGAACCCTCTTCCATGCTTTTCGGGTCCGAACGTAGGTAGGTATACGACATGGCCGATCTGAGAGGGGTCAAAAATTGAGCTTTTTCGGGCCAAAATGACCTCAAAAGCAGGTATTTAAATATATAGAGCTAAAACAGCGTAAGAACTACTTTATTACACGGTTTCCGGTCAATTGTAGTGCTTTTGAAGAAAATTTTTATTTTTCATCCGGTTTTGGCCATCATTTTGTCTCATTTTCCATACAAAATTTTTCGTTTTTTCATTCTGGGAGAAGTAGTGGGATAAGGACCCTAAAACGCTTCCCCCTACTTGTATATATGTCTTCTCTGAACTGGTTACCTGTAATCCAAAAGATAAAGATCCTACCCCAAAAATTAAGTTTTACAATTTTCATTTTTTTGCATTTTTTGATGGTATTCCGATTAGATAGAGGCGAATCAATTTAATCTGAAATATTGAATCAAATTAATAAATCAAAATATTAATAAAACTCAATTTTAGTAGATAGAGGGAGCTCGATGAAAAACGTCAGAATATGATGTTTCTCTCACCTAACATTTGTTGTTTGGCACTTGCTTAGCCGTCAAAACTTTCGGACCCCAATCAATTCGAGCCCTGCTATTATGGACAAGGCACGTACAACAGTACTATTTTTGTATACTGTCTAGGGTGCATATTTTATTTATTCTGAAGTATTTTTTATAACTTTCCTGCCCGCCTAAGTCATTTACATAAGTATTGTGGGAGGTCTCTTATTTGTTCGTTTGTCTAGACGTTTGCCCGGATGCATTTTTTTAGGAAATTGACATTATTTTGCAGGCTTGTTTTTAAGCCGAAAACGGTCTAATCGAAAAACATTCCTGCATACAGTACATTGGTGCGCATGTTTTGTATAGAATTAATAACGATTTTCCTAATCTTTTTTATTCAACGGCTTCCGGTCATTTTTTGGGTGCGAAACGATGATTAAATTTGCGTATAATACGGCGAAGGCTTAAAAATGCGAGATAAATCATCGACTATAGCATGCCTTCTTCTGGCCAGGCACGTAGTTGGCCGTCCTATTTCGGGGGACCAACACCAATTTTTTCGGGACTAAGCTCCAAGAAGGACAACAATAGCACAAAATAACATTTCAAAAGTCCTATTTTCCCGGTTTTTTCAGAATTTTTTGGGGGTCTGAACCACCCCCATTCCCCCCAGAGATACGTGCCTGCTCCTGAGGGATTATTAAAATGCATCGATTTCGAAAGTCTGTTGCGGAATTTTTGAGGCCGAAGCTTTATTTCGGTTATCGAGCATTTCTCATTTAGTATCGTTTTCGTGTATTTCGCGCCCCAGCACCTTGACTCTTTGGTTGAGGGGCTGGGGTTGAACTGGACTGGACAGCTCATAATTTTGGGAGCGGGTAGCCGGCCATTTTCGGTTTGGCGGGGTACATAACCTTCAATTTTTGTCCAAAAACTGTAAAACGAATAACCTAAAAGTGGCCCAAAAAACGCATGTTTTTTTGCCAAAAATCGGGAGACGAGGGGGTGGTAGAAAATCTCGGTCCCTTAGGGGATATGGTGACGATCGAATGGGCGACCAAGGCCGAGGATTCGAATTGCGATTTTTTGAACCGCGAGACTCCCGAATTGGGGCCCTGCTAATGTATGACCCTGCTTCGTCAATAGAAATGGCCCAGCTCGGAATTTAACTGCATCAATTAAATTAACTTTTTCTCACCCGCATGCTCACATTCATATAACCGTCGGAAAAAATTCCGGATCGTAATTGGCCAGCAGACGAGTAAAAGTGAATTTGTGTATTGAATAGCGAAAAAAAACTCCACACCATCGGACGTTTCTACGATTATTTCATGCTTATTATCGTTATCTTTATACTGGAACGGGGCTATTTAGCCCGCCGGCCATTTCTTCATAATTTTCCCATCTTTTTTGGCGTTATTCTGCTAATTCGCCGCTGTGGGCCTTTTTGCCCCGATTTACATACGCGCGCCTAACCGAATAACGCGTTTTCGTGTTTATTTGCCAATTTTTTGTTCGTTCGTCGATGATCGCTACCTCCATTTGCCGTGTTATTCGTTTTGCGATGTTTTTTTCGGTTAACCGCGCCCTGTTTACGAAATTTGCGCGTAGGAATGCGTAATTTGCATAATTGATAGGCACGCGTAGCCATTTAAGCCAGCCAGAATCACACATTTTCCGCTATGAGGAGTATTTTTTGGACAATTCGATTCTACCGAGTTCTATTTGTTGAAATGACTGACCGTTCGGTTACGTGAATCCGTCGGCATTGGCTGTGGTTAGCAGATCCTGAATCTCCTGACGGGGGGGCGGCGGCAGCCCAGATTTTCCTAACAAGGCGAAAAATTGTCCAAAATTTCGTCCATACGGTATGCTTAGAGTACGAGTATCGGTTTTGCCGTCTTTTGATAGAGAGGATCGTTTATGCAGGCACGTGGCTGTACGGGGGCTGGGGGGACTAGTCCATTCAAAATTTTGGAAGTATGAATATTTTTTGCGAGGGTGTTCCGAAGGAAAAGGTCGAAAATTCTCGAAGCACCTTTGAAAAGACTGCCAGAATTGATTCTAGCACATTTTTTAACCCAAAGTCGCTAAATTTTCGGGCGCTTCACGTCAGATCTATTATTTTGTTACAGCTTTTGTTTTCCGAACAGCCCAAGATTGAGTGACTTAAGGTGAATACAGGATGGGCCACGTATCTATGATATATTTTGTTTTGCTATAGCTAATGCAATTTTTTTCTATGGGACATAAAACTTTGTCAGTAGGTATATATGGTGGAGGAAACATAAAAAAGATTCACATTATGAAGTTTAACGTTGTCAAATTTTAGGGTTTGCGCGCAATGCACTTCTACGTAATCACATCATTTTGTAAAGCTTGAAATGACTTGCTAAATTTGAACTGAGCTTTTCGGTGCATTTTGGTTGCAATTTCATGAAAAGTGTGATTAATGAAGGTATTTAATTTCGGAATCTTCAAAGGTCGCATTTTGTATGCTTTAGATGTTATTAACCCCGGAGAAAAAAGCGCACTCCGTTAAGTCAAACAATTAAGGTGATGAGGCATGAAAAGCGATTCCAGCCGAGACACATCATGCATACGCGGCTGGAGTTAGGGGTATGCACCCCCCAGAAGTTGAAATAACCCCCAGAAATCAAAATACCCTCCCCCAAAATTCAAATTTAAAAATTTTCTTGCTTTTTAGCGATTTTTTGATGCCATTGGATAGCGCTCAATGAGAAACGTCGAAAAATGGTGTTTTATCGCCATACAACCACTTTTAAGACAATTTTTTGATTTTTGAAAATTTTTCAACTCCCCCCAGAATTTCGGTGCTGCCCACCTATGCTCATCATGCGTCAGCCTTCTTAATTCTCATTCATCCCAACTTACCAATTTACGATTTCTTCTTTTGGGGGTTTATAAAACCCAAAGTGCAAACCAAGAGCCTCATGGAACATTCAGGGCTTTAAAATTTCTTTATTCACGATTTTGATGAACTTGTGGTCGACATGCACCGGAAAGTTCAGCTCAAATATAGCGGAGGTTATTTGAAGTTTCAGAAAATGATGCGATCAAGTAGAAGTGCGTTACTCCCTAAGCGTAAAATTTGACAACGTCAAACTTTATAAAATAAAACTTTAATGTTTTTGTCATATTCTGTCAAAGTTTTATGCTCTGTAACAAAAAATTTGGTTAAGCCATCGAATAAAATGTGTCATAGATTACGTGGCCCACCCTGTACATCGAAATTTTCTGACGCTCTGCGCAGAATTATTAATTTTTCGTTCGTATTGCTTTTCTTTTCATGTATATACCAGAATTGTGTTTGAAACATGTTAGGTAAACAGCGGAGTAAAATGTTAATAAATCATTTGTGTGATCACTTTATGAAGAATTTTTGATTATGATTAAGATCAATTAGGTATTCGTTTTTATTTTTTCAAAATCTTTTCTCCTTCAGTGTGTCGAGCTCTCTGAGCAACGCTCAATAACACCATTATTTTTGCCTGTATATAAGTAGTTGCTGAGATACTCGACTTAGCCCTCACCCATTCAGAGGGCCAGCTTCGTTTTTGCATTTGTGATCCGAAAAAGTTATAAATTTTGGAAAGTTCTCTGCAAAAAACACGCAAAATTAGTGGAAAACTCTTCGCAAAGTACCAAAAGATGCTCGAGAAATTATAAGGAAAAAAAATTCTTGTTCTGTACATATATTACTATTTTGGCGTAAAAATGAATTTTTTGAGCGCGATGAAAATGAGTAAATGTCATTAAAGATAAGCGGCGCGAAGCGCTAGAAAAATTTGAAAAATCGTGATAAAAAATTGCCTAAATCGTCAAAAATACTCATGATTCTCTATTGCGCCCAACTATCCTTTGACGACAAGGCGAGGGTAGCATATCTGGGCGTAGGGGGGTTGGGGGTATACACCCCCTACCCCGAGAAACCAAAATAACCCCCAGAAATCAAAATAACCTCCCCCCACCCCAGAATTCAAATTTTGAAATTTTTTTGTTTTTTTCAAATTTTTTGATGATAATGGATAGTGCTTGATGAGAAACGTTGATAAATGGTGTTTTTTCGCCATATCACCATTTTTAAGGCCATTTTTGACCTTTGAAAAAATCATGCACCCCCACCAGGACTTTGGTGCCGCCCACCTATGGAGGGTAGCCGCCCCGCCGTGTCTTTTCTAAATCCGCGCTTGGACTGAATCAGCTGGATGAAGTTTGCGGATTATTTAAATGTAAACAAACATAAGATCTGCCATTTCAGGGTTCCTTTTGCGATTTTGTGGCATACAAGTATATTCTGTATCGTTTTGCGTCAGTGATTTACTCGTTTAGACCTCAATATCTAGCTATCCATCAAATTTTCGTTATGTTTTGTGTTTTTTTGATTTCTTTAAGGAATGGTGTCGTTAGAAATGCTGAAAAGCTCAAATTTTGTCGCATACTTACTTAAATAGCGCAGTCGAGATAAAAAAGCCACTTAAGAATGATTTTTTGGGATAAATTCGTGGAATAATCATGCAAGCCGTTTTAATAATAGGCCGAAATTTGAGTACCACCTACTCAAAACTACTTTACCGTTGCTCACTACTCAAAAGCAAACCTTTTTTGAAAAAATTGAAGGTATTTCTTATAAAAATTTGCGCTCTTCAAATATTGATTTTTAGAATCATCCCCATGTCTTAATAAATTTGTAATATATAAAAGTATGTATCTTTTTGGCTCGAATGATGCAGAGGCGTACGCAGGATATTTTAATAGGGGGACGGTCCGAAATTGGTGACCTTTTCCTAATAAGCTATGAAAAATGACGTTTTTTTGGCCGCGCTTGGGCCTAAATTAACGATAATAGTGATTCTACGGCGCAAAGCGGCAAAAATTTTGAGATTTTTCGATAAAAAGATGCCAATTTTCATGCATTTCCTTACCTTCCCAAAATAATTTTTGGGCTAAGGGTTGGGGCAGCCGCCCCCCCTCCTGCGTACGCCCATGGAATGATGCATAGAGAAAAGATCGCTACGCTAACGAGTTATATCTCAAAATACATTCATTCAGAGTGCCTGTCAGTCCTTTTATGCAAAATCGAATGCGAATTTCTTGTAATATATGCGGAGTTTTAAATACTGATGGTTTAACAACAAATTTTTGAATTTTAGTTGCTCAGAGCATGTGCATATTAATTTTCTCTCGAGGAATTCCTCAGACCGAACGACAAACATAGTTTTCTCGAGGTTTTAAGGCGCTTATTCTTCGAAATGTTTCCCTTCGCCGGAATAATATGTCGCCCTTTTTGCCTTTCTTTGTTCGAGCCGCCACGAAAGCAAATTAAAAACGAAAATAACCTCAATTCCGATTAAGGGCTCGGTTCAATCATAAATTCTTTCAGCATTTGATGATTTTTACTCGCGAGTTTTATTCGATAAAATGTGATTTATTACTGTAAAACCAAACACACCTGATAATTGAGCTTGAGAGCAATTGCTTTGTCTTTTAGTTCCGGAAACCCCCGTTTATCCTCTACCTACTTTCATTTAGCGAAACCTAATTAGCTTTTACTGTTACACATTTATGTGTTCTACTTGAACGGAAGTACCTGACAACTTTTTTACAGCGGCTCATTAAAAGTCAGTTGCTGTGTATAGTCTTTAATGGATTTCAAGATGTACACGTCGGCGTTAGCATTAAATGAAAGCTTTTCGATCATTTGTATAACGTTACGTGAAAAATTTACTACGTACTTAATGCTTTTTAAGCGCCTAATACATAATAGATTTATTCTTTTCGTAGTAGTAACGAAGTAGTAAGCCACAAACATTTGCAGCGCTACTAAGGACGACCCTTGAGTAGCCGGAAACGATTCCCAATGGACACTGTTAACGAAATTTTTATCAGGCATTCATACGTACTTACGTAGGTAGTGTTACTACGTAGAGAAATGAGAAAATACGTAGAATATGTTCGGTAGCTTAACTCAAAATCAATTGTGCCTACATCCGAGCTTACGTAAGCCGACTATTGCTTTCTTAGCTAGCACGCTACACTTTACATCGTTTGTATAAATGCGTTATAGGAGCGATAAAGTGTAGCGATCTGGCGTGAAAGCGCGTGTGTGATGTGTGTGAGTGTGTGTGGGAACTAGGTGGGCCAACGCTGAGCTTATTTCGGAAATCGAACAATTTTGGGACGGACGCAGTTGCGCATGTTTCAGCCAATTGAGCATTTTGCTTGATTGCTCGTCATGCAACGAGAAGCTTAGTAGGTATCTGCGTTAGGTTTTTAACCATCCTCGCTGCTTGCGTTGGGCTGCACAGCGAAGATGAAAATGCGTTGTTCATTACGTAATATTTGGGGAACAGGCGCGTCTAAAAACTGTTTTTGCTTTCTGCTACAATCGCCCAATGATGTATGTGAGAAAGCGGGATTGACGTCAAAGCTTTGCTGGACGGATTTTGTTCCCAAATCCATCTTCCGTTCAAAAGCTGCTTACGACGAATACTAGTATTTATTGGGAATTTAGGCCATTTTCAGCCCTATCTCCTTTTATCAACGTTTTTAATTTATCTACCTACTCGTCTTAAATATGTAAGCCAATCGCCTGGATTAAGGCCGAATGTTCGAAGCTCCGCTCGGTTCAACTTGAACAACAGCAATTCATCACATGCTTTGAAACGAAATGGTTGCGCATTTTGTTTTTCTTTTCGGGCCGCATTCGATCATGCTACATTGAGGAAAATTAGATCTTTTTATGAAGAAATACGTTTTTTCCATATTCGATATATAGGTGCATTGCTACATCGAAAATTGGGTTTGTTCCCTTTGCTCGCCTTTTCGTTCTTTTTTTGCTTAAATTTTTGGCTTCGGAGGACGCACAATCGGATTTAATTTAATTGCACTCTGCATTTTTTAAAATACATGTTTCGATGCATGGGCCATGGCGATTGCTACTTTTTCAAAACGTCCCGAAAACTCGCAATTTCGGTTTCATGTGATCGTGCCGAAATTTGAATGGTAAAACTCTTGCGATACGCTTCCTCTCTTGTCTTCTCAAACATCGGTCCTTAATTTTTATCGTTTTATTAGAGAACACATAACGACCCGTTAAAATTGTTAGACATCGCGTCTCTTTTGTACGCAAACATAATTAAGTCAGGAAAACTAGAATGTGATCGTTTTCGAGACATTAGTAAATTTGTAAAAAATTCCTCTATTGTTTATACCTATGCACAAAGGCGTGTGATATAATTAATAATTTGACTTTCAGAAACGTACGCTGACTTGAACGAACTGTATATATTGGTACCTGCTTCACTTAACACACGTCATATAGCAGTGTTAGCTAGATTACGTGTTACTTGGCTTACTCAATCTTAAGTCAAAGAAATAATTAAATTCTAATTGTGGATTTTGACTCTGAATGATTGAATTGCCTCAATAATTCTTGATCTTGGCTATTCTTTACACAGCACACATGAATTCATGTGCTGTTTTAAGCGTTTTTTATAATGTTCCAGTCCATTCATTATATTTCTTTAATTTTATTGGATTTTTCTTGAAGAATTTCCATGGTATTATTGTCTTGGAGGAATGAGCATCGTCAGGAATGCCTAAATGGTGTCCTTAACGCGTGCCAATCTCACATGGGCGTGGGGAGTATGGGGGTATGCACCCCCAGAAGTTGAAATACCCCCAGAAATCAAAATACCCCCCCCATAATTCAAATTTTGAAATTTTTTGTTGCTTTTTTAGCAATTTTTTGATGCCATTGGATAGTGCTCGATGAGAAACGTCAGAAAAATGGTGTTTTTTTCGCCATACGACTACTCTTAAGACCATTTTTTGACTTTTGAAAATTTTTTCATCCTCCCCTTAGAATTTTGGTGCTGCCCACCTATGGTGCCAATCCATTTTGAGCCCAAAAAGCATCTTTAGGATATTTTTTGGATTCAATCCTCTATTCCCAGAATTGCTGTGCACGCATTGAATAACATCTGATTAATGGGCATTCAAATAAGTGATTTAAATTGATTTTGTGTTACTTGACCGTACTCAACTTGTCTTACATCCCTATTGCCCATTATCGTTATAGCAAGTAATGATAGGCCTGCAAATGAGTATAGTTCCAGGATTCCAGATTTACCTACATTGAGAGTTTTTTCCGGTGACACAATTCAGTTCAGAAACACCAAAACGGCAAAGAGTGTTGAAGGAATAGATTGATTTTGACAAGTACCTTTTGGAAATATTTTTTTGCCATCTGGCTTTTCTGACGCTGTTTTGTTATTGTTAAGCAATGTCAAAAATTTATTTTTCTGGCCTTACCTCGGTCTTCTCGATGCATGCGTTATTCAAAATTCGCTAATCGCCATCTCGCTCCAATCTTCGATCTTTTAATCAAAAAAATCCACCCAGCATATGTTCTGCTCATCATTTTAGTGGCGCATATTTTTGGTCAACTTCAGAGTAAACATTAGCAATGCTGTTCTCTTGCTGTAAACCACTGTCATTATTATCCTCTTAACTTCAAAACTGTGTGTATGGAATGCATACAAATAAGAGGGCTATGGGGGATTCCCTACAGGAAGTCGGTCGTCCTCCCGGCCCCCGAACCCAGAGAATTTTTGATTCCTACCCCCTTCGCCCGATTTTTGGGAAAAATTGAATTTTTTGGACGTTTTTTTAGGCGTTTTTGGCATTGTTTGGTCAAATATTGGCCGGGGATCCCCACTTAAGAGTCTGAACCGTCGTATGTATGATGAAATATTTATAACTTTTTTGCTCCTGGGAAATGATGCAGGGAAAGGTATAGCATTTTAATCCTAATATTGCTGACTTGTCCTTATCGAAACCAAATCATTAATCAGTTTTGGCATGCCACACTAATAAATAGCATATAATTACCGCGTTGGTGCTTTAGGGCGCAAACGCGCGTTTGCTTTTTTCTCTGTTTACCATATTTTTCGTTTCTATCGTCTTTTAAACATCAGCTGCAGCTTCAACTACGAATTTATTATCACTACGTTGATGAGTAAGAATATTTATTGTTCTCAGAATTCGATTTGGTTTAGGGCATATTTTGGTCTATGTCTGGAGACTGAATATATATTTTTAAATATTTCGCTAGGAAATTGCTGGAAAAACGACGTAGAGTGTATATAATGCTTTGTGCACTCTAGACCTTCCATGACGCGCGATTTTTAAAATAAAGTAGGCCGATCCTATTGAAAGTACGTCAGTAATTGTTGGGTGAAACATCACGAGCAATAAAAATTCGCAAAAATACCTACACAATATTGAACGGTTTGCTGCAAAAAATAAAAAAATTGATTGGTTTCCGTATTAGTTATTCCAAGATTAATTAAGCAGTTTTGGTTCACTCACTGATAGAACGATTGCGGATCGTAGTTTTTGAAAACATCTTTACATGTTAAAATTTAGCCAAATTCGTTGCTTGATTTACATTTTAACGTTTATTAGTCTAAAGTCTGTTTTTGCGAGAGCATTTAAGCTTTATTTATATTAAGCGTGTTAAATGGTAAATTAAGCCGCCCGTATATATACTTGATCGCTTTCATGCAAACGCTTGACTTATTTTACAAGCAGGCAAACTATTGACGTTTATATGGCTCTCTTCATTATAGTTAGCAATGTAATGCACATATTAGAGACAAGCTGCTTTGCTTTGATGCTTTAAACATAGCGCTAATGCGAATAAGCATATTATTCAGCTTACTTGCAGCCGAATGGTGAACAAAAAATGCGTGATAGAGCCGACAATACGGCATTGAACTTATTAGAACAATTTTATTATCCCCCTGAATCATAAAACATTCCGAATCGCTCTGCACTATGACCTGCCTTATACTTTATTACACATAAATGCATATTGATTATTATGCGATTGCTATGGTTTTTATTATTTATTATTCCATTTATTTTTTAATTATTTATATCTTCTCTATTAATGTTTCTTTTTTATATATCATAATATTTATAGTATCTATAATGTTAATTCGTTTATTTACTTATTCAATTAATTAATTTTCCCTTTTTAACGATGAGAGCCGACTATATAAAGAGGTGGTAGGACAGGCGACTGATTTTCCAGCCTCTATTTAGCAGCCTCTATTTAAGGAATATCAAGGAAAGGACACTTACAAACCTAATGAAACAGCTTTTTTTCCCGAAATTTATGAGTAGGAAAAAGTTACCTTGTTCTTAAACGGAATGTTAATTCATCCATGGAGTTTTTACATTACTTCAAGGGATTACATGGATTACATGTAGAATTGTGTATATTAGCTGAGCGGGTTAAGCTTATTCGTTAAAACTACGGATCCGTAAAGTTGAAAGTTGCTCTTAATGCGATAATAACGTCTTGAAGTCAGAATTCGAGTACGATCTCTTAACTTTTAGCGATTATTTCCCTAACTTTGATCCCCTTTCGTCCTGAAAGCTCCAAATTCAAAATGAATAAAGTGCTATTTAAAGGCACAAGTAAAAGTAAACAGTAGAAGCCATGGTCCTCACGGCCTCGTCTTCTTTACTTTTTAGATTTCGCTGACATTTTCTAAATTTGCCTACGGCTATACATTTGACGGCTCGAAATTTCGGTTCGGGGATCCCCGGCCATGTATTGGGATGGGGGTACATGATCTTCAGTTTGGGCCAAAAACGGCCAAAGCACGCCTGAAAATGGCTAAGCGTTTTTTCCAGAAATCGAAGGGGGTTTCAGAAATTTTCTGGCTTTGGGGGATGGGGATTCATCTCATTGTTATTTGTACGCGTGCGACTGCATAATCCCGTTCGAATTGGTATTGCTTGCTCACACAGATGCACACTGGGGGAGGGTCTGGGGTGTATTTTCCTACCAGGACTATCGAGTAGCACATCTGCTCAGGCCATTTCGGACTGAAACTTATCGCTCGAACCATGGAAAAAGCGTCAAATGGCGTCTAACAGTACGATTTCAGGGACATACAATCATTTTTCGAGCAGTAGACTGTCAAGATCATTCATTCAGACAATTTTCTTCCGTCATTTAGTGTAAATTTGATGTTACAGGTCATTCAATTGCCATTATCGTCATTGTTTTCATGCGAAAAAATACAACGAATTACGTATGAATGATAGTTGAGTTTATATAGGTACAAAATTACTTTCTTATCCCCCTCCTCAAGAAAAGACGGTGTAGCCCTCCTAGAACCATTGACCATGTGCACGTATATGCTTCCTCGGTACCTGTGCAATTAATGCTGCATTAGTTGAGGAGGATTCTTCTTCATGTGATCCGGTCAAGGAATAATCAATACCCACAGCATTAGTGAGTGTGTGAATGACAGAATGGGGAGCTTATATTCCAGTGTGCATTGCATGTTCCGATCCGATGACCCTACGCTTCTGTCGATATTTTTTGACTTTTTAGGCATTCTTTCCGGAAAAAATTGTGCGGATTGGTTGAAATTTTAGAATTCATACGTGAAATGTTTTCTTACTATTTTATTTGTCATTAATTATCGATTTATTATTTACCGTGGTGGAAACGCTAGTATTTTACTTGCTTTAGGCTAATAATGTGCTTTTTGCGATGGCATTTCTCCAAATGACATCGGTCGTTCGTTAAACGAATGGGAGATTCGTTAAATTTTATTAATTTCATAAATCGATGTGATAATGCCGTTGAGTAAAATTCAGCTTGATTCCGCGGCCGATGTGATACGCGACGAAAGATCGACTCTGACGAATGGGCCTATCGATGAAAGCATGATCAAAGGTGATTTTGACTGCCTGATATTATTTTGGGTGTGGGTTTCTGTACTGGACCCTAGAATTTCGATGATATTCTGAATTTTTTCGTTTTGCGATCTTCTGGTGCTAGTGGTACTTTCTGAATTTTTTCGTTTTTTGCGATCTTCTGGTGCTAGTGGAAGAGCTCATTCAACACCCGCCGGAATGCAATTTTTTGGCACTTTAATCAAAATTTTAGGTGCCTTTTTCAACCTTGTTTTTGACCCCAGGAGTTTTTGAACATTTTGAAAATTTTGAGCGTTTTCCTTATTTTGTGCGGATAATTATTATTCGTCAATTAATCATGTCTATTTCTGGAAGAATATTAAGTTACTATTCCAGTTTCTTAGGTTTTCTCATTTATTCTGTCCGTACATGCACAGTATTGCAATTCTGGTGGGAGGAGGGGTAAAATAATAAAGTACGTTTTTTGGGTCCGAAAATAGTAGGTACGCGTCAAAAACATAGCTTTTCAGCGTTTCTGACGATGCTCTATCTTTCTAGAGCATAAAAGCATTAAAAAAATTCGAAATAAAATCAAATAACTCGGAATAAATTGAACAAAATTTAGTCAAAACGTGGAACTTTGGATCTAGTTTTGTAAGAAATTCCAAGTTTTCTTTCATTTTTCCTTCTTTAATTCGGACCTACATACCATACATGATCTTGAGGAGGGGGTGTTTTACCTCCCTCAGCAGAATCCCCCCCCCCCGCACAAATTTTTCTCACCCCCCAGAATTGGAGATTTTTTAAAGTTCCCAAAAATTTTCTGAAAATTTGTAGAAAAATTGCTTTAAAGCGTTTTTACCTATCTATTTGCTCGAAAGCGCCGAATTTTTCGGCGCTTCGCGCAATTATATTCATGTTTTTAGTACATTTTGTTTAGTTTTTGCTCTAGAAAGATAGAGCATGTCAGAAACGCTGAAAAACGGTGCTTTTGACGCGCACCTACCATTTTAGGACCAAAAAGGCACTTTATAATTTCACTCCTCCACGAATCCTTATGCTGTGCATGTATGCTACCTGCCTATGTATTTACACTCACTTGTCAGGCCCGTATCCGTAATTTTATTTCATTAGAGGGGGTTGAGGCCAGATATCTGGAATGATGGCGAAAATAATGGCATTTCTGAGCGTATCTCGGCGAGCTTTGTGCAATGCTGAACAAAAATTTTGAAAAAGCTCTAAAAAATTCTGCTCCATTTTATATTTATATACAACAAGTTTATCGTTTGGATCAGACATATACGGCTTTCGGAATTCTGGGGTGATGGCGAAATTTTAAAGAACATTTTTTGGACTAAAAAATGGTAGATATGCGTAAAAAACATCGTTTTCCGGCGTCTCCGACGATACTGTATCTTACACAGCATTATAACATAAAAAACTTTCGAGGAAAAATAAAACACTCGGAGAAATCTGACAAAACATAGTTAAAAATGAGTATATTGCGCGAAGCGCCGAAAATTTGACTTTTTTGATCAATTTAGATTGGCTAAAAACTCCTAAAACAGCACCTTTTCTATGAATTATAGGGAAATTTTGACAAATCGCGAATTCTGAGGGTGAGGTGAAAACATTTTAGGGTGGGGAGTATGAAAAATTTTCTGGAAGGGTTGGGGCGTGTGATGGTGAAAACCCCAACCCTTCCAAGGTCATGTATGGTTTGGACTATCTATTCGATTGATTTCTCATCTTTCAGTCGACGAATAAAGTCGTAGCTGATAAGTTTTCCTTTAATTTTAGCTTTATGAAGAAAAATAATACAGTAAATAAAAAATTTGGCGCCAAGCGCCGAAGAAATTCGACGCGTTTTACATGCCTAGCTCAAATTTGAGCTGTTTTCGAGCGGGCTAGAAAACAAAGACTACGACGAGCTTAAACGTTCTCCAAAAACCTGTTTTGGCGGTGTTTTATGCTCACTTGGGAATTTTTCAATTTTCCCTCTAGGGAACCTTGTTAGAAGTATATAATTTATCCATCTCGGGGTCACCCCTCCCTTCCCCCACCCGAATGCCGGCCATCTTGAATTCACACTCATCGTTGATTTTTATGAATGCGTATTTTATTTAGGCCGTAGAGATAATGTTTTAGACAATATGTTAGTTGCGTTCACCTATTTTAGATTTTAAATTTAAACTTACGTTTGTTTCATGTAAATTCTCTTATTTAATACGCCAATTATTTCATTGTTTTCTGTAAATAGACTGATATTCACGTAATCTTGTTGGGTGTGTGGGAGGGCGTATGTTTGGCTTTCCGAAAAAATCGCAGAATTGACAGTTCTTAAGCGATTTTAGCGACATTTCAGGCGAAAATTGTCAAATTTTCGTCGCATCGTGCCGTGTGCTCATTTTTTGACTTGAGTTAAATTTATTCGATTTTTTATATATTTTTTTTAATTTTTGAATGTTTTTTGTGTTCCAAAAAGAAAGGTTATCGCAATTTTTTTAAATATTTGCATAAAAAGAAACAGCACGGTCAGAATCGCCTAAAATAGTGTTTTTGACGCGTACTTCTCGTTTCTTAGCCAAAAAGGTATGTTAGAAAAAATTTGGTTTCGCCAAACTTTCCATGCTTCGTACATGTGTGTGCTAGCTTATATTATATGCTTGCATTGCGATCGACATACTCGTAACAGCGGGGAATGGGGGTATATTCCACCAAAGGTCGATCGTGTCCCATCCCTTGAAGCCAGAAAATCTTTGACCCCTTGATTTCTCGGAAATTTGGCGATTTTTAGGTGTTTTTTTTTGGAAGAAATTTCGGAAATTTTATTCAACGTTAGAAATTTTGATTCTCTGTTGCAGGTTGAGAGAAAATCGGGTCATTTTCTCAAAGTAGGCAAAACGAAAGTCCCTTAAAGTGCTGCGAAGCATCAGAAATGCAATTAGTATAGAAAAAATATTAATATTATAATAGTTAAAAAATGTTATAATAGTTAATATTATAATAGTTAATTATTGTTATTACTTAATTATTGATTTAATTATTAATTATTAATTAAAAATAATCAATAATTAATAATTAATTATTAAATCTTTTTCTAATTATTTAATTAAAAAAATATAATAATTAATTATTGAATAATCTTTCAATTAATTATTCAAATTAATCAATTCACTAAAAATGTTTTTCATCGAACCTTTATCTATCAAGCTTTCCAGCAATGCGCTGGAAATGTTTCATTAGCCATCATCTTTCATAATATTCGTCGGAATAGATATACGCGGCATTAGAGTGGTGTAAAATTATGAAGTGTCCTTTTTTGGGCTAAAAAATGGTGGATAAACGTCAAAAACATCGTTTTTCGGCATTTAGTACGATGCTCCATCTTTCCGGATTGTAAAAAGGCGGAAAATTTCGGTAAAAAATATCAGAAAAATTCGATCGCTGAAGACAACGAAGACAACATAGTCAAATGAGATTATTATACGGCGCCAAGCACCAAAAAATTTGTTATTTCAAGCAAACGGATAGTGGAAAATGCTTAAAACAGCGCACTTCCCTACGAATTTGTTTCGAAAATTTCCAAAAATCGCGAATTTTGAAGGGTTTGTGAAAAAAAATTTCTGGGAGTCACTCCCTGAAGACCATGTTCAGTTGGGAACCAATAAAACACAAGAATCTGACTGAGCACGCATGGACAGTGGCGGATCCAGGATTTTTCTAAGGGGGGGGGCGGAACCCCTAAGGGGGGGGCGGAACCCCCTAGGAGGGGGGGCGGAATCCTGACTTGGGTGTAAAAATTAGCCGTTTTAACTCGAAAATCGCTAAAAATCGCTCAAAAATCCTCTATTTTGCGCACTATTTTTGGCCCAATGGGGGGGGGGCGGCCGCCCCCCCTAAATCCGCCCCTGCGCATGGCGTTGAGTTATGGGTGCGTGATAATCTTCTATTCGACAACATTCCTCGCAGTCCCTCAGTATTGAATTGTTATAACTTCGTTTTTGTTTCCGTTTTCGTATTTTTATATTTTTATACCTTATTTTTTAGAATTTATTTTTTTATCATTTTATTTTTATTCGTTTCTATTTTAATTTTGATTTTCATTTCGAATTTCATGTTCTTCTTTTCTATGGGTACCAACCAATGAATGAAGAACATCGGGAATATTGTTTTTTTCGAACCATAGTAAATTTGTTAGTCTTTTTATCCATTACAAAATTTTTAAGTTGTTTTTTCTAATTTATCTGAATTTGTTCCTGCCCTTGCATGGTTATGAAGTTATATGTTTCGCCTACGCAATTAAAACCATCTTGTTACCCTCCGGCCAAACTTCCGGAATTTTTCAGCTCTATGCGAGTATTTGTTTCTAGTTAATAACATTCCATGAAATTTTGACTCAATACGTATCTATATACTATTTCCACAAAAAATGAAAAAATGAGAGCAAGCTAGAAAAATAAATAAAAATGAAAATAATCGAAATAAAAATTGATTAATATCGAAAATGAATTAAGATCAATAAAAGCGCGCTGCTGCGAGTGAACCGTGTGTTTTTTTGGATTATTTTTTGACTGCTCTGTTGAAAAATTTGCATAACCACCGCCATTATACGATTATATACTCGATTCAGGAGCGGATTTGGGGGGGCGAGGGGGCGGCCGCCTTCCCCTATTGGCCCAAAATAGTGCGCAGAATTAAGGATTTTTGAGCGATTTCTAGTGATTTTCTGGTTAAAACGGCTTATTTTTCCGCCCAAGTCAGGGTTCCACCCCCTTAGGGGTACCCCCTCCTTAGGAAAATTACTGGATCCGCCACTGACTCGATTCAATTCGTTCTATATAAAGCTCGACTGTGGCTTCGGATTCAGATCGAGCAACTGCATAGCCTGATCACCGCATAATTGATTCGTTAAATGAATATTAAATATTTTTGAATGAATAATATCATTGAACTTGTTAAAATCAATACGCAATTGAATAAAATAAAATTAAATTACATAAATAAAATAAAATAAAATAAGTAATAACATTAATAATTAAAATAAATTGTATTAATCGAATCGAATAAAATGAGTACGCATATGTGAATAAGAATATTCATTCAGTGAATTATTAAATCGATAAAAGATTATTCAATAAAATGACGGCAACGTGCTCAGTAAAATTGAAATTAAAAATTAAAATTCCGTAAAAAAATTGTTCAGTAGAATTTAAAAAAAAATTAAAAATTTCAGTAAAATTAATATTCAAAAAAATTCCAGTAATCTTGACAAAATTCAACGTGCATGTCTTGATTATTTTTTATAAAAAATTTCGATATTACCTCTCCTTGTAACGCGGCGAAGCTATCTAAGCATATCAAGCGATAGTCCAGCTTATCGTATGTTTTGATAAGGAATCAATTCAGCTCGAATAAGAATGCAAAGGCTAAAGGAGCTAGTAAAAATCGAGCGATAATGATTTTGTGAGAAAGTTTGTTAAAAAATAATTCAATTTTATTAATGATAAGTTGGCTTTCAAGTTGTGTACCAGATAACAGTGGACACCAATTCAGCAACTCTTTTATCCCTTCCGTATAATTATAGAATGGATCCAGGTCAGTTTTCCCACTGATATCGAATCTGTAATCTTTTTAACACGTCAGGCTTTTGAGATGGGTATTTGCGTTTTAAAAAATTATGGAAATTATGGTTTTTAAATAAAGCTATGCTAATCTAATAGCCAAAATGAAAATTTATGGACTCAAAAGTGTCAGAATATTTTGACACGATCGTTCTCATAATTTTTCTATCGTTGGCGTTGCGTACTATGTTTTAGCGTGTAAAATATTTCACCTAATTTGCATATTTATTACTGTACAAAGTTTAAGCATAACACCAATTTAATAGTATTGCGTCTTTAGAATGAACCAATTTGATAGTATTGCGTTTTAAAATGATATGTGCCTCCTTAAAGTGTTTTTACACCTATTTCAAATCTGCTTCGTTTTTCGCACTAATAAATCGATTTTTTTAGAAATTCGTGCTTTGAAGTACTGTACAAACTGTGTTATTTACGACAGCCACGTAGCTTAAAAACTTGACTTGCTAGGAAAAATCTTAAAACATATTTAAAATCAGCGCCAAGAACTGGCTTAGTATCATATAAAATTGTTTCACAAGGAAAATTGTTGTTACACACTTCTAAGAGCAACTAGCTGAATAACAGTTATTGTAATGCTAACGGCTCTTCTAACAACATTTTCAACTAAGGCTAAGCTAGTTCGTGTATATACCTACCTCGAAACGTATGATATCAAATTATGAAGTAAACATATTCCTCTCACTCGGTTCGAAATTCGGTCGAAGCTGACTTACCCTCTTGTCTTTTTGGTGCATTAAAGGCTTAACGCCTCCGCAGCCCTAATATTTATATCCTAGCTAACTTAGCATCCTAGCTAACATAGCTAGCTGCGCTAGCTTGCATATTCGCTGCGTTTAAGCTTTATCGATCCGATTTAAGCAGTTGTTTCCGGAAACAAGTTGACTACTCGGACTAGCTATTTCGGTTGCTACGCAGCCAAACCGCTCGCGATCTCGACTTATTTTCACGCCTCCTCATATTAGATAGCCCAATATATTAGTTATTGTAGGGAAAAGCTACTAGCCAGCTATTTTATCTGGCTAATAACGTATTTTTTTATTCTTTATCTCGCTTAAATGCGTTTTTCATTTAGATGCGTTAGCCACTTTTTTCATCTCTCGATTTTACTCAGTTTTATTTACCTATATTAGCTTCAGCTATCGGCCGAGACATCGGTTTCTATTTTTATACAATATCGTGTCGGTTAATTATGGATGCACGCTCATACGGCTTATTATAGACCATTCGTTCACGTGTATAGCAAGTTTTTATAGAATAGTTTAGGATTTTTTTTGTTGCTCGTCCATCAAAGTTTTTATGCCTACTATAATTTTTGAAAAAAACATTGTACATTTCCCTTGTGCAATTACTTGAATTTCTTTATTTTTGTGTTTTTTGTTATTTTAAGTAATCTCTCTTATTTCTCGATACGCGGCTTGAAAAAATATTTGTATAAAAGTAGCCTGCGTTGAATTATTTATCGCCTTAAAATTAAGCACCCAAATCCTTTTGAATCCTCTGCCTGCAAGTTTTGATCGATTTTGTTTTGCATAGTTCGTACTTCATCTGAATTTGAACAGCAAAGAAAAATGCTCCGATGGAACAAAAAGTGACGAATATACTTGGAATTGCGTATGATTAAAGACATGAATGGAGGGACTAGGGAATAGTCACCTATGCGCACAACAAATCATAAGAATCTGCATCAAAATCAGATTTCTCTAAGCAGCAAAAAAATCGAAAGTACGTTGTGCGGCCTAGGGAAGGCAGTTGTGGCCACAAGTTGGCGGCAAGGGGTTTCAGGAGGGCTGCACCCCCAGAAAGTGAAAAACCCATATAGAATACTCGTAGGCCACCACAAATTCTATTTTTAGTAACATTTTTGGCGATTTCACTAAACCAGAATCCTCAGAATTTTCTTGCTACCCATGTACAATTATGGCCTCAGTTTTAGAAAAACATAAAGCAGTACCTTATCTTTCAAACATCAAACTGATCAATCCTATTAAAGAAAACGATAAATCATTCCGTTTACTAGTCTTAAGTGAATTCCGAATGACCGCTTAGCAATTGAATTGAAGTGCTGCAAGGCAGTAAACATGCGCAAACAGGTTAGCACCAACGAATTTAGGACACACGGCTTAAGAAGAATGAGCGAGAGAAACCCGTGCAAATAAATATTATAGTGCGTAACACGGTTTTTTTGTATTCGGCAAAGATTTTTCGCGATGTACAAAGACTTTGGGGGACCGTCTTTGTACATGTACAAAGATTTTTTGCAAGACAGAAACTGCAAAAAAGGGACGAAATTCGTTAAAATTCTCGCGCTCCGCGCCGAAATGAGCGATTGTGGTTCTATATATCTTTATAATTTCAGAAATTGCATTTTGAAAGGAAAAATGCCAAATTTTTTGGCGCTTCGCGCCGTTTTGAGACGATTATTACTGATTTTTGCCCTCAGAAACCTAGAAATTGCATAAAATACGTAACCAAAGGTCGAACAACTCTGTTTTTGCCACACTAAAATCGCTACTGTACCATATTATAGTACCCAAAAATTTGTGTACGAAATGTACAAAAGACTTTAGGGACCATCTTTGTACATGTACAAACGGACCTTGTACAAAAAAACTGGTGCGTAAAAATAGTGCGGAAATTTAATAGTTCATATACGTAAAATGCCGAAGCGGGAGAACCATCGCATCTACATAACACGTGTACCATAATAAAGAGCATGATACGAATGCCATAATTCACCTATTGAGCCTTTTGACTGAATGTTGATTAAATATTGTCATGAAACTTGATACTGGTCTCAAGCTAAACCGGCTGCTTTACACAGGCCAACGTTTCCTTCCAAGCTCTTTACCAAACACCAGTGGAAAGTATTTTGAGAGGACGTCTTTTTTTCGGAGGCCGCAGAATATACTTCGATTTTTGTGTTTCTTTGAGAAATCTGATTTTTAGCAGATTCTTATGATTTTTTGAGCGCTTAGGTTATTTTTTCTTATTCCCCTCCCTTTTATGTCTTTAATAATCCGCAATTCCAAGTATACTCGTCCGTTTTGTTATGTTGAAAAATGGCTAGTAATGAAGGTAGATTGGCTGCATGTTGGTTATTGTAGTTTTAAAGAATTAAAACTGCCTGCATAATTAAAGTCCGACAATCGTTAGCTTCAACATTGTCTTTTCGTACAGGGTCCTTGTACATATACAAAAAATGGTCCGAAATTTTTTAACATTTTTACGTCTAAATTTTAGTTCACTATAATTTGGTACAGTGACGCGTCCTATATAGTAAAACTGAGTTTTTCGAACTTTAACCAATTTATTGGCATCTAAGGATATATTAAAATAGTTAAATGGAATAAATAAAAAATAAATACGTCGCGGAGCGCAGAAAAATCTTGATATTTTGGCAGCTTCTAAGTTGAATTTTCAACCTTTATAATGACAAATACTAGTTCATCAAAGAAGGTTTTTACCGTCCTAACATAATTTTGAAGCTTGCGCGCATTGACAAAAATTTGTACAAAACAACTTTGACATATTTAACATTACCTAAAATCAAGCTTAGGCTTCTAATAGAAGTTCAGTGCAAATTTCTATCTTGGTACGAAGCAGTATAACAGTATAGTATACACATTTAGATATTTAGAGTGTAGAAAATTTTAGAATTTTAGAATTTTAAAATTAGCAGCATGTACATTTCTACTGTATTTTTTCTGCGAAAAATTGCTGTGCATGTACATACATAAACGATCCCGAAAATTTCATGTACATCTTGAAAATGCTCGCTGATTACCAAAAGAAACTAATATGTATATGGACTTCGATTTTCGGCCAGAAACGCCGAAAAAAGTGACCTGAAAATGAACTAAAAACGCAGATTTTGCACAAAAATCGGATTGCGCGACCGAATTCGTTTAGGTGGAGGGATTCCTATCCCTTTTCACATGTATATAAACAGGTCCGCCCATCAAAAGGCTACATCCTGATTTAATTGGTCATAACTTCGGCGAATTTGAAGATAAAACTCTGGGACCAGCTGCACTAGATAGATAAACATATGTTTGTTTGAACCTCGTTAAAAACTTTGTCCAGCTGCCAGCGGTTCGTCGTGCACTGCGGCAATTTGTTTACACCTCACTTTGATATTGTTTAAACCCAAGACTTTCTGCATTGTATCACATTACTGCGTGTGTAGGTATCCCGTTTTGACATTTTCGACAATCTCTTGTCAAAAAAATTAATTAGCACAATTTTAAACCCCAGGGTAGATACGCGTTCTACTGAGCGCAACGATTTCTTGAAATCGTCAAAAGAGGATGCTAATCGATGACAGGACCAATGACGCTATTTGGCCTTTAAACAGTATTAAAGTAGGGTGTGAACAAATTGCCGTAGCGCCCGAACGATTGACAATTGGCCAAAATTTTTTACTCAGTATAAACGATGGCACTTTTATCTATCTAAAGCAGCCGACACTAGAGTCTTGTGTTCACATCAGCCGACGTTATAACCTGTTGAATTGGAATGTAGGCCATTACACCTACCTGAGGTTTTTGAAAATCGGGTACTGTCAGGCGATTTTGAGAAAACGGAAGAAGCTGCAAGATAATTTTTGAGCTTACTGCCGAAAATTTTGCCGTATAACGGTAATTTTCCGACGCTTCGCGCCGTATTCATAAATTTTTGTATGTTTCATCGCTAAAACCCACAAATTGGCTAAACTTGACTAATAGGGATCAAGAACTCCGGTTTATCGCTTATAACATGATAACATGCTACTGTGCGATACTATACTACCCTGAGAAAGTACATTGACTTTCGGGGACCGTCTTTGTAACAAAGGGACCATACACGAAAAATAATTGCCACCATGCAATATATGGGCATTCCTGGATCTCACCCCCTCTGGCCATCTCTACTCAGCCAATGTATGGTTTGCCATATCTGTTTTGCTCCGCTACTTTCAATCCGGATTAAGCTGACACGTTTTATCATTATTATCGGCTAAGCACGATCGTATGTTTCTTTAGAAAACACGTTGATGTCATGAGGTAATTACTGTAATTTCATTTTTTTCTTTGGGTCCCTCTTGCATACAAATTGGAGTAATCATCATCATATCTCATATCACAATCATCGTTTTCCGGCAATGTTTACATACACACTAATTACATATCTGTGATGCTGATCGTTAGATTGATGTACCTGGTCATAGTAGTTACGGTGGTACACATCTTTTTTTCAGTAGGCGATTATTAGTGTTTGATCCGCATTTCGCATACTAGTATATATTTGCTAAGACGGGATACTGTAATAGGTTGCTTGCGTGCATGGGCCAAGAGATGAAAATTTTCCAAAGGTCAAAAGAGGAAACGTAAAACATGGTGGTAGGGCGAAAAACGGCAAATTTATTAGGTTTGATGCATTCGCATCGAAAAATCGCTTGAAAAAACTGGGAATTTTTTTTTTAAATTCAAAACATTTCACCTTTCTCAAGCTCATGTGTAATTATATCCACACCTGGGCGTGGGGGATGTTCGGGCAGTGCGTCTCCAGAAACCAAAATACCCTTCCCCCGTCCCCCAGAAATCTAAATACCCCCCCAGAATTCAATTTTTGAAAATTTTTTGGTTTTATTCGCAATTTTTTTGATGCCAATGGATGAGAAACGTCGAAAAATGGTGTTTTTATCGCCATCACACCACCATTTTCAAGGCCATTTTTTTGACCTTCAAAAAATCTTGCACCCCCAGAATTTTCTTGCTGCCCACGGCTTATGCTTATATCGCGTTTATCTATCCCTGCACGTTTTCCTGCAGCTGCGCTCCCGAAAATTTGGCAATGTCTCCTAATTTTTGAGGATTGTGATTGTCCTGCAAAAACAAAATGAAAAGGTACGTTTTTTTGGCCAAACGAGGAAAAAGTTTCGAGTTTGTGCGAAAAATCGAACTTTGGTGTAAAAGCGTTTGAAAACTTATTATTTTCTTCGCTTAGTAGCTCAAAGCTAATTATTTTTTGTTTTATTTACGGATTTGATTAGGGAAGTGCAGAATCGTTCACTGTGGTAGCTAATCATACGAACAAAATTTATTTCGATCGATTGAGTACTGTTGACAAGAACGCTGTTCAATTTTTGAATTTATTAGTCCCTATCGCAGCTCGATTCCGAGCAAGATTCAATTCGTATGCCGGAAATTGGTTTTCGCAATGTTTATTTCGGATAGTTTGGAGAGCAAGCAGTCATCAATAACACAAGGAAATAAATCCGCGAGTGTAATTATTTAATGGAAAAGAAATTTCCTTGTCGCATAATTTGCACCTTAATCGCCGTAGTGTAAATCCTATTTTTATTTTTAATTTTTATTTTTTATCTAATTGTTTTTTTTTCTTAATTCCTATTTATCCTTCTCAACTACGCAAAAATATCTCAAGTTATGGGAAACGTGTCGAACTACAAGTCGGCTAGGATGACATTGAAAGACGTAGAAAATGACACATTAAAGGGCATCGACTCCTATCTCAAAATGTTAGAAATAGAAAAAATCGCCTATAGAGCAAACATTACCCTTTGACCCGAAACTGTAACGATTCATTTGTTGTTTTATGCCGCTGGATTTTCGTCTCACTCGGATAAACTTTGAACTTTGACCCCCAAAACATTGATCTTCTTATCGTTCTTCTTTACGATAGAATTTCCGCCTTTGATCAAGGACACGTTACCTCTATTATATAGGTATATACTTGCTCAACCATTTTCACAATTTCGCAAACGCGTTACACTATACTAACCGAGTCAGGTCTTATTACCATACGTGGGCAGCAAGAAAATTCTGGGGGGATGCAAGATTTTTTAAAGGTCAAAAAATGCCCTAAAAATGGTGGTATGGCGATAAAAACACCATTTTTCGACGTTTCTCATCAAGCACTATCCATTGGCATCAAAAATTGCGAAAAAAACGAAAAAAATTTCAAAAATTGAATTCCGGGGGTATTTTAATTCCTGGGGGGGGTTATTTTGGTTTTCTGGGGGGTGCATCACCCCCAAACCCCCCACGCCCAGGTGTGCTTATATTTTAAATTGTGTGGAAGCTCAATGTTGTGTAATAGGGCGAGTAAGGATCCCCGTTAGAACTCGATTATCAGGAAATATTTCACCCCTCCGGATTTTGGGCACAAACTTCTCGCTAAGTAATGTGTTGACATTTTCTTTACATTTTTTGGTCAAAAATAGTGAGCTCGCGAGCCCCTCGGCCACTCCCTCCGGGTTTCCACCCCCAGATATCTTTGAGTCTGAAATCCGGCAATTTTCTTAAAGAATCATTGCAAAGGCGCTATTCATTATCAGCTATCTGCTTGCTCAAAAGTTCCAAATTTTCGATGCGTCGTACCTATACTTATTTTTTGACTAGATTTTCATCACTTTGTTTGAGACAGAATATCGTCAGAAACGTCAAAAATGTTGTTTTTGACCACGGTTTTTTTTCTATTCGGCAAAGATTTTTCTTGATGTACAAAGACTTTTCGGGAGCGCCTTTGAACGTTTTTGGGAAGATAAAAACTGTACAAAAGTGAAAAATTCCCAAAAATTTTCGGCGCTTCGCGCCTGAATGAGTGAATTGTTTGATTTATATATGTGTTATAATAATAGAAATTACATTTAGAAAGCAAAACGACGAAAATTTTCGGCGCTTCGCGCCGTTTTGGAACAATTTTCAGTATGTTTTGTCATCAGAAACCCAGAAATTAGCTAAAAAAACACCACCAAAGGTCGAAAAACCCTATTTTACCATACCGAAAACGCCTTTACACTATACCATATAATAGCACCCAAAAGTTTGTATGCACAAAATGTACAAAGACTTTTGGGACTATCATTGTACATGTACAAACGGACCTTGTACAAAAAACTCTGTTTTTAACACTTATTTGCCGTTTTTGTGCTCGAAGGCATTTTGGAAAAGGTTTTTCGATTTTACCATCCGCCCCTCCTAGAACTCCCATGCAGTGCTGTGCGCATGTATAAGCTCATGTTAAATACTCCTTATGCAAATCGATCAGATATTATGTTTGCGGGGTATTGAGCTGTATATAGTCCGGAAAAACGATGAATCATTCCGCGTTTGAATCATTGTGTGGGCGAAGGATATGTGGCGTCCATTAACGGTATACATTAATTGTTAATAAAGCAAAGGTCATTATAACCGCCTCCTCTTATTCGATGTTGACCGGCTCCGAAATTCAAATTATCTTATTTCTCACGGGATATACGAGTGGGTATCCTTCATTCAGCTTTAATAGCTCTTTTAATGACGTCCGGTTATCTCTGAATTTTTTCGCTTATCTGCGTTAGTCTCCTATTTTTAATATTTTTAATAAGCTTGTTTTGATCATTTCTCGCAAAAATCTATCATCTCTTCTTTTTTACGCTTTTGCCCGTTTCGGCGCCAAAAAATTCGATAAATCGATATTTCTAACGCTTCGCGATGCTTATTGTACGTATTTTCGTGACTAATTAATATGACGTGCATATCTATAATAACACGGTATCTGTGCCTTTTTCGCCATTTGTCCCACCGATATGTTTGGTCCACTAGATTTCAGTCTTGTATTTATACTTGTCACGAAAAGCCGTCCAAAAATATTCTGCTCGGAAGCCTTGTAAAGCTGGATTAGCCTTATTTCGTATGTCGCAATGTACGCTTTTATGATGAAACGATGTAAGCGGCTTAAAGTTATCCCTTGTTGTTAGCTTATCTTGTTGACCGGCCGGGCTATTTTATATTCTGTATTGTTTAGGATATGCCTTTCCGTATAATACGTGTTTTTAATGTTTATTCGTTTCTGCATTATACTTGTGCAAAATTCGACTTTTTAGTGCGCTTTACTCTTGTTCTTCAACAATTAACCATTTTCCGTATTTATCCGTATTTTTTCATTAATTTTTTATTCAGTATTACTATTTATCTTGCAAAGATTAGAAAATTGGGAATTGGTGCGCTTAGGATTGTTACTGTTTTTCCTGACATTATTTATCCGCTTATTTTGGAAAGGGAGCCTAATAACGATTAATATCAAATGGATAATCAGAACTAAGATTGATGTGTATGAGTTTTTATAATAGCTCAAAAATGTATTACTATTAGGGCAGTATTAAAAATCATCAAATGCGATACATGATGCTAGGGTAGGTATTAAGGGTTTCACCCGTACCCCTCGAAATTCCCCCCAAATTCGTGATTTACCTAACATTTATGGAAAATTATAAAAATCGTGGTTTACCTAACATTTATGGAAAATTATAGAGTAGGTGCTGTTTTGAGCGTTTTTCGCCACCTGTTTCATCAAAAGTGTGAAACTTTTGGCGCTTCGCGCCTTATACTCATTTTTTGACTATCTTTTGTTCAATTTAATGGAATTTTTCTAATTTTTTTCAAATTTCTTATGTTTCCGCGCTTAGAAAGATAAAGCATCGTTATAAACGCCGAAAAACGATTTTTTGACGCGTATCCACCGTTTTTGATCCCAAAAAGGCACTTTACAGCTTCAACCCCGCCTCCAGAAATCCCATGATGTGCATGTCTGTTAACTACACTTATCGGCTTCTCGAATTTTAATAAGGCTAACGATTTTGATAGCATTCAAAATCATCGGAGAGCTATCTTCAAGTAATTCACTTGTGTTCAATTGGTTTTTATATTGGCAGGGTCGAAATTTGAAATAGGCTTGGTTGGTTTGGGATTGGGTCCAAAATTATTTCTGGTAAAAAAGTGTCAAAATAGTGCTACTTTAGCCAAAAAACGCCATTTTTCAATATTCTCGATTAGCTACGTCGGAAACGCGTGAAATATAAAATTGCAAAACTCGGCCGAGGATCTGTACTTGTTTAATTTTGGGGGTTTCAACCCCTCCCCATCACGTGCTTGTAAGAAAAGAACTGCCGCAGACAAATAAAAACGGTTAAAACTATGAAATTGCCTATGTGTTATAAGATACTGGCAAAATTAGACTGGTTACGAAAAACTGGACAATTGCTCCGAGCCGTTGACGTCAGTGTCAAAATTAATATGTTAATTAACATGACCTTGTTTGTCGGAAAAATTCTATAGTCATATTATGCTCGCATTCGTATGTTTGAAACGTGTTAAACGACTAATTAATGAACAATTAGTCTTATTCAGTAAAATTATGCCTGAAGGAAAGTCCACCTGGGCTTTTTTGACCTAAACTTTGTTTTTTAGTAAGTTTGTTTCTTTTGTTTTTATAGCTTGTTTGTTTCTTAAGTTTGTTCAAATATTAAAGAACCGAATTAATTATATACACTTCGGACTGTAATTGAAGTATTGATTTTAATTGACGTTTTTAATGCAAATAATCGATTTCGCTAAAGTTATGACCCGGAATTGGAAGCACGAATCTTAGTGTACTGTTAATCTCTGGGGACGGTCACGTGTATTTCAGAAGAGTTTGATGTCGGAAGCTGATTCTTGATTCAGTTCATTTAAGAATCGAAAAATGAATATTTTTTCTAATTTTCGATTATTCATTATTATTTATTATTATTTATTGTTTATTATTATTGTTATTCTCATTTCGATTATTCATTACAGATAAACAGCAAGAAATAAAAAAATCTGGACAATTTTAAAACATGAGCAATAATGATACACAAGGTAGTTTTATTTGTTTGAGAAATGTGGAAACTAATTTGAGAAATTAATGAATCGGATTAGGTTGCATATCGTAATTTTTATTACTTGCTTTTCGTCTAAACTAATGTTCTTCGGAATTCTAAATAATTGCCAAAATTCAGTCGATGTCTTTAATTAACTCCAAAACTTTCTATTTTTATGTACTGAAATGTTTGTCCTTTGTCCTAATTTATCACCCAATTTCTGTACTGGATGGCTTTTTACCTTGCTGCTCGCCTTACGTTCTCAAAAAATTTTGAAAGTGCCAAAATAATTTAATTCTGCGATTTTCACATTGAGGGATTATTTAGGTCACAGGGCCGATATGTGGGTTGGCACGGGTATCCACATGCCGCCCTATGCGAACGGCCCGAAACGCCCCAGGCATAAACCGCACCGGGCTCACAGGCGTCACAAGCGATTGGCCGTTGAAACCAGGGACGAAGAGGAGGACAAGAAGAGGCTATTGGGTACATCTCGTTTCGCATCTTTAAACAATTGGGCCAAAATTTACGAAATTTATCGTCATTTACGGAAAACTCATTAAATTGTTATTTCTGCGGTATATTCTTCCGTTATGCGTCAAAACGTATGCTCAACTCTAATAATGCTTAATGCCCTGAGGCTAGCACTTTCTATCTCGAGAAATAGTTGCTACTCGACAGTTGTAAAGTAGTTTACACTAAAAAAATTTATTTCGCGCCCAGAGACTTGTGGGGAAGTCAATTTAAAAAAAGTGTTATTCGTAACAACAGGATTTCTAAGCTGTAAGTCATTCTTCACGTTCGATAGTTGTGCTAAGTTTACACTGGAGATGAACTTTAGGTAAGGTGCGTTGCTGAATCTTATATTAATTTTAAGTAAAAATTTTTCGTTTATTGGTCGGAAGTCGCACTGGTAAATTTGCTATAGAAACATGGTGTTCGCTCAAAAATGACTGAAAAGGACTTTTTACACCGACCGAGTTCTAGGTCCAAAGAACGCGCTTTTCTCACTTGAAGCCGTCAGGAATTGGAGGAACGCGTTTTTCCTCGCTTTCCTACTTTACAACATTACAATACCTCACAACTTTGCTTCAAGTCAATAATTGTGTGTAAACTTGTGGACGCAAAATGAAAACGGGAGCTTAATTCGACTAATGCTAGGAACGGGGAAATTATATTTGTTTACTAATCTTGTTTTGTTCCGCCTATTACGGTTTACACCTGTAAAGAAAATCTTTGAAATATTTGTGTAAATAGAGTAGTGTTCACTGTTTTTTTGTACGAACCTCTTTGTACATGTATAAAGATCTCCGGAAAAGTCATTGTGCGAGCGAAAATTTTTTTGTACATATAACGTGTAGATATGCTATTGAATGTACACTTTTTTACATACTACTAGATTGTTATCTGTGACCCGCACCCTTCGAAAAAGGTGTAACTTTGTCCTAAATTCAGCTGGTTATATTAGTTCGGCCAGGACCGCCAAAATTTTCCTTGAGTTCTCAGGTTGAAATTACACATAAAATCCGATTCAGCAAGTTAAAATAACTTGTGCTACACAATAATAAATAATAAAGCGATTGCAATCTGCTGAGTGAATCTCATAAGAGACACCAATTTGCTTATGAATTTAATGCAAAGCAAAGATAAAAGAGTCAATTTTATCTTCAAACGGCAAAAAACAGTGCAAAGTTGTTTAATAGTTCTTTTTTCTGCATAAAATCTTTATAAAGCAGTATAAATAGATGTAAAATATGCTTAAGTCTGTACAAAGATGCTTAGAGATAGATTTTGGACTGTTTAATGCCAGCGCTTGGAGATAAATACAATGTAATTATGATATTCGGCGCGGAGCGCCTAAAATTTTTGAAATTTTGTTGAAAAAATACTCAAAAAAGTGTTAAAATTACTATTACTTTGCCCCAAAAAGTCCTTGTACATTGTACAACGATGGCTCCGAAAATCTTAGTACGAGCCTCAAAATCTTTGTCTCGTACAAAAAAAACAGTGGTAGTGTTACAATACGAATAGTGAATAATCTATTCTTAATTATCCGCGCGTATTTCGAACCACCGCCGGATATGCATGACATGGGTGTGAAGCTCTGTCGCTAGTTTACAATGGGAATTGATGATCGTTTATTTTTCTTTAGATTCGGTAACTTGGCAACAGCGCGCTTTACAAAACGCTGTGTTGTATAATGCATTCAACAAATTATGGGTTTTGTGCTTTACAATGCCGTAATGTCGTCTATCTGGTCTGGTTGTAGCGATGAGTTTTGGTTGTACACCTCCCAGAATAGACAAATTTGAAATTTTTGGGGAAAATACAAGCATAAGCTGAAAATGAATATAAATCGAAATTTTTTTCAAGTGTCCTGAAAATTTATCATAATTTATGGATTAGCGTAGTTTTTACGCTTTTTTTGACAAATTAAATTTATTTTTGGAGGTCATTGTGGCCCAGGAAGCTCAGTAACTGAGGCCCGAATCCGCCGATCTCGCACTGTAATGTGCATCACATGGCTGGCAACATACATGCACAGTATGGGAATTCTGGGGGGTGAAAACCTAAAGTGCCTTTTTTGGGCCCAAACATGGCCGGTACGCGTAAAAAACATCGTTTTTTGGCGTTTCTGACGATACTCTATCCTTCTAGAGCATGAAATCATGAAAAAAATTTCGAAAAAAGTCGAATAAATTGACCAATATATCGCTTAAAACATGAATATATGGCGCGAAGCGCCGAAAATTTGGCGATTTTGAGCAAATAGCCAAAAACCCTTAAAGAGACACTTTTTCTACCAATTTTCAGGTAAGTTTAGAAACTTTTGAAAAATTACCAATTCTGGGGGGGGGTGAAAAATTTTTTGCGGGGGTGAAAAATGATTCTGCGGGGGTGAAACCCCCCAAACCCCAAGATCATGTATGGCTGGCAACAATGTATACTACGGTCAAGGAATCGTAATATAAATTTTTAAGCCCTATTTTCGTTGGTTTTATTCATCGATTTAGTCGACGTTATTCAATAGGGATGATTCCTCTTGATATACTTGGTGAATAAATAAATACAAGCATAAAAAATCGCTGTCGAGAGAATGCAATAATGAAAAATTTATAATTGTGTGTAAACTGGCGAAAACATGATCGAAATTCGAACCGGAATGGGAACGCTTAGAAAAATTCATGAATCCTGTAACAAAATACCCAAAAACGCTCTATATAGCGTTGGAAAATTGCCAGTGCGGTCTTGTGTACCATAATCGCCTTTTAAGACCTGAATTGCCAAAAAAAATTTCCGACTCTTTTTTCTTATATCCGTTCAGATTCACGAAAATGGATCGTTCCGGATTAGAGTTTACGATTTTGTAAGCGGGTTTCTGCCTTGAATAATTGCCAATATGTTTGAATACATGCAGATTCTTTTTCGATTTGTAGGTTTAAACCGTACTTCCTTTACCCTGGCAATTTGCCAAAAGTCATTCTATTAAAGATAAATAAATGTTCACAATTTTCCGTTTCCGACCGGCCCTGACTTGGAAGATTGCCAATTTTTTTGTACTACAGTTTATCTGGACCGTTTTTCCTGAAATCGAGCTACTGGCCTAACCTGTTTACACTCGTTCTTCGTATCGTTTACACAGGCGCCCGGTCAGCGGGTCCAATTTTTGTTGAATCAAGAGGACGACACCCAATCCGACTATGAAAATAAACGCATATTCACCGAAATGGTGGAATTGAACGGAACGGACGCGCAACAAGAATGGCGGGAAACGGCTAGGTTGAATATTTCAATTAATTTAATTGAATTTCCAACTAATTAGCTAATTTATTTTTACAAAATTGGCTAATTAAATAAATCAGGGCGACGCAAACCTTACGGTTTTAAGCATCAGGTGATTGTTTAGTGGGCCAAATAGAGTAAATGATAATGATTAATCAGTGCACGTAGCCCAGGGGGAATGGGGGATCCGGACCCCCAAAAAATTCAGAAAAATCGGAAAAAAAGACTTTTACACGTTATTATGTGCAATTTTTGGCTTTTTTCGGCTTAGTCTCTCCAAAAATCGGTGTTGGTCCCCCAACATAGGACAGCCAGCTATGTGCCTATGATTAATTTGCGAATTTAGATGATAGGAAGGAATGAAAGGTTATACTGCTGTCTGACCAAAAAAACTTTAAATCTTGAAAACTCGGCAAGTTGGTCGAAAAGCCGAAAATTGATTCGAATTTATCGATAATAAGAAAAATTTCAATGAGAACAATCAGAAAACTTGAAATTTGCATCAAAAATGAAAAAAACGGATGGTACGGCGATTAAATCGATACCTTATGAACAGTGGCGGATCTAGGATTTTCCTAAGGGAGGGGGGCGGTACCCCTAAGGGGGCGGAACCGTGACTTGGGCGGAAAAATTAGCCTTTTTAACCCAAAAATCGCTAAAAATCGCTCAAAAATGCTTAATTTTGCGCACTATTTTGGGCCAATGTGGGGGACGGCCGCCCCCGCTCCCAGCCCCTTCTTAAATCCGCCCCTGCTAATGAAGAAAATCCGGTGTTCAAACAATCTACTGTATCTTACGCGTATTATCTAATTGTGCTATGCTTTCTTTGCGGATTTATATTCATATACATATTTACACTTATATTTTTATATTTATATGTATAATTATACTTTTGATGTATTTATTCATGTGGAAAAAAAGATGATTCACGTGCAAATTTGAAAATTTTCAATATTTAGCACGTAGTCCATTATCATCATCGCATTCCGTTTACCGTGGGTCGATTTTTTTGCAAAAAAGCTTTAATAATTAATCGAAATTTAATTCGAAGTTAATCTGACCATAAAGAAATTAAATATAATTGTTTTTTTATATAATCGACTAGTCTATTTCTGTCACAATACAAAAAAATGGACCTCCGCAAATCATTTGAATTTTTGGTGTTAACTTTACACACTCACAACGCGCTCGGTATTGAGTGTAAACAATGTACTCGGTATAATTTTTTTTGATCGAATTAGAATGGTGTAAGGCAATCAGGCAATTCTGTTGTTTAAACTCAAAACTGAACACATTTGGCTTGTGGTACGATGTCGAATGAGACCAGTTTACACCTTAATTATCAGTTTACAACGTTTTGTAATTCTCTGTTTTGTGCTCTGTTGTTTAAACTCAAAACTGAACACATTTGGCTTGTGGTACGATGTCGAATGAGACCAGTTTACACCTTAATTATCAGTTTACAACGTTTTGTAATTCTCTGTTTTGTGCTCTGTTGTTTAAACTCAAAACTGAACACGTTTGGCTTGTGGTACGATGTCGAATGAGACCAGTTTACACCTTAATTATCAGTTTACAACGTTTTGTAATTCTCTGTTTTGTGCTCTGTTGTTTAAACTCAAAACTGAACACATTTGGCTTGTGGTACGATGTCGAATGAGACCAGTTTACACCTTAATTATCAGTTTACAACGTTTTGTAATTCTCTGTTTTGTGCTCTAATTAATTCGGCGGTCTGTTAATTAATTAGCGATTTATTTAATTAAAAAATTAAATGGTATTTCTCTCTAAATTTCACGTTAGGTGGGTGAAGTTTGAAGAGGATGTGGAGGAGGGCGGTAATCGGTGGTCCAAGCCCCACGTAGCCACCTTATCACTGCACTCGTTGTTCGAATTGCGATCGTGTTTGCTGAGTGGTACCGTAATTTTGGATCTTGAAGCGACAGATTTGACGCAAGTTATCGGTAAATGCTAAATTAATTTTTTATCTCTTTTTGTTTCACTTTTTGCTTTTATAATCATTTTTAAATTTTTTGAATTATTTTTATCTTATCACCATACGTGCACAGCATGAAGATTGTGAATGGGTGAATTTTTCAAGGTTATTTTTAGCATCAAAACCGGTGGATACGAAAAATGATCTTGGGGATTCACCCCTTCCCCCAGATTAAGTTTTACCCCTCCTTCAGAATTTTTTTACCCCCCCCCCCCCGCAGAATTTGCGATTTTTTGTAAGTTTCAGGAAATTTCTTAAAAATTAGTAGAAAAGGTGCTTTTTTAGCGTGTTTAGCTATCTATTTGTCTTAGCCATCTATTTTTTTCGCTTTTGGAGGATGGGGGAAGGGAAGGCCGACCTTAAGTGGGGATCCACTATCCCCTGTTATATCTATGCTCAAAAGTGTCAAAATTTCGGCGCCTCGCGCCCACGCTTTTTTTGTATTCTGCAAAGATTTTTCCCGAGTGTACAAAGACTTTTCAGGACCGTCTGTGTACATATATGTTCAAAGATTTTTGGGAAGACAAAAACTGTGAAATGGTGTAACGTTCTGGAGAATTTTCGGCGCTTCGCGTCGAAATGAGTAATTTTTTGCCCTATATATCTTTTAAATGGCGGAATTTGCATTTAGAATGGAAAAATGTCAAATTTTTCTGCGCTTCCCGCGCCGTTTTGAGACAATTTTTAGTAATTTTTGACGTCAGAAAGCCAGAAATTAGCTCAAATACGCTAACAAAGATCCGAAAAACCCTGTTTTACCACACTAAAATCGTTACTGTACCATAATATTTGCATGTACAAAATGTTCGAAGACTTTGTGGGGACCAGCTTTGTCACGTGATACAAACGGACCTTGTGCAAAAAACACTGCTCGCGCCATATACTCATGTTTTGACTATATTTTGTTCAGTTTGATCGACTTTCTGATTTTTTCGAAATCTGTTTACGTTTTTATGCTCTAGAAAGATAGAGCGTCGTCAGAAACGCTGAAAAGCGATGTTTTTGACGCGTACCTATCACACATGCACAGCATGAGAATTCTGGGGGGGTGAAATTATCATATGCCTTTTTTGGGCCCAAAAATGTTAGGTACGCGCCAAACACATCGTTTTTAAGCGTTTCTGACGATGCTCTATCTTTCGAGAGCGTAAAAACATTTCAAAAATTTCGAAAAAAATCTAAAAGTCGAAAAAATCGAATAAAACATAGTCGAAACGTTGAGTATAATGACGCGAAGCGCCGAAAATTTTTGGGAAATTCCGAAAAATCGCCAATTCTGATGGAGGTGCGAAAAATTTTTGCGTGAATGAAAATTTTTCTGGGGGGTAGGCCCCCTCCCTATATCATGCATGCTTATGACGCTGAAATAATCAAAGTGCGGCTTTTCAACAAGTCTTTCATGTGGTATTGACTTGTTGATTATCAATTTTGCGGATTTTTCGATTCTATTGATTTGTTAATGTTATTTTTATTTCGGAATCGTGTTTTGGAATTCCTTAAAGTTCTACAAATGTTCAATTTTTTCCGAAAGTTCTGATCGATTTATTTCGATTTTAGCGACGAATGGTAAATGAATAAGATCAGGACATCAGCAGTGTAAAAAATGCATCGCGTTTGAACGAGTTCCTATCATACGTGCACAGCATTGGAATTCTGGGGGGGGGTGTCAGGCTTGAAAAATGTTTAAAAAGTGCCTTTTTGGGCCAGAAACCGACGGGTACACGTCAAAAACAATGTTTTTCGACGTTTCGGACAATGCTCGTTCTTTTGTAGAACATAAAAACGAAAAAATTTTCAAAAAGTGGAAAAATCGAGTAAATTGAACAAAATACTAAAAATGTGTATATGGCGCGGAAGCGCCAAGATTTTAGACTTTTACGGCAATAATGAACCAAATACGCTTAAGAGGGCACACTTTTTTACACTTTTTACGAAAAATTAACAATTCTGGGGGGGATCGCGGCCATTTTGCTGGGGGGTCGTACCTGCACATACGGGTTGAGGGGTATTACCCCCGCTGAAGGAGTCAGCCAGACAGGCACTGTCTGGCGATTTTGAATGACGGAACGTTTTCTCCACCATATTTCAGGTCAAAAGCAGTGAAAATATCAAAATTTATCTGGATTAACACTTTTATGTACTTTTTAAAGCCGACAAGCGCCAAAGATGACCAACTTCTGTATTCTTTTCTGTTAAAATTGATACAATGCAGTCGAATTGTATCAAAAATGGTATAAAAAATGTATTTAAAGTGCGAAATTACCACGGAAAGACGTTTTATAGGCTTTTTTGACTATTTCGGTCGTCTAAACTGTGTTATTTTTGTACAAGGCCCGTTTGTACAAGCACAAAGATGGTATCCATAAGTCTTTGTACATTTTGTACACACAAATTTCTAGGGTACTATAATATGTTACAGTAGCGATTCAGTGTAGCAAAGGCGGAGTTTTTCGACCCTTGCTAGTGTATTTTAGCTATTTTCAGGGTCTCTAAGGGCAAAAATCACTTAGAATCGTCTTAAAACGGCGCGAAGCGCGCAAAAATTTGACATTCTTCCTTTTGAAATGCAATTTCTGCATTATAAAGCTATGTAGAACACACAAATACTCATTGCCGAAAACATTTCCGAATTTTAGACCTTTTTTGCAATTTTTGTCTTCCCAAAAATCTTTGTACACGTACGAAGACGGTCCCGAAAAGTGTGTGTACATCGGAAGAAAAAATCTCTAAAAGAACAAAAATTTTGTAAACGTTAAATTTACTGTTTTGGGTTTCGGATATTTTATTTCTCGCCCCTGCCGATCCTAACCTTATGCGCCTTTGGCGGGTCAGTTGCCATTCAGGGGGGTCAACCCCCCTAGAACACGTACGGTTTACACTAATTTTCTCGGTAATCCGATCCGCTCAGGCACGTAGCCGTCGGGGACTGGGGAAGTCCGGACCCCCTAAAATTCAGAAAAACCGGAAAAATAGGACTTTTTACACGTTATTTTGTGCTCTTTTTGGCTTAGACCCCCCAAAATTGGTGTTGGTCCCCCAAAATAGGAGGGTCAGCCCCGTGCCTGGCTCTCTCACACATAGGACAATTTTTTTAAATTTTTTATTTGTACATTGCATGGCCATATTACTTAATTGTTTACCTCTATTGTTAGTGTCTGAGCTACAGCGAGAAAAGCATGGACTTTGTATATAACGTATCATTAGTGTGCGCTGAAAAATTATGATCTGATGACCATAACGATATTGATTGATAGATCAATGTGGGTAAATAAACTGGCAAACGAGCGAAGAATAGTTGAATAAATATTTGGATATAAATAAAAATATAATCAGAAAATAAAATTAAAAATAAAAAATTGCAACGATACGGTGTTGCATAGCATTAGAATATTTGTTGCAGGCGCGGATTTAGGGGGGGGCGGCCACCCCCCCCATTGGCCCAAAATAGTGCGCAAAATTGAGGATTTTTTTGAGCGATTTTCGGGTTAAAACGGCTAATTTTTCCGCCTAACGCAGGGTTCCGCCCCCTAGGGGTACCGCCCCCCCGGGGTACCGCCCCCCACCCCCGTAGGAAAATCCTGGATCCGCCACTGATTTGCTGTATCAATACTTTAGGATATTAACGCGACTTTCGAATTAGCTCCCATTAGACGACCGAACAATGCCTAATTTTCAGTAGAACATTTCTGGAAAGAAAGCCACATTTTAAATAATTTTAAATTTAAAATTAAAAATTTAGCAATATTTAAAACTTAAATTTTTACATTTTTTTTAAATGAGTCAGAAAATGCTTAAGGCAGTCTAAAATAGCTGATGCATGTTAAACTTCGATACTCTAGGCGTAGCCTGGGGAGACAATAATCATCGAATTATGCATACTGTATGTATGTTTACAGTTTAAAAATAATTGCACATCGTTGCTTGTCCGTAAAATCGCGCAAAATTTTTTGCCTCTTCGGAAAATATTTTTAAAATTAAGCCTTCCGTTCTAAATTTCGTAATTTTCTCTTTTGGTTCTATTCTCTTAAAATTTAAAATTGAATATAAAACTGGAAAACACACCCCGAAGTTTTAATATAAGCTCAGTAAACTTCAGGAATGTAAAGATTTGTATTAAGATCGTTAGCGTTCAGCGAAAGGTCGATTGCAAATTGTCTGAATTTCCGTGTCGTTTAACTTGCAGTTGCTTTTCGGAGTTTCAATTATGTTATTAAGGTATACATATTTATATGGCATTAGTGAATAAAAACCGTTTTGTAATTAATGTACGCAATTTTTTATGAATGAAAGTATCCCCGCTGTAACGTGTGTAGTTTGCGGGAATTCCGGGTGTCAGGCCCCAAAGACAATCGAATCGCTTCGCACCGATTTCTAAGAAGGCAATCACTTTTTTTGCATAAAACTGCCGAAAATTTGGTTTTTTTTGAAATTTTTTGCCCCAGAAATTATTTTCAATAAAGTGCTGCGAAAAACGCTATTTATCATATAAATAGCGGATCTTTGGACCAATTTTTTGACTGTCTTGGGAAAAACTGGGCTACCAGCCCCTCCGCTTTCGAAAATCCTGATTATTCCTCTGTCTAGACTGGATAACGTTGGAGAATGAGAAATTTTGCAGAAAAATTGAGGAGAATGAACAAAAGCGAAAATTTTCTTCAGAAGTGCTTGAAATGGATCAGAAACTGTGGAGAAAAGTTATTTTAACATATTTCAGCATTTATACCAGTTTTGAGCTCATTTGTCTTCCAAAAAGCTTACCAACTGATCTTAGTCGAGTTGATCTGCTGTTCAACCACGCTTCGCGTCTGTGCTATCGGTCGCTCGGGGCATTTGAGCAGAAAAACGTTAAACCCCTATTGTAATGTTTCACGTTAGAGCTAAAGTCCAGCGCCGCGTCTGAACGTATAGGTATCAGAGTAAAAACGAAAAGCCTCTAAATTTCACAAATAAGGGAAAACTCCTAACGCCGCATAAAAGCAGAAACTCATATGAAATCGAGAACTCTTAAAACCCGTATTGTGATGTTTCACATAGACGTTTTACTCGAGAAGCTGTTGGCCGCCAAATCGATCGACGAAAGTAAGCGCGAGCCGATCCGCGAGTCGTTGTTGCGCAAGCACGTTCACCAGTACGAGCACGCCAAGCCGTCGGCGTCGGGCAAAGAAAACGCCGGCGGCGGCTCGACGTTTTTGAGTACCGTCCGCTCCATCGCCGACATCGGGCGGCAATTTTCGCACGCCCGAAATTTGCAGCAGCAGGACGCGTCGCCCGCTGACGCCGAAGGATCGGAAGTTCATTTTTTTGCTTGTTTACGTTTTGTTTGATTCTCGGAGTTTGGTTTGGTTGTTCTGTTTTTGTTGTTTAATTGTCTAATTTGCTTGTTTTTCCTTTTTTGCACTTTTTTAACGGTATTGTTTTGCTTTTTTTCTTTTTTTCGCGGATTTTTTTCGGCTGTTTTTGGGTTTTTTGGTGGTTTGGTTGTTTTTCTTTTGGTTGTTTATTTTTATTTGGTTGCTTTTTTTGGTTTTGGTTGTTTGGTTGGTTTATTTTAGTCGTTTTTGTTGTGTTTGATTGTTTGGCGGTTTTTTGGTTTTATTGATCTCATCCTCCCAAAGCTAGATAATCTCTGGCCCCCCCCCCGAAATGAAGCCCCAATTTTCTGCAAAATAAATTGAATTTTTTTGTCGTTTTTTGGGTGTTTTTTGGCTGAAAATCGGAGGCATTTACCTTCCCTGCCGCTGAGAATGTTCCGGGACCCCCGCCCCCACCAAAAATTTCGACCCGTTGCATGTATGAGTAAGTTGCATATAAATTATACATAAAATAACGCAAAAATATTTTGATTTTTTAGACGTTTTTTTGAGCGATTGGCCCTGGTAACGTAGGTTTGAAACATTAGAGAATCCAGAATACTCCGACTTGGGGCGGTACTTTATCTTTTTCCCTGCTCGAATGCACTCATATCTCCAGGCACGTTGCTGGTCAGTCCTATTTTGGGGGGACCAACACCAATTTTTGGCGGGGGACTAAGCCCCAAAAAGACAAAAATAGCACAAAATAACGTTTAAAAAGTCATATTTTTCCGATTTTACTGAATTTTGTGGGGGGGGGTCCGAACCCCACCCCCATTCCCCCCCTGAGATAGGTGCCTGCATATCGCAAAATATCGTTTTTTCTTGTAGACAGAACAACACGTGGTCTCGGGGTGGGGGTTAACTGGGATTTGACCTCCCCGGATAGCAGTACATTTTCTCGTTTTCCCGCAGAATTGCCCGAAATTCCTGAAAATTCTCTGGAAATTTGCCGTTTTAAGCGCTTTTTTTAGTTGCCCGTTTGCTCAGAAATGTTAAATTTTCGGCGCTTGGCCGGTCTTCCCCAGAATTTTCATGCTATGAATTTCTGGTCGTTCCCTTCCCCTCCCCTTAACCTCGCTTTAGTTTACTCGCCCCCCTGCTTCAGGCACGTAGCTGGCCGTCCTATTTTGGGGGGGACCAACACGGATTTTGGGGGACTGAGCCCAAAAAAGGCCACAAATAGCCCAAAATAACGTTCAAAATGTCATATTTTTCCGATTTTTCTGAATTTTGGGGGGTCCGAACCCCCGCATTCCTTCCTTGCGTGCCTGCCCTGCCCTCTGCCGACTTTAGGCAAAGGCTTCTCTTTTTTGTAAATGTTTTTTGCTATTTTTGGTCAAAAAGTGAATGTCGTTTACCTAACCTTTCAAGAAATGTCCGGATAACCCCTTCCTAAATTTTCAGCCGGTATTCGTCTGGTCGTAAGCAGGTATAAAGATATCGAATGCGCATACATGCAGCCGGGGGAATGGGGGACCCCCCACCCAAAAGCCGGTTGACCCCCATCCCCCTGAAGCCAGAAAAGGTACTTGACCCCTCCCCGGTTTATGCAAAAAAAAACTGCATTTTTTGGCGGGTTTTTAGGCGGTTTTAGTTCGTTTTTGGCCAAAAGATGGTGGCCATTCATTAAACAATACATGTTACGGCTCGAAATTTTGAGTATAGGGTCCCCGGCTATTTTGAAGGGGGGGGGGTTAGTGACCTTCAATTTTTGGCCAAAAAACGCGTAAAATTGGCCAAAATTCAATTTTACAATTTGAACGTTAATTAAATGCTTTTCTGACTCGTGTTTTTTTTAAATTTCGGGAATTTTGTTAGAATAAATTTTAGAATATTTCTCATTTCTCGAATTTTCAAATAAATGGATTTTTATTTTTTGAGAAATTGTGAGAATGTACAGATTTTTAGGACTTACTCTGCCGTGCTCAGTAGCGGATCTAGGATTTTTCTAAGAGGGGGGGGCGGTGCCCCCAAGGGGGGGGGGCGGAACCCTGACTTGGGCGGAAAAAATTAGCCGTTTTAACCCGAAAAATCGCTAAAAATCGCTCAAAAATGCTTAATTTCGCGCACTATCGTGAGCGCATATCGGGGGGGGCGGCCGCCCCCTCCCCTAAATCCGCCCCCTGGCCGTGCTTGTAATTGGGCGAAAATCGCGCAATATGCGGTTTTATTCGTTAACTCCCCGGTTTCACTATTCCGATTTTTTTTCCCCATTTTACTCCTTGATTTTAGCAGCCAGCTTATCAATTTATTTTAATTTTTCATGTATTTCGATTTTATATTTTTAAAATGATATAATTGAGCTGATTTCAAATTTATTTAGGTTTATTTTGCCTCCTCAACAATTCATTATTTGCTGCCGCTTCTTGTATTTAATGCACTGTATGATAGTCTAATAATTTTTGCTAATAAATGGTTTCAAATAGAAATGGCGCCCACACGTGCTTTTATATATATGTTTTATTTATTTATTTTATTTTATTTTATTTTTATTTATTTTATTTATTAATTATTTATTTCATTTTTATTTCTATTTATTTTTAAAAGTTGTATTTTATTTTATTCATTTATTTTATTTCGAAAGTATTTATTTTATTTATTTATTATTTATTTTATTTCTATTTTTATTTATTTTTAAAAATTGTATTTTATTTTATTCATTCATTTTATTTCGAAACTTAAATGAAAAATTTATATATTACGAAATAGTAAATTAATCATTGCGGATCCTAAAAGTACATTTATTTCAGGAGGGATTAGCGTAATCTTAATTTAGCCTGTAACGTGTTAATCATATTGTGGATTATATTATATTGGAATTATTATTTACAATTATATTAGAGCATCAGGTTACTAAATCACATCTATTTTTGGAGCATGATGAAGAAGCCTACTCGTAACATGATATTGAATGATTGATTTTCTAATCAGTTAACGAGTTGTTAATTCTATTCAAAGCTAGTACTGGACATTTTTGGTCTGGAATTACTCAGATGCTGTATAGCGGAAAAACTTTAAAATCTAATTGAAAATTAATTTTATGGTTTACGTGAAAAATAGTTGATTTGTAAAAATCAGACAAATTAAATTTAAAAAAATTCGTAGGTTGAAATTTAAAAGTTTCAACTGGGGCGATTAAGTCGAACTTAAATGGGATTAACTTTTGTTACGGACGAGTGAATACTCATTTTGCATGTAATTTATTGAATTTTCAAACAAATTTTTGTTGTAAATAGATAAACAAATAAAAATAAAAATAAAACAACTTCCGTAGCATATTTATTACGAATTAAGTAATTATAATAATAAAGTAATAAATAAACGAAATAAAATAAAAACATATATTATGTATAATAAAATAAAAAATAAATAAAATAAAAATAAATAAAATATAGAAATAAATAAAATAAAAAATAAATAAAATAAGGATAATAAATAAAATAAAAAATAAAAAATAAAATAAAATAAATAAAATAAAATAAATAAAATATAAATAAATAAAATAAAAATAAATAAAATAAAAATATAAATAAAATAAAAACATATAGTATAAAAACATATACTTATGTACATTAAATGTATTAAATAGTTCAGGAGTTTATTTTTAATTTACTTCTAAAAAATTTATTAACGTATCGGCAACCAATTCATTATTGAGTCGACTGAACATTTTTAATTAATTCATTATAAATTAAGCGAATTGCTGATTATGATTCAGAAATTGCTTGTTCTATTTGAATGATCAGGATAATTCAAATTAATCGGATCGCTTTTTCCTTAATTTAGCGTTGCTTGACTAATATAATTTCTGCTTTACCGGATTTCTCTGCAATTCAGCCAAATTAAATAGTTTTTTTCAAGATATACTTCAAATTATTATTTATAGATTTATTATTATAATTTTTTTTAATATAATAATTGTTATTATTATTATTATTATTATTATTATTATTATTATTATTAATATTATTAATATTATTATTATTATTATTGATTCTTTTATTACGAAATTTCACTGCTTTATCTGCTTTAAATTGTTTATCTTATATAGGATAAATAAATAGATAAATGCATAAAGGAATTAATATCGATTTGGAAACAAAGCGAAATTTAGGAAAATAGTGCACAGAATAATTCATTGTAGGGAAAGAAATACAAATGATTAAGTTGACTTTCATATAACGAACGTAGACTAACACAAAGTAAGTGAATAGAATGCAATAAGTGAGTACATAGTTAGAAATTAAAAAAAAATTTCAAAACAATTTTATAAAGTATGTATATTAAATATTTTTAGACGCGAAGTTGTCGAAACTGTGCTCAGTTCCTCCCAATCCGTCGGGCGCCCTCGTTTCCCCCGCTTTGCCCACCAGTTTACAATTGCCAAAAGTTGGCTCGGTGCCAAAGGACATTAGCCGCGAGCCATGTGCACTGGACGCCACCAAGGTTAATTTTATAACGTATTGGCATTCCGTTGCCATAAACTACTTGTTTCTGTAACTGATAAATAATTCAAAAAACAATAAGCGATTAGACAAATAAACAACAAATAAACAACACGTAAGTGTAAACAAAACATTGTCATTTGCTCGCTAAAGACAAGATGTCTCAAAATTTGGGTTTTAGTGGTTGGCTGAATCGACCTTCGTTTTCCCGGTTTAAAACGGAAGTATTGATATTTTTACCGCTTTACACTGGTATTTTGCAAGTCCAAAGATGTTTATTAGGGGATAGTATGGATGACTTTACATTTTTAACACAAAATGGCATAAATCACCTAAAATGGCTTTAAAACGCGTGTTTTTTTCCAAAAATGTGGGAAGGTGGAGACTTTCTACCGTTGTTGATCGGGACAACCGATTTTAGGTGGGCTGCATCTATGCTGGGTTCTGATTGGTTTACACTAACAATTTTTACTCGTTCAAGCCGGCATTTTCACCAGTTGCAGGCATCGTTTGGCGATTTAAAGGTGAATTTTTGCCAACTTTAAGCCGGCAGTCGTAAAAAAAGATGAATAATAAAAAATGAGTAGTTTGAAGAAAAAAATTCAAAATAATTAATTTTTCAACGCTAGAAACTTCGAACGTTAGGCGTAAACCCCGAAATTTTAAGGTTCTCAAAATTCGAAAATTGACGAAATATTTCGATGATAGAAAAATGGGAAAATTCGCAAGCATAATTTGTGATTAAGTTGCAAGTTTTGATTTTTTCGGAATTGTTAGCTCAATTGGTCTTGAAATTACCAAAATTTGCTTAATCAACGCATTTTAGTGACCCGTCTATGTACATTATCGATTTTTTCCGCAAAGGATTCAAAATACCCCCTAAAGATTTCAGTTCAATTTTGCCAAAATTACTTATTGAATGAGCAAGCCCCAACCCCTAATTTTCGTTAATATGTTAATTATTTACTCGGTTTATGGAAACTGGTCGAAATTAAATTAAAATACCGAAAAAAATGAAATATGAATATATGTTTTGCATGTGTCAATGAGAATCAAACAAAATAAAGATTTTAAATGCAATACGTCAAAACTTCAATTTGTATTAGATGTAAAATATTGATTGAAAATTTAAAAATTAGAATAACACGAAAAAATTCATTTGAGGTAATTCAAAATTTAGAATTTAATTTTTTTTAATTCAAATTTTTTGTTAAATTAAGAAAAAAATTAAATTAAATTTAAATTTAAAAAATTAAATTTTTTTTTAATCAGAAAAAAATTTTTTTTCAATTAAAAAAAATTAAGGAATTCAGTTAATAAAGTAAATAAAGATTAAATAAAAAAGATAAAAAAAATAAAATAATAAAAATAATAAAGTGATGTAAGCCTGAAATTAAAACGCTCGGTTAATAAGTCATTTTAGGAAGTGGCTAATAATAATTTAAACTATAAAACGCTGATCATATAAAAGAACCAGAATTGCTTAAATTTGAAAAAATATCTATGTAGCTAAGTAACAGTTTATTTCGATTAGAAAAATAGAAAATTTTCGAGAAAAAAAACAATGGCATTTCCCTGCTTAAAAGCGTAAAAAATTTATTGAATACTCATATGGAAAGGTCAATGATTGGAGTGTAAACTGCGTGATTTAATGAAGCGCAATGAGAACGATTGATTATTGATTAGTGGATCTGTTTGATTGCTTATTATTTCATAGATTTCTCAATCTTATTGATTATGCATTACTCAATCGTTTGAATTTGTTAGAAATGTTTTACTACTACAGCATGCCAGATTGCTGCTTTTGTTACTGGTTGTTATTATCCCTGTTTTTATTGTTACTTTCGAATAATTTTTAATTTATTTGTTTTTTATATTTTATTTTTAATTATTTTATTTTTTCTTAATTTAATTGTTTAGTATTCATTATTAGGTATTCTTTTATTGTTATTCTTGCTCCGGTTACAGAAAGGCGTAATGCACTGTACACTTTTTGTAATCTAGGTTAAGTTGAATTTTTGCACGGGTTTACATACACGCAGCGCCGTATATGTGCTATAATATGCCAATGAAGGGCGCGCTTTGCAACTTGCGGCCGATTCTATGAATTGTTAGCTGAACACCTATTCCTCAGGGGCATAGCTGCGGGGGAATAAGGGGGACTAGTCCCAACCAAAAATTTTGGATGCATGATTACGTTTAACAAAGGTCCCCAAAAGCGAAAAATTGTAAACTCTTAAAACGTTTATATCTGATAAAGCGCTAGTATAGGTTACAGGACACTTTTTTGAGCTAATAAACCCAAAAGGCAACGTATCTGTTCAATAAAATCAAGTTGAATTTATAAATTACTTTTCTTCATCAATGGGCCAATCCAGCTGAGAAAAGCCCGAAAAGTCGTTAATTCTGGCCTATCTACAAGTGCTTGTTCACATTTCCAGTTTCAAAATTTTCCCGCCCCCAAATTTAGGAGGCCAACTACGCTACTGCCATGGCTTAGTCTTGGTTTTCTATTTTTATAGCGTAACGATTTCGTACAATTATTGCAATGATATCTAGGCCGCAACCTATAGAACGCTGTATTTGAGGTGTAAAGTGAATTAAACGACGATACCGCTTTCCCTTACTCTTAAACCATTGAGGAAATTTATTAGTAGCCTAATTGTTTTAAACCAGCTTACGTCGGTCGTTTGCTTGACCTTTGACCTGTAGAGCTTAGTTTGAGCTAATGTGCGCAAACTCAAATACATGTACATACAATTACGATTAAGATGACCATATATGGTCAGACGTGTACAGCGTAGGAATTTTGGGGGAGGAACTGGGTGAAATTATAGCCTTTTTTGGGTCCAGAAATGGTAGGTACGCGCCAAAAACATCATTCTTCAGCGTTTCTGACGATGCTTTATCTTTCTAGGGCATAAAGACATGAAAATATTTCGAAAACAATTGAAAAAAGTCGGAACAAAATGAACAAAATATAGTCAAAAGATGAGCATAATGGCATAGAACGCCAAAATTTGACACTTTTTGAGCAAATAGATGGCTAAAAACGCTTAAAAAAGCATCTTTTCTACAAATTTTTTAAAATTTTTTCGGAACTTTCAAAAAATCGCCAATTCTGGGGGTTCGTAGAAGTTTAGCGGTGGGGGAGTGAAAATGTTTCGTGCAGGGGTGGGGTTTAATACCCCCATAAACCCTTCCCGTGATAATGTATTTATACGGACGTATATTATTCAGATGGCCATATAAATAAAAAATTGTGACTACATGCTTATTTTTGTCTGATATCTCGTTTGAACAACCAACCGATCATTGCTTTCCTCCCCGAACTACGCTTAAATAATCCGTGTTAGAAATATCAGCTCTACGAGTCTATCCATATTTGAAATAAAAAAGATTTATAAATAGAATCCCCATGTATATCCAGATCGATTTTAATAATTTTTAACCGAAATAACATGTTTAAATGATAAATTCAATTCTGTATTATGCAGCGTCGTTTACTCTACGAATTTACATTGAAAGAGTGCCGTTAGTTATTCCGCCGAAAGTTTATATATCAATTTTTAATTAGAGAGAATTTAAACTTAGTTCAGGTCGGTTTGAAGTAACTTAATTTTAATCTTATTTAGACACGCACAGTTTATAGATCTTATTCAAATGAGTACGTGGTCGGGTAGTCAAATGGGAATTTCGATTAAAGAAAAAAATTTAGGGTAAAAGATGGGTCAAGTCTTAAATTTTTGGCTTGTGTATTCGAAGGCGTTAGAACGGATATGAAAAATTAAAATCAATAGCCTTTTTTTGAAGATTTTCGACCTTAGTTTTTATCTTCAATCTTTTTGAATTTCGTAAAACCATCAATTTTATCTTTAAAAATTCTTCAATTACCTTAATATAATAAATCCTTTGAAATTTGGGACTTTTTGTTCTACCTCCGATTCCATTCGTAGGTTCACAAACTCAGTGTAGGCGGAGGCGGTAGCCCCAGAAATACAGACTAGTAAATTTGGCGATCACTCCTGTTTTGCTGGTCAAATCTCTGAAATGGTCGAAGTAGCCTATTTAAAACGCGTTTGTATTGTACTAACCGCACTTTTAAGCATTTTTATACCATTTTAACTTTATTTCGGGTGCTTTTTGAGTAAAAGAAAAATAATTATGAAGCTATGCGGCTCATTTATCCACAGTTCTGGCTCATTCGTTGAGTGACCCTTTGATATACCACCATAGGTGGGCAGCACCAAAATTCTGGGGGGGTGAATAAATTTTTATAGGTCAAAAATGGTCTCAAAAGTGGTCGTATGGCGAAAAAACACCATTTTTCGATGTTTCTCATCGAGCACTATCCAATGGCATCAAAAAATTGCTAAAAAAGCAAAAAAAAATTTTCTGGGGGGTATTTTGATTTCTGGGGGGGGTATTTCAACTTCTGGGGGTGGGGTGCATCCCCAACCCCCACGCCCATGTGTGTATACCACAGGTCTTATAAGTACTTTAAAAGGCAATGTCATAAAATTTTGCAGAAAACTGATACCAACTTAGGCCCTGTTAGATACGAGTTAAAATCGATTATTTTCAATTTATTTACCTGCATTAGACATACGAGTACAAGGTTAAGCGGTGTCTTCGTGCAATTTTTATATTCGAAAACAGCTTTTGCTTAATTAAAATAAAATGTAGGTTTTCGTGGTTCAGTGTTGAAGGAGGAATAATGTCTCCAAATTAGAGATCACTAAATTTAGGGTTTGGTCCTTTGCTTGTAAGTCAGTTGAGCTTAGGTAAAATGCTTAAATGAGGCATCGCTCAAACACTTAAGAGATCAAAAATTTTTGGTAGGGGTAGCCGGCCATTTTTTTGGAGATTGGTAAATGAAGTGTAATTGAAAAAAGCACCTAAAAATGACCCAAAAACTCATGTTCTCGCCAAAAATCGGAGGAGCTGGGTAAGAATTTTATCTGTTTTATATTTATATGTAAGACTGCATTTTTTGTAGTTTTCAACGCATTTTAACTCGTTCCTTCATTTTAACGATAAGAACAGAAATTCATCGATAGATTTTGACTCTTTCTTTATTTTAATTCTATTAAGATACAGTATTTGTCGACATTTACATTTTGTTTCATTTCACCTTAAGCTTGTACTGCTGTGGCTTATAACTATACTTAGATCATATGAAACAATGGCTTTAAAAATTGTGCCGAGCAAAGTGTAATGCGCCTTGTAATCATAAAATCCGTGTAAACTGCATATTCTTGCTTAAACTCCAGCTTAAATAATCCTTAGGTAAGTTTTTTATATTTAGGGCAATCAGCATTTCTTTAAAAAACTACCCCACGGCGCCGAAGCGTCTAACGTTATGGTGGGTCAATTGGAGTTTATGGACCACCATATTTCGGCCTTCATTCGATTAAAACAAGCCGTTCTACTGGGCGACCTCACTGAGGTATATAAGTCAACATTGTTCAAGTGGTCTAGTTAATGCTTATGCTTGTTTACACCATATGCAAGAATGGTTTAAATTTGAATATTGTGAAATTTAAAAATTACTGCGTTATGCACTACATCCATCTTTATATGTGTATGTATAACATTGTAAATAGCTTGTTTATTTTAAAGTAATTTACATTCATTTCCTGGTTTACACCAAATTGAAAACGGATCACTTTATACAGTAATACTAGTTCTCTTAAAGTTAATCTTTTCCTTGCAGTCGCATAGCTTGGGGAGGTTTTTGGGGGACTACCCTCCGAAATTCCGGAAGTACGGGTATTTTAGGTTAAAGGTTAAAGTAGGCTCAAGCGTCCGAAATCAGGTATCGCCTGCATATTATAAGCGTATGTTACATTGCTAGACACCGCAACGGATGGTGAATCCCCCACGGTAACCACGCTACGAATGTAGCTTCCCATTTATCGGGTAACTAAAGGATGAAAGGCTGGGTTTGTTCGAGCCAACTACCCGAGAAAAACACGACTCCAGTAGGAATCGAACCCGGGTCGAGGCGATCACAGGTAAAAGTGTTACTAACTGAGCATCGAGGCTCAAGTATTTTTTACCAGGGTGCCCCCAAGGAAAGAATATAAAATTCTCAAAGCTCTTCCGGAAGACCGCTTGAATAGATTTTAGCACACTTTTGAACCAATAAGCCTAAAATTTTCTGGCGCTTCGCGCCTATTTATATACGTGCAGCATATTTTTCATTATAATTTAAATGCAGCTAATTTTTTTAAATTTTTTTAATCCGTAGAACTAGTCCTGAAAAGTTCAAAAACCCTGTTATTTTTGCTATGTATGCGTAGTTGTTGAGTTATTCGACGTCAAACTTTTCGTCCACCTAAATTCTGAAGGCCAGCTACGCCCCTGTCTCTTTGAAACGAGTAACGCGTATGCATGTATAAGTTAGGTTTACAGATTCAGTGATTAATCGTCGCTGAAAATCAGTTTACAGTTAGTTGGTGAAGAAATGGATCCCTTCCCATCTTATGTCCCTTGCTTATTCGTTGTTTAAAATTCGCGAGTAATGATATATGCAATACATACGCATTATATAGATTAGCTCTAGCATTGTTCCCATTTATCCTTTTGAAAAATTTTCATACAGTGCTCGCCATGAAACATGACGCACTATAATCGTCAGATTAATATTAGATGATGCGTCGCGAGCGCCACCTTTCGTCTATAATGCACTATCATCTCTTTTTTATTATTATTGGATATTTATCTGTATCATGCCCTTAATCTGGCGATGCGGACGACGCATTTTAGCTATTAATAGCGCCAACGAGAAGAAAGCGCGCACGTGAATGCCATGCGCGCTTCCAGCATTCACGTGCGTGCTTCCCTTCTTGCTGACGCTATTAATTAATAGCTAAATATTGATTTTAATGTCTGCTCGCCTGAATATTGAGCGGCATTCACGTGCGCGCTTCCAGCATTCACGTGCGCGCTTCCAGCATTCACGTATGCGCTTCCTTCTTGTTGGCGCTATTAATAGCTAAATTGCACCGTCCGCATCTCCAGATTAATGGCATGATACAGATAAATATCCTATAATAATAAAAAAGATTTGATAGCGCATTATAGACGAAACGCGGTGCTCACGACGCATCATCTAATATAAATCTGACGATAATAGTGCGTCATGTTTCATGGCGAGCACTGTAGTTTGATACATCTTTCATCTCTTCAATGCGCATAATTCTTAAGAATGCAATATGTATTCAAATATGCAAAAATAATTTGAATTTTCAATACTTTTCAGTTTTAATCTATCATTTGAAGTGACGAAAAGCCTTATTGTTCTCTGTCGGTTCTGAATTTCGTTCAGATTCGTCCAGAATGCTTCAATTTTGTTTCATGATAATTAGCGAGCGATACTCCGGCATAATAAATAAATGGACCACTACGAAATGAAATACACCTGTTTAGTGTAAAGGGATTATGATCGTTAGTCGGTCATCTTAGTTTAGAATTTAGAGTCCCTTAATTCGTTGCACCTTCTTGATCTATGGGTTGTGAACATACATGTACAGCATGGGGATTCTGGTGGGAGCGAAATTATAAAGTGCCTTTTTGGGTCCAAAAATGGTAGGTGCGCGTCTAAAAGATCGTTTTAAGAGTTTCTGACGATGCTTTATCTTTCTAGAGCATAAAAACAGAAGAAAATTTCGAAAAAATCAAAAAAGTTGGAATAAATTGAACAAAATATAGTTAAAAGATGAGTCGGATGGCGCGAAGCGCCGAAAATTTGGCACTTTTGAGCAAATAGATAGCTAAAAACGCTTAAATGCATCTTTTCAACAAATTTTCAGAAAATTTTGGTACCTTTCAAAAAATCGCCAATTCTGGAGGGATTTTAATATTTGTGCGGGGGGGGGTGAAAAATCGCCCACGATCATGTATGGTTGTAAAATGATCCATCCTACATTAAATAATTATTTTTATAATTAATTTTAAAACAATAGCCCGTAGATAATCATGAATTGATTGGAATCCAAAGATAATTCCTGATATGATTTATTATGAGGAAATTGAAACCTAAGCTTGGCGAATATATTATTTTACTAGCAAAGAACAATGACAATGCTCTCTTGGAACGAAAGGGCGAATATACTCGGAATTACACATCATTAAGGAAGTAAAAAGAGGGGACTAGGAAAAGTTACCTATGTATGCCTGTGAAAGTTGTAAGAATCTGCTAAAAATTTGACTTCCGCTAAAAAAGCCAAAAAGTGGAAGTATATTCTGCGGCCTGCAGAAGGGAGTTGTATCTCCGACCTAAAAATGAATGACATGAATAGCTTATGCTTAGATAGGAAGCTATCACTAATCAATAAACGACATAATGTGAATTCCTATGCTAGCATGGGACGTATTGTTATGGGGCAACAATTAACAAGATGGCGTGCTTGTCATGATTTATTTATGAAGCCATTAAAGAGTAATTTAATATTGATAAGAAACTAAATCAGATGTTAAAATACATCACAGCTTCCACATAATCTCTTTTTATGAGCCAAGGAACAATGCTTTGTGAAGCTACGCTTTTTTCAGAAGCCGCAGAATATACTTCGATTTTTTGTGTTTTTTATCGGTTGTCATCTGAAGAATATCAATTTTCCGCAATTCTCTTGAACTGAATTTAATTTGCAGTGTTAACTTTAGACAATAATGCTTGTAAAGACATTTGATTGTCAGATTTGTAATCATGACATTACGAGAACATTTCGAAAAAGTTTCATGCCTTACAATGTTCTGAAAGCGAAATGAATTTTTAGTGTAAAGTTTGCAGTTCTACAATAACTCAGTAGAGTTGGCTTTACACAGGTAATGGTTGTAGAGGAAACTACCATTCAGATTCGTAATCCTGACGTTACGGAGAACATTTTGAAAGAAAATTCACGTTTCACAACGCTCTGGAAGTGAAATGAGTTATTAGTTTGAAGTTTACACCTAAAGAATCACTCAATATTTGGCGTGATTACGCGCGCTTACGTGCACGCGTGATCGTCGATGTATAGTACATTTTTATAAGTAATTATTATCGTGTCGTAACCAGTGATCGGACCGAGGGGCCTCGGCAAGCCTCGGCGTTTTTTAGAGCCTCGGCCTCGGCGCCGAGGGCGAAGCTGAAAAGTGCCGAGGCGCCGAGGGTTAAAAGCAAATTTGAATAAGTTTAATATATCCGTTAAATATTAACTATTTAGAATGCATCTGCAGTACACAGGCTGTTTCTTACCTATTGGCTTTTCTTATGGTTTTAGGCGCGTACCCAGTTACACCAAGTTACATACAGCAAAGTGCCAATTGATATTCATATGATGACTAAGTTTTATTTATCGTGCTCGCTACATGGATCGGAAAGTACAGTGCAGAGAAAATAATCGTAATATTAAACACTTTATCTAACCAAAATAAATGTTTATATGTTTATTGCTGTTAGCCAGAATTCTGATTTTAATCTGATGAAGCAGATAATTCATCATCAAAATCTAGATCATCTGAATCAGAGTTAGCCTCATCCATTTCGCCCAATTAAGCTATCGCGTCATCGTCGTCGTCATCCTTTATCAGATTCTTTTAAGTCACACTATTATAACCAACTGCTTTGAGATTATGCTTTACAAAAAGGAGTTTTTGAACATTTGTCTGTCATTCATTCACCACAGCTTTTCTATTCTTCCACCGCATTGTCATGAATTATTTTTATTTTAGAGGTTTTGTGTGTCAGTATCACTGATTAAGTATCCTACCGACCTTTCTGCATAGCATATAGTTCCTATTTTAACCCTAACGTCGAGCTCAGGCTCGTATACAGGGGGATTGGGAGAAAGTGCCCCTTTCGAAATAAAATGTGAGAATAATCGCAAGACTTTTCACGCTTCGCGTTGAATTTCACAATGATAATTTGTACAACCAAAAGCGTCTTTCGGCTACATAAATTGGAAAGTACAGTCGCTACATGCAGAGGCGGATTTAAGGGGGCGGGGGGGGCGGCCGCTCCCCATTGGCCAAAATATTTGGCGAGATAAAGAATGGATATGCAATTTGCAATGATTTTTGGCCGTCAGTGACCATAACTTCTCAAATTTTTCGGCGCTACGCGCCGGATGATACCTATTAATGACATTTATTTACTTTCTTGGCGACCTGGAAGCCCTTTTCTGTGCATGTATGTTTCAAAACAATTTTAACAGCAGAAACAGCTATTTTTGCATAGTCTTCTTCTATTTTCAATAAAAAATTTCAATGTTTCAGATCAAATGCTATAAATACAGGAAATCAAGCAGTAAATCATGCTTCTAGACGTCTATCCGCCTTAATTTTACAAATTTTTCGGCGCTTCGCGCCAGATTTTTGTTAAAGTCTTAGGCCCGTATGCACAAAGGCCGATTAGCGCTAATCGGAGATTAAACTACAACTCTAATCTCCGATTAAATTTATCGGTATGCACAAAGGCCGATTAGTGGTAATCGGCGATTCGGTTAATCGGAGATTTTAATCCTACCCCCACCCAGGTTTTAACGCCGATAAGCGTGAGTTTCTTTCGTTTTGTAAGCCAGTTGGTTTCTGTTTTCTTTGATTATAGACGTTCTTGACTTTCTTAACGATTTGGACGAAAATTAGAGCAAATCCGCTAGAAAGTTACGCTGATGATAAATTTTGGTCGTAATACAAGTTGAACAAAAACAGCGCTAGGGAATTAATCAATTTACTTGAAAACTTTGCTGCGATCTTTCACGTTAGAATTCGCTTTGAAAGCTTCTTCAATAGCACCCCATGCCTTGCTTTTAGCAGTCACCGTTTTTGAATCCGTTTTTTTATTTTCGATAGTTTCAGCTTTTTCGGAAACGCATTCGAAGAGAAATTCGACTTCTTCGTTGTCAAAATTTTGCATTCTTTCGCGAAGTTTATTACTGATGTCCATTTTTGCAGTCTTTATAAATGCGACCAGGTATGACAAAATATTTCAAAATCACAGCTTCCCACCCAACCTGTTTTTACTTTTGTGCTTTTATCAATCCTGTCCAGGCATGCCAAAAAAATAACCGATTAAAACAGAAAAATAGGTACTCGTTTTTCTACCTACTGGACTTGTCCAGTACCCGAAATTCCAATCAAAATTATTGTTAATCGGCGTTTAATCGACGATTAAAAATTTAATCTGCAACTAGTCAATCGGCCTTTAATCGGCGTTTGTGCATACGGATTTTAATTGGTCGTTAATCTCCGATTGATTAATCTACGATTAGCCTTAATCGCCGTTTAAATTTATCGGCCTTTGTGCATACGGGCCTTATTGATTTTTTCGAACAAAATTGTCGAAAATTCTAAAATTTTAAGAAAAATATGACTTCAAAAGTGATTTTATGTAAAAGTATACAATGTAAAACACTGAAAAATGCTATTTCGCGCATTAAGGGCAAAATTTTGAACCTGTTTTTGACTTTTTTGGAAAAGTTTGGATACCGCCCCCTTCCGCTACTGGATGGATCAGAAAGTACAGTAATTCTCGCACTCGTCTGCTACCATAAAATGTTCAAAAACTCTTTTTTGTAAAGCACAATCTCAAAGCTGTTGGTTATAATAGTGTGACTTTAAAGAATATGATAAAGGCTGATGACGACGATAACGCGATAGCACAACAAGGCGAAATAGATGAGGCTAACTTTGATTCAGATGATCAAGATTTTGATTGTGAATTATCTGCTTCATCAGATTGAAATAAAAATTCTGGCTAACACCAATAAACATTTGTTTTAGCTCGATAAAGTGTTAAATATTACGATTATTCTCTAGCTCATGTATGTACATACAAAATATACTAAGCGTACTATTTATGGGTATAGGTATTTAAGCTTGACCCTCGGCATTACCCTCGGCCGAGGCAAGGATTTTAAGTCGCCTCGGCCGAGGCCGAGGGTCCAAAAAGTACCCTCGGTCCGATCACAACTCATATCGGGATAAGGTGACAGACGCAATGCTGTCAAAAACGTCTTTTTTTCACCCCAAATTAGAAACTTTACATCTCCGAAAATGACTCAGTATTGAGTATGAAGAAACGCGACCAACTACCATATGTTAGCCATTGACATTTACCCTATTTTTATATTAGTTCGCTCAATCTAATTCAAAACAGGAGTAATTGACAGACAAGACAGGGTCAAAAACGTGTTTTTTATCCGGAGTTGAAAGTTTATACTATTAACGCTATATTGAGTTTAAAGAAACGCTTACAAGCGAAAAGTGTATGCCTTGAGACGTATATACTTTATTTTTATAATACTTTGCACGTAGCGATTTATAACCGGAGCGGTTGAGAAATTAAAAGAAGGTAAAAGCGTGTTTTTCGTCCATCGATTGAATGTAAGGTTGAAACCGCCAGAACTACCGCCATATTGATCTTACACAAACGCGGTCAACTTAATCGTGTAGCCCTTGATACCAAGTATAATTCCGTGAATAAGTCTTTTGGACACTCCTATACGAAAAATTTGGCAGAGATACACATGTCGAAAATTCGTACAAAATTTGCCTTTTCACCACACATGGGCGTGGGGGGTTTTTAGGGTATGCACTCCCCCCCCCGAGGAACCAAATCCCCTCACCCAGAAACCAAAATATCCCTCAGAATTTTATTTTTGATTTTTTTGTTTTGTTTTCGCAATTTTTCGATGCCAATGGATAGTGATCGATGAGAAAGGTTTGAAAAATGGTGTTTTTTCGCCGCACCACAATTTTTAAGACCATTTTTTGCCCTTGAAAAATGTTGCACTCCCAGAATTTTCGTGCCGCCCACTTATGTTTTTCGACATCAGATTTTCACACTCTGAACACTCCTACTCGAGAACTAATGCGAAATTTGAAAAACATAAAGGTTGTATCTAGAGAATCTTGTTCTCTACAATTCTATACTATTAGAGGCATTCATACTGATTGTGTACAAGCTGGGCAAGAAAAGCGTCAGCCGTAACTTTACACGCTCTTTACAAAGTGAGCATAAAGTGTAAGGAAAAACAAAAAAAGATGTACAGCGAATTTTTTATCATCTATCTTTCAAAAAAACCGCGCTTGTGTCCCGTTATAGCTCTAGGGGGCAGACATATGGTGGGGGTACCCAAGTGTATGATAGGTATTCCTGTGATTTTCCAATAATACAATTATTTAATTTATATATTTTAATTCTTATTAGTCATTGTTATTGTTATTTTCTTTCAAAATCTCATTCTATTTGTTAATTTTCAAATGTGGATCTACGTATAAACGATTTTTTCCCTGCTTTTTGACAATCTTTATCAAATATGTATTATAATCTTTATTTCAAATTTAGAAGGTTTCCTCGCATTTAATTCAACACACTTATATGCTAATGAATTGCATATATTCATAATTATAGCTTTATTTGCAAAAGGCAAGCTGTCACCTTCCGTATACACGTCTTACAATTTCGATGCAAAATGATGCGGTGTTCAATATTTTTTACATTTTAAATTAATTTTTTATTTTGTTTGATTTTTTCATGAGATTTTACAATTTTTTGAAGTTTATATACTATAGGCACGAGTTTTTTCCCTTATTCGTTTGCACTATTTTTTCAGCTTATATATGGTTTTCATTTTCGCCATCTCCGTTTTTCAAATTTTTCTTTTCACTACTGTTTTCATACAATTTTATAATAATAGGTTGTTCGGGTGTACCTACTCGTTAAACTTATTAATATTCTGCGCACGTTATTGCTGTGATAAGAGGACTAGCTTATGGTGTGAAAAATTGCAGGTGCACTAAAAAACTGCCAGAAGTTTTACTGGGGCTGAGTTGTCAAAGATCGATCCTTCCTCATTGACCTCTGACCCTTGATACAGTACGACTCATTCGCTTTTGAGAATTTCGTTACCTCTTCTAGGTGCCCGTTCCGACTAGGTTCCTATTTATTTTGTTAGGCCCTCAAGGGCACGGGACGCAATATAGGGAAATTGGGCGCGCTATTGCTACTCTGATGTCCGACGAAGTGCGTTCCCGTCGAGTTTATGTTCTATCTCTCTTATATAATCCAGTTTTCTTGAATGAATAAGTATTTAGCCTAGTCATTCTACTTGATTCTTTCTCGCAAAGTATTTTAATTTTCTTTTTTTAATAAAAAAATGCGAACTACGCTGATCATTTTGACACGAAAAGCATACAAAGTAGCTATTTGTGCAAATATAACAACAGTAAAAAATGAGATAAGATAAATGCGATGGAATAAGATGTGTAGGCTTATTTATAAGCACTATTGTATGGCTGAAATCGTTTGTCGTTCTATTTTAAGGATTTTGAGGAGCATGTTTATAAAACTGGACTCCATATTTTTCGGTCTTTTTTCAATGTAAAAATGAAGCTTCGAAAAATTATATGTTCAATAAAATATTCAAATACATATATAAATGTATTAAAGTTATATTTAAATGAAATTATATTAAATTGTATATTTAAATTTCATTTTGTGCATTTAAGCATTAAACCAACACAAAATGCTAGGCCAAATGTTAACGATGGTGATGGCCATCAATTTTTAAGCAATTTTTAAGTTTTAACTTTGTCAATTTGATTTTTTAAAATTAATTTCATTCGAATTTTCTTAGAATTATAATCAATTAATTTTTCCGAGCAATGAAATGCACATTTCTTGTTCTTATTGTACGATAACTAATATGATCATTAAAATACTATCATAACTATTATAATTTTAACTCTTTTACCCCAATTATTGAATATTTTTTTAATTAATTTTTTTGCCAATCATTAGGTGTTTCACGACGTTGCTTATAAAGCTCACAGCCGAAACGACTTGTTGGATGGGGTGGACGAGTTTTTGGATCAAGTTACTGTACTGCCCCCGGGCGAATGGGACCCAAACATCAGGATTGAACCGCCGTCTTCCATACCTTCGCAGGTTCGCCTATTTTTTATCGTTATTCAGTCGCTTGCATGCATCTAACAGGGGATGTGGGGGATCCCCCTCCCCGAATTCTAACGTCCTCCCGACCCCCTCCCCCAACGAGGAAATCTTCGACCTCCCCGCCCCTTAATTTTGGAAAACATCGAATTTTTTGACCGTTTTTAGGCGTTTTTTTGCCGTTTTAGCCAAAAATTGGCGCCTATTTTTTATCGTTATTTAGTCGCTTGCATGCATGTAACAGGGGTGTGGGGATGCCCCACCCGAATCCTTATGTCCTCTCAACCCCCCCCCCCCCCGAAACGAGGAAATTTTCGACCCCCGCCCCTCAATTTTGGAAAACATTGAATTTTTTGACCGTTTTTAGGCGTTTTTTGGCCGTTTTGGCCAAAAATTTGAGGTCATTCCACCCCCCCCAAATGGCCCACCCTCCCCCGAAATTTCGAACCGTCGCATGTATGGTCGAATGGATAAGTGTTTTGTGTATTGTGCAAATTATGCCAACTTTTTCCTAATTTTGATGTATTTTTTCAATTTTTATCTCAATTTTTTCATTTTTTCGTTGTATTTCTAATTTTTCAAATCTACAATTTTGCTTTCTTTCCATTTCCTTATTTTTTATTTATTCTATTTTATTTTGCTTCATTTTCTTTCCCCTTTTCACTTTTTTACCTTTTGTCTTTTTTCTACAATTTTTCTAATCTATAATTCTTAGTGTAAACTATAAAGATGTAATGAATTTTAGGTTGCGTAGTGTTTACATACGAATTATTTTCAATTTTAAATTCGATTATTCAGTTGCTAAAAATTTGAAGCTTCAAGTTTTTTGAATTTTACTCAGGTCCATTTTCCACTGAAAATTTTTTCACTCATTTTCCGCCGCGACTCTTCAAGATTAGATTTTTTTATCATTCATCGATTCGAAATATTTTCTACATTTTTTTTTGACTTTTTCAGGAGAAACGAAAAGCGTTGCCCAAATCGGACAAAGACGAAGATCAGGAGGAGGAAGAAGCCGGTGGACACGGATTGGATCCGGCTCTTAGGCGAACCGGACGGTTATTTCACTTTTTGTCCGTAAATTTAGTGTTTTTACGTTTTTTCCACATTTTTTTAATTTTTGCGCTTTTTGCGTTTTTTTAAACATTTTTTCCAATTTTTGTGCTTTTTTGATACGTTTTCCTAATTTTTTCCGGTGTGCGTCATACTTTTTAAAATATTTCGCTCTTTTCATCAATAATTTTTTAATGCGTCAATTTAATCCTAGTTTAGCGGGAAAAGGGCTGATCCATAATAGCTTCCACCTTTTTTCTTCGTTGCGTTTGTATTTAAAATAATGCGCGTCGTGTTAATTAGTAAGTCGGTAAATAATAAAAAATAAAAACAGGAAGGAATTAATAATTTAACAAATAATAATAATTTAATAATTTAACAAATAATAATTAATAATTTAATAATTTAACAAATAATAATTAATAATTTAACAAATAATAATAATTTAATAATTTAATAATTTAACAAATAACAATGATAATTTAATAATTTAACAAATAACAAATAATAATTAATAATTTAACAATTAATAATAATTTAATAATTTAATAATTCAACACATAACAATTGATAATTTAATAATTTAACAAATAACAAATAATAATTAATAATTTAACAAATAATAATAATTGAATAATTTAACAAATAACAATTGATAATTTAATAATTTAACAAATAACAAATTATAATTAATAATTTAACAAATAATAATAATTTAATAATTTAATAATTTAACAAATAATAATTAATAATTTAATAATTTAACAAATAACAAATAATAATTAATAATTTAACAAATAATAATAATTTAATAATTTAATAAATCAACAAATAACAATTGATAATTTAATAATTTAACAAATAACAAATAATAATTAATAATTTAACAAATAATAATAATTTAATAATTTAATAATTTAACAAATAACAATTGATAATAACAAATAATAATTAATAATTTAACAAATAATAATAATTTAATAATTTAATAATTCAACAAATAACAATTGATAATTTAATAATTTAACAAATAACAAATTATAATTAATAATTTAACAAATAATAATAATTTAATGATCTAATAATTTAACAAATAATAATAATTTAATAATTTAATAATTCAACAAATAACAATTGATAATTTAATAATTTAACAAATAACAAATAATAATTAATAATTTAACAAATAATAATAATTTAATAATTTAATAATTTAACAAATAACAATTGATAATAACAAATAATAATTAATAATTTAACAAATAATAATAATTTAATAATTTAATAATTCAACAAATAACAATTGATAATTTAATAATTTAACAAATAACAAATTATAATTAATAATTTAACAAATAATAATAATTTAATGATTTAATAATTTAACAAATAATAATTAATAATTTAATAATTGAACAAATAACAAATAATAATTAATAATTTAACACATAATAATATATTAATTTTTTTCTACTAAATTTTGTTGAAAACGAAAAACGTATAAAAATTTAAACTAAATACGGGGGCGGATAAAATAAATATTTTAATAAACATGCGCATACAAATAATTTATCGATATATGTTTTTGCGTACATGAGACGTATTTTTTGTTGATATATTTTTACAATTGTCCGTTGGCCTCTTTTCTTTTTTTCAAATGTCTTTTTTTTTGTATTTTAGATCCATGACTCATTTTTCTTCCATAATACCCTGTTTTCTTTTTCCAGCATTTTGTTTCTATTTTATTTTTTCATTTTTCTATTTCGCTACCGTTTTTTGTCCCAAAATATCCTATTTTTCTTCAGGTGATTCTTAATTAATTAACGTACTATTTAATTAATTAATTTGGCTCCGAATGTTTTGATTTCCAAATTTCATTCTTGTCTTTCACGAACCATGTACTATATATGCTTTACTCGGTGGGTGTTTATTTTTTGTGATTTGTGTTTGTTTTTTGTGGTTGTTTTTTGTTTGTTTTCTATGGTTTTTTCCTATATATGCTCTACTCATTTTTTGTTTATTTTTTGTGATTCGTGTTTGTTTTTTGTGGTTGTTTTTTGTTTGTTTTTTTGGGTTTTTTCCTATATATGCTCTACTCATTTTTTGTTTATTTTTGTGATTTGTGTTTGTTTTTTGTGGTTGTTTTTTGTTTGTTTTCTTGGTTTTTTCCTATATATGCTCTACTCATTTTTTGTTTGTTTTTTGTAATTTGTGTTTGTTTTTTGTGGTTGTTTTTTGTTTGTTTTTATCGGTTTTTTTTTCTATATATACTCTACTCATTTTTTGTTTATTTTTTTTTGATTTGTGTTTGTTTTTTGTGGTTGTTTTTTGTTTGTTCTTATGGTTTGTTTTTTTTGCTTTGTCTCAGCTCTTTAACTACGTATATTCAGCCTTTGCCGCTTTCGCTAACGCTATTGCACAATGATTTTATGTTTAATTTGTTATCAATTTTTTCGTCTTCTTGAATTCATTATTCTTGTTATGCAGATTCTAACCCCCAGGATTAGCTGGAGTGCCAAATTTTTTAACAATATCCGCTTGCCTTATTATCTCTCGACTCAGCGTTCCTTTTTTAACGATTTCGGCATGCTCTTTTGTTTTTTACTCTTATTTTTTAATTTTTTCTCTCCTTGTTTTCAACCGCGTTTTCTCCCGGTTTAACTCGTTTTTTCCCCATATTTATGTATTCTATTTTTAGAGTTTTACGAACGTTTGAAATATATTTTATCAAGCTAAAAGTTTTTAATTCGCTTAAATCGGATAAACGTAAATAGGTTATTTGTTATTACAGTGGTCGCCATGAAAGATGACGCGCCATCACCCTCAGGATTATAATGGATGGTGCGTCGCGAGCGGCGCGTTACGTCCATCATGCGCCATCATCTCTTTTTCTATTCAGCGCCATTAATCTCCATCATCCCGTTAATCTGGCGATGCGGACGGCGCAATTTAGCTATTAATAGCACCAACAAGAAGGAAACGCGCCAGCATTCACGTGCGCGCTTCCTTGTTGGCGCTATTAATAGCTAAATTGCGCCGTCCGCATCGCCAGATTAACGGGATGATGGAGGTTAATGGCGCTGAATAGAAAAAGAGATGATGGCGCATGATGGACGTAACGCGGCGCTCGCAACGCACCATCCATTATAATTCTGAGGGTGATGGCGCGTCATCATTCATGGCGACCACTGTATTTATTATTATTATTATTATTTATTTATTTGTTTATTATTATTTTTTTCTCATATTTTATTTATTATTTATTATCATTTATTTATTTTTTATTATTATTATTTATTTATTATTTATTATTTTTTATTTATTAATTATTACTCAATAATAATAATAATTATTATTATTATTTTTAAAATTATTTTAAATCGCATAGGTTATTTGGTGGTCTAATCGCCGACGTTAAGCGAAAAATACCGTTTTACATTAGCGATTATACGGACGCACTCAATCTACAGTGTTTAGCCGCTTTTATGTTCATGTATTTCGCAATGTTAGCTCCGATTGTCACTTTTGGCGGTTTGCTCGAAGAGGCGACCGACAAAAGAATGGTGAATAAATTTTTTTGTATCGACTAAATAAATTTAAATTTAAAGATATAAATAAATTTTATAGAATTTTATGCAATTTTTTTTACATTTTATCTATAAAATTTTTTTAAATTTTATACAACTTTATTTTTTAATTTTGTGCAGTTTTATTTTTTAATTTTATCTCTAGCAAACGACGAATATTCGCTTTAATATGTAAATATGTATTTAACTGATCTCAATTTTATGAAAGGGGTCAAAAATCAAAATACGCATATGTATACCCTCGAATGTGAAAAAACTGAAAATTAATAAGTCAAAAAAAGCGACGAGAATTAATCGAATTTGAATCCTGCGCATATGGGTAGAGAATAGATCGCTATCCGTCTGTTATGTTTTTTGCCTCGTGGCGTAAGCGGATCATGCATTAGCTTGGCAAACTGCCAAAATTTTATTAACACGCAAATTCGTATTATGATTTCGAATGGGATTTGGTTTTAGGCTTCATTCCCGCCTGCCCCGTAAAAAGATTTTTTATCCTTGCAACAATTTTGTCACATGGAGAATAAATCTGAGGTAAAATGTTTGTTTCAAGCGCTTTTAGCAATATTTTAGTACAAAATAACCAAGGTTTCCGACGATTTAGCGCCAAATAGGCTATTTTAAGTGGATTTTGTTCAATGTCATCGAAATTTTTTTCTTTTTTACGTTTTAATCGTCCGGAAAGAAAGCATAGTCAGATTCGAGTCATAATATGCCTGCCTATACATTGTTTTTGAACCTGACATGGCCACTTTAGCATAATACAGGGTGTCCCACCTAACTATCCCCAGTAAGTTTCAGTCGTAATTTCCTTAATAATGGTCCAAACTTAAAGAAAATTCACCAGTTCACAACACATCCAATAACATTGTAAAACTCAAAGTTTCATTGAAATTGCTAAGTCACAAGGTTTACAACACAACTTTTTGTGATTGGTACTTCCAAATCAGTTCATTTGTTACTTTGAATTTTTTAAATACGTAACTTTTTTGAATTTTGTTATATCTAATTTTTTTTTACTATTCTACGTAAATGTCGTGCCTCTATTGATCATAAGTTACCACAGGCACGACAATTATCCAGAAAAGTAGAGAAAATTAGATTTAACAAAATTCGAAAAGGTTGCGTATTTAAAAAATTCAAAGTAAGAAATAAATTGATCAGAAAGTACCAATCACAAAAAGCGTTGTTGTAAATATTGTAATTAACCAATTATGATGAAAATCGGAGGTTTACAATGCTATCAGACGTGTTGTAAACTGGAAAATTTTCTTCAAGTTTGGACCATTATTGAGGAAGTTGTGACTGAAAAACACTGGGGATAGTTAGGTCGGACACTCTGTATTTTGGGCTTAATCCTTAAAATTATAAACCCAAGCGTGTATGCCTGAATATAAAACTGTTTTGCTTAAACAACCATGTTGCGATTGAGAAAGTTACCTTGAAAAATTAAGATAATGGGAATTACAACACGGTTAAAGTATATACATATACAAAAACGCTATACTTGTAGGAAAAATCTTGGATAACTTTCACTTTTTCTTCTAGCTTTTTTTCTTGTTTATTTATGTATTAATTTCTGTTTTTCAATTTATTTTGAATTTAGGCTGCTATAGAAAATTTGCTCAGCGGTGCTATTTGCGGCACATTGTATTCATTGTTCTCCGGTCAACCTCTGACCATGATCGGTTCAACTGGGCCGGTCCTCGTATTCGAAAAAATCATTTTTACAATGACGCTGTAAGTACTTACGGTCAGGCACGTATCTCTGGGAGGGGGATTGGGGGTATCGGACCCCCTCCTCCAAAAAATTCAGAAAAATCGGAAAAATATGACTTTTAGAACAATATTCTGTGCTATTTTTGGCCTTTTTCGGCTTGACCCCCCTAAAATTAGTGTTGGTCCCCTCCCCCAAATACGGTCCATACCCATTCGTGTCAGAGGGATCCCTCTCACCTGTACAAGTTGGGATTATACGTGTTACATGGATGGGGGACTCGCTCAAAGTCGGTCGTCCCCTCCATCCCAGCAAAGTAAGAAATTTTAGGCCCTCTCCCGATTTTGTAGGAGAATGCTTTATGACCATTTTTAGATGCTTTTGTCAATTTTTGGACAAGCATTGGATTCATTAACTCTCCCCCACTAGTGGACGGATATCAGGGATCGACCGTATTCCCGGTCCCGGCCGGTCTTTCAGGCGTCCGGTCCGACCCAATTTTTAGAGGCCGGGCCCGGGCCTGAATTATTATTCTACATATGTATAGCTATTTCCGAGAATACTTGTACGCGCTTTGTTGCCGATTGAGATTAATTCATGTAAAAAACTTTAAAAAAACAAAATTGAAGGGTAGCCTGGCGGCAATTGACCGATTATTTGTAGATTAAATTATATTGTTGTTTATCAGAGTTAAGCACGTTTGAAAAATTTTTATTTATAAACAATAAGCTATGTACAAATGAACGGAGTTCAAATACAAAATGCGTAATTTCTAATTAATTTCTCAATTTCCAATATATTACCTAATATATCTTAATTTCTAATGATCTTAGTTTGCTCCTCATGTTCTTTGCTGTATATATAACGAAAGCAGCGAATATTCTGCACAAAAAGAACATTTGAATGGCGCGTACTGAAGCATTATGTAGAGCGTTGAGGGAATCGAAGACAAAAATGAGTGAGGCAAGAAATTAGAAGTAATTTTCATGTATTAAAGAATTACTTTGATTTTTACCTGTAACGTGGCAACCTGCCAACCACGTTACGACTCAGTGAGCAAAATTTTACCCGCACCGGTTTCCCGGATCTTCCGCTCTAACACGCGTGTGTAGTACTTACCGACTACTCGGGCTCTTGCTCACTTCTGCGCAATATATATTCATTAAGAATATGTTTCACAACAACATCAACCCCACGGGTTTAACACCAAAGTACGCAATTTCCACTGATCCATAGCTTCCCCGCTACATTACCCATTCGATCTCATTTATACTGTGAATCAGTTTGAATGGTTTAGTAAATTTTTGGAGCTTCTTTTAACTTTTTTCTTGTGGCATGAACTCTCGTCGTGCGCAATGTCTTCATCAGTTTATACATTTTAATGCGAATGAATAAACGATCGACACTCCACAGGAGCACGAAACAACTTTTTCAGTTTTCGGGACAACGTCTAATCTAGTAAATTGACAGGAATAGAATATGTTATAACGAAATATCAACCATGCTCCTGCAGTGAGTAAAAATTAAGATTACAGAAATTTTCAGCCAAGTTGCTGTGGAGTGTGGAATATAGTTTTCTGAGAACCTTGAAAATAAGATCAATGCATAACTGCTTATCTACATATATATGTTCCAAAACGTCACTGTAATGTGGCAAAAACGCGCGATTCAGCACCGCCCAATGCAGAAAGCTTCTTACGACATTCATGCAAAATAGATTATTTCCACTATGTCGCTACCTAAATACTTGTACATCTGCCCAGTTCCGTAACCAGGATTTTTTTCGGGGGAAGCCGAAGATTTTTGACTTTACTAGCTCGGAAGTACGCTGAAAACCTTTTTTGGTAGTGTTTTAGATGCGCTTCGCGGATTTTTCATCCTTCCTTCCCTTTGGGGGACTCTAGGGCAGAACGAAATTTTTATTCATTCAGGGGAGGGGCGCCCCTCCCCTCCTAAACCCGGGTCACATCTGGGCTAACATCGCTGGAATATTGAGCAGTGATTGACCCGGCCGATTTCATTTTTTCTTCAGATCCCCTTAAGTCAAAGGCTATTAAAGCTGGAAGTATAATAAGTACGCTGACTTTCACACAAGGAACTAGTTTTAAAACTTTTAAAGCATTTTCGGCTAGAAGTGGCTGATAGATGAGGTTGAAAAAGGCTTTAGGGAATTCTTCTGCACAAATATCAGTGATTTGCGAATTTTAAATTCATATGCCCGAGGGCGATTAACTCTCAATCGGTCTATTTGTTTACAATAAATAAAATTATAATATATTTATCGATAAAGTAATTGAATAACTTCAATTAAACTAGCATGCGGTCAAATCCTGTATAACCTTAATTTAAACAAAAATGCCAGGAAATCAGTTCGTCGAAAATTTTGACTGATTAGGCAGGTGATGTATCGTGAATCAAGTTAATAGTTTTACTCTTTATTCTCATTCCGTTCGTCTTTCGTTATAAAGAGCCAGGCACGTAGCTGGCCGTCCTATTGTGGGGGGACCAACACCGATTTTTGGGGGAATAAGCCCAAAAAAGCCAAAAATAGCTTAAAATAACGTTTAAAAAGTCCAATTTTTCTGAATTTTCTGAATTTTAGGGGGTCCAAACCCCCCCATCCCCCAGAGATACGTAACTGTAACGAACGACGAAATTGGTCAATTTTTCTAAAAATTAATTGGGCGAATAATAGATGCGGTTAAATTAATGCCCCAATTTGATTAGCGGGATTGACCGTAGTATTTTTTAAGCAATAGATGGAATTATTTGGCGTTTCGTTGGTGGATAAATTTTTGGAGTTCCATCATACTGTTAATTATCGTGGCGACGGACGCTTCGGCTTTGGTGTCGTACATAACGCGATTTACGGAGGAAAATTTTTCCGTCCTCATTTCGTTCATTTTTATCTACGAATCTATCGCCAAAACGATGAAAATTCTATCGACCGCTCACGTGATTCCGTTTACCGAAGTATGGGCCGATTTTTTTGGCAATTTGCCAAGTTTTATTACTCCTATTATTTCAATCGTTGAAAATGTATCTCGGGGGACTAATGTTAGATTTTAGTTACTTCGAAAATTTTACATTTTCATCGCCCTTGCCTGTGACTGGTTTGGCCGACGTTTCGTGAGTTTTCTGAATTTTTCCGGCTGTCTCCGGCTAAAATTTGGCATTATGCCAAATTTCGAATAAAAATTAGTAGATAGGACCCGTTCGAAGTTTTTGACGATTTTCATCACCCATCAATAATCTTCAGACGCGTATTGTCTGGATTAAGTTATATATATAGTTTAGAGGAAAATCTTGATTTTGTTCATTTTATCAAAAAGTTTGATGAATTGTCAATTTCTTCTATAGAAAAACTCACCTTTTTATCAATAACCTGGCTGAAACGGTCGTTTTTTCATGTAAGCCGGTTTTTTGGTTTTTTTCAATAAGAGGAACCGGTTTTGGGTCAATTTTAGGAATTGCTACTGTAATTAATATGTACAGTTTCTTGCGGACCCTGGTAGTGAATCCGGTTAAAACCGGAACTGGACAAACCGTATTTCCAAAATGCTAACCTGTACCGGAATAAATAAATAAATAAATAAATGAATTAATTAAATAAATAAATAAATAAATCAGTACCGGGAATTCGGATTTAATTTCATATAATAAAATAAAAGTAAATTTAATGCGATTTACTTAAATTTAATTTAACAAATTCTATCCTTTTGTGGAGGATTTAAAGAATCTTAAGACGGTATAAATTCCTTCTTTACATTATTCAAAATTTATTTATTTATTTTCAATTTATTCTTGAATTATTTAAATCTATTTTTATAAAAAATTATTTTAAAATATAAATAAAATTTAAATATATCACAAAGTCTGCAAATTTTTTCGGAAAACTGCAGCATCTTCACAAAAAATTAGCCTCTGGCTCATTTGCATAAAGGTACGTATGTTCACTTGAATAGTAATCAGTCAGCCCTGAGAATGAAAGTGAACTAGTAGAAAAACTTATTGCTTGTTTTTGCATTGATATAGTATGCAGGGGCGGATTCATGGGGGGGCGGCCGCCCCCCCCCATCGGCCCTAAATAGTGCGCAAAATTAAGGATTGTTGAGCGATTTTTAGCGATTTTCGGGTTAAAACGGCGGATTTTTCCGCCCAAGTCAGGGTTTCGCCCCCCCCTTTAGGAGAATCCTGGATCCGCCACTGATAGTATGTGTACTTAAATTTTTGTTTATATGGCTTTGCATCGTTTTTCACTATCTCTTTCATTGATTCGAAAAATATGTAATTAGTCATGTCCTTTACAAACAACACATTCAAAATTGTTCTGCAAAAACCCCGCCCCCTCCCCCTAAATTGGCTTGCATTTGAGTTGAAGTACCTAAGTTTTGCATGAATTTTGTTGTGCGCCTATATAGCCATAATATTGTCATACAAAAGTTGGAGCATAAAGCTGATTTGAGAAAAAAGCATTTTTCTTTGACCACTTTGACTGTTTAGGTTCCTAAATGGTTCCAAACTATTTAGTCAGGAGCATTCATATGCGATCTTAGATTTGTTTGCCGCGCTCTTTTCTTTATTCAAATGCCGTAAACTCAAAAAGTTAGATAAATGTTGGATAAAACTCGTAGAAAAATTTTTGATCAATGGTTTACACTTTTGACGGACGGGTTTTTTTAGGAGCCCATGGGTTTTAATACTTTTGCCTTTTCGAAAATATTGAGATAAAGAATGAATTTGAATCAAATTCAGTGATGGAATATCTGTTTATGGTGTAGCCATGACAAGCAAGCCCGAATGCCATAGGGTTTTGGCTAGGTGTAAAGTGAAATTGGACGAAAAGCAAAAAATGGGTTGTTTCAGGGAACATGACCATAGATGCACAGCTTGGCCGATCTATATGGGTGTCAGGAATTAGGATTATTGGGCCAAATTGACCTCAAAAACTGATACAAATGCTAAATTAGCTTTAAAACTTCATTTTCGCCCTTCACTTTGCTTCAATTTCTGTAGAAATTTTTTCATTTTTTAGATATGCGGAGTCTTGATCCTTAACCCATCACATGTGTGTCTGGACATAACCATAGGTGCACAACAAGGCCGATCTGGGGGTCAAGAATTGAGCTTTTTGGACCAAAATCTGCTCAAAAACTAGTATAAGCGCTGAAATAGCGTTAAAACTACGTTATTACAGAGTAATATATTATCTGTTGAAGAAATTTCCAATTTTCATTCTTTTTCGGCCTTCATTTTCCCTTATTTTTCACAGGAAAATTTCCCATTTTTTTAGTCTTGGGGTCCAGACCCCACAACCCTCCCCCTTCGCCCACGTGCATGTCTGGACATGCCTTTACTTTCTTAGGTACTTAGGTAATAAATTGAGTTTGTTTCGGAATTTTGAAAACTAGACGCGTGATTCACAAGATTAAATATTTAAGGAATGTAGCACGTTTTTTAACTTCAATAAAGCACGATAAATCAGGTCTGACTCGTTGGGTCGAATTTGTTCATCTTTTAGCTTCATTAATCAGTCTAAATACATCGCAAGCAGGTCCTGTTCAGGCACGTAGCTGTGGGGGAATAGGGGGTCCGGACCCCCCCCCTTTCCAAAATTCAGAAAAAAACCGGAAAAATAGGACTTTTTACACGTTATTTTGTGCTATTTTTAGCTTAGACCCCCAAAACTGGTGTTGGTCCCCCCAAAAATAGGAGGGCCAGCTACGTGCCTGGTCCTGTTACTGACAGTTTTCAGCAATTATTCGAAATTGAATTAAATTATTATGAGTTTGTTTGAAATTTTTTAAATTAATAAAACTTTCAATCTTTAGTTTGATCTTTTACACAAATTGGGTCGTATTCTAATGCTGCGACTCGACCGGACCGGAAGTTCTCCGATTTTTCGTTCTTACATATCTTCTTTTTTGTATTTTAGATTAAAGAGCGATCGTTGGGCCATTTGTCTAAATTAAAATATAAATTAAAACCCAAAGATAAAATCGAAATAAAATTAAAATTAGTCGTTGAATCATTTGATTTCGCGGATTAAAATATAAAGGCCTCATACGCATCTATCGCAAATAATTACATAAATCACAAACTTGCAAACGCAATGACTAATTACGTCTTTCAGATGTCAATACTGCCGTTTCGATATTATTTATAGACTTTTATTTTCTAAAACCTTATTTTTGAAGATTTTCGATTTTTTTTACATACTTTCAAGTTATTATTCTATTATGTTAATGATTTTTATTTTTTGGACGGTCTAATAATAAGTAGGAGATTTTTTATAGGATTTTATAAGTATCAATTATAACGCGTGAGTTGGATTAGAATAGAATCAAAAATATGTCATATCCTTTGTTTTTTTGTTTTTTTCTATTCTTCTTATTATTCTTTTTTCTTCTTTTCTTCTTTTTCCCTTTTTTTACTTCTCAAATTGACATTTTACTCTACTCTTGAATATATTCGGGTGCCAACAATAATACCTGACTCGTCAAAAATAAGAATTTCGTTCCTTGCAGCACTCGCACTGAGCTTTTGACTCGTCTTGCGGGCGAATCGTACAATTTTACGAAATTAAAGCGAAAATTTGGCTGATTGGCATCATAGAATGTTAATTTATTAAGTACAATCTAACTTTTGAAAACAGAATCAATTATTGTTATTAATTTAAAATCAGACATTGTTAAAACATGAAACCGACAGAGCACTGACATACTGCACACAAGTATACGTGTTTTTTTTTGGGGAAGGAGCAGTGGCGGATCCAGGAGTTTCTTAAGGGGGTGGGTACCCCTAAGGGGGGGGGGGCGGAACCTTGACTTGGGCGGAAAAATTAGCCGTTTTAGCCCGAAAATCGCTAAAAATCGCTCAAAAATCCTTAATTTTACGCACTATTTTGGGCCAATGGGGGCGCCCCCCACCCACCTAAATCCGCCCCTGGGAAGGAGTATATACATCCTGGCGCTTGACCTTCAGAGAATGGTTGGCCCAATTTTTGGAATATCCGGCTGATTGCTGCATAATTCTGATTTTCAAAAGATCTAGAAAATATGCTCTGTTTAGCTTTTTAGTCATTTTTTGGCTCAAGCGTGATATTTTTTTTACCCTTTGCGCTAAATAGTCATATTTGTTCATTGTGTCTTTGAATTTCATTGAATTTTCTCAAAAATTTGTTGATTTTGTGTTTTTTGCGAGAGAGCGTAGTGAGAAATGCAAAATATTGTGCTTCTATAGCACGTGACCCGTCCTTTTGAGCCAAAAAAAATTTTAGACTAGCCCGCCCTCGTAATTCTTACGCTTTACATCCCAAATGTGCGATTGCACAATACCGATGACAAGAAGAGAAAGCGTACCATGGCGAAAGCAGTTCGATCTTACATAAATAAATAGATAAATGAAATGTCACTGACACGCATCCTAAAACATGTCTTCATTACTGCTACTTTACCTCCTTAAAAATGTTCTTATACACAAAGTATAGGTTTATAGTGGCACCGGCACCGGCCAAAAAAAGCGGCACCGGTGCACCTCTAATTTACACATGACTTGAAGAAATAAGTTGACGCAATAAAACTTTGTATTTATAAGTTTTAAAACAATATATTTTTCAGTTTACCATTCTAAATCATTTATATCTAGTTTATATCGATTGTTTCGATATAAAGTCCCAGCTCTACTCAACCTTGTTTCGAAACATATAGCATTTAAATTATAATAGACTGTTTCGGAGATCGAGTTATTAAAGTAGCTTATATTTGGTTGCATTTTTTAAAACATTGCAATAGTACTTTTAGGGATCTAGTATACAATTTACCCCCCAGCGTTTTTTAGACGATCCATATAAGCTACAGTAACCAAACTTTACAAGGAGATAGCTATCAGCCTAGTGTAGTAATCTGGCAAAATTGATTAACTTACGGTGTAAAGTTACTGCTTTAGAAAAAATAAATTAAAAATAAAAAAACTTACTTTACTTTACTTTGAACTTATTTTAAAATTTTTTTATACTTACTTTTTTTTAATGTAGGATGTTGATTGAATTACAAAAAACTGCTGTGTTTGGAACCCACCGAATTTTTTAAAATTTTTAGTTGCCGTTAGTACGTTGTAAACTGTGAGTGTAAAGCAGTAAGTTTACACCGTAAGTTAATCAATTTTGCCAGATCAGTACAATAGATTTATAGCTATCTCCTTGTAAAGTTTGGTTACTGTAGCTTATATGGATCGGCTAAAAACGCTGGGGGTAAATTGTATACTAGATCCACTTTTAGTATGAGCTATGTAACTATGACCACTACATATACTTCGATCGTATCCTAGTACGTTCATCACAATATATACTCGTACATACTGTCAGTGGTGGATCTAGGATTTTTTCAAAGAGGGCGGCATCCCAACTTTTTTAAAAACAGTCAAAAATAGGTCCGAAAATTTGCCCTTCGCGCGCTAAATGGCGTTTTCAGCGTTTTGCACTGTCTACTAAATCACTTTCGACGCAATATTTTTCCGATTCGGAAATTTTCGGCAATTCGAAAATATCGTTACATTTCTTTAACTTTTGCGAAAATGTGGCGCGAAGCGCCGGAAAATTTTTTTGTTTATATTCTGGCGGAAGGACGTTTAGAAGCGTAATTTACTGCTCGATTTCTCGAGTTTGAGAATAGGAAAAACTATGCTGGAATAGCTGTTTCTGCTGTTAAAATTATCGATTAATGAATACTTAAAATTCTTAATCTATCAGCAGAAAACGCTTCCAGGTCGCTAAGAAGGTAAATAAATGTCATTAATAAGTATTGTCCGGATAACGCCGGAAAAACATTGATTAATTATGGTCGCTGACGGACAACAAATCGTTGCGAATTACATATCCATTCTTTATATCGCCAACTATTTTTGGCCCATGGGTGGGGCGGCCGCCCACCCCCTTAAATGCGCACCTGCATGCTATGCTATGGGAATTTCGTAGGTTCGGATATTCTGGATTTCTATTTTATTCTAAATTATGTATGTAAGTGTGCCTCGTAAAGGTGTTTATGTAATTATCACAGATTTTAGACCATCGGCCATCGTGATTTCTCACATTCTTCCTTGAATTATACGTATTTATTGCATTTATCTATTTTGTTGGCGGCCTATAAGTCAAATATTTTGTAGTTTTCTTTCATTTTGCCTTAAATTTTCAAAAATTTTATGCGGCTAGCGTTAAATGCTTTGGTAAGGTTTTGTACTAAATGCGAAATAATTCAAATCTCTATCTAAATGTCTTTCTGACTAAATTTCAAAAATTAAAAAAACTGTGAAATAAAGTTCTAGAAAAATGAATTTAACTTTATTTCTAAATTTTTTGAATATTTTTACGGTTTGAGAAACGTCGCGCTTTTTCCACGAAATCGCTTAAAATTGTCGAAAGTTTTTGGAAATTTTTTTGCCCTATAACTCGTATTGACTAAAAATGGAAGACTATAAAAACTGCGAAAAAACGCTAGTCCGGCTGCACGTGTAGAGCGGATTTCGGATTTATTTTTGACGGTTTCGTAATTCGGAAAAAGTTCGGGCGTCTTGCCCCCCCCTCGTACAAAAATCCTGCATAATTCGCCACTGTTTACACTGTGTGCATTTGCAGTCTACGCTGTTTACACTTTTAGTTTACTCAACTTTTTACTTATTCGCCGCAAGTTTACACTGATTTTCGTTGCTTAGCAACTGAAGCCCGATCCGTATTGCGCATGTCGACCCAATTCTCTCAATGCGTCGTTTGGCCTAGACTATTTGCCAAATTTCAACGATCCCAGGGACTACTCGGACGTTGAAACCATGGCGCATCGCAGGAAATGGCGCGGCAATCTTAGTCTCTGGATTACGCATCAGGTAGGGGTTCAATTATTAGCTTCGAAGCATTTTTTAAGTCGGTGTAAAGCCATCAGTCGGCCCAGTCATCACCATTATCCATTAGTCGAAAAGCTTATTATCATTATTATTATTATTATTATTATTTATTATTATTATTATTATTATTATTATTATTATTATTATTTATAATTAATATTATTATTACTATTCATCATTATTGTATTTATTTATATTATACTTATTACTCATTATATATTACTTATCTCATAGCTGTGGAATTTACGATTTTTTCCATGTTCGTTCAATTTTGTTGTCAGCCTCGATCGTTGCACTGTTTTTCGCTGTTTTTTCCAATAATTTAACTTTTTAACAACGTTTTATCAATTCAAGAATATAATTTAAATTCATAGCAGTATTATTCGCATTTTATATTCGACTAGTACGAATGACGAAAATCGATTGCTCCTTATGCGAGTCGATACCTGCGACTCAGTCAATCATTAATTTCTGGAGTTTCATTTGCGCTTCATTTATTATTTTTTATTAGGTTTTTTGTCTTATTTTATTTTTTGTATATTTTACCAATTTCTAGAGTTTCATTTGCGCCTGATTCATTTTTTATTATTTTTTATTAGGTTTTTTCTTCTTGTTTTATTTTTTGTATATTTTACCAATTTCTAGAGTTTCATTTGCGCTTGATTCATTTTTTATTATTTTTTATTAGGTTTCTATTCTTATTTTATTTTTTGTATATTTGACCAATTTCTAGAGTTTCATTTGCGCTTGATTTATTTTTTATATAATTTTTTATTCGGTTTTTCTCCTTATTTTATTTTTTGTATATTTTACCAATTTCTAGAGTTTCATTTGCGCTTGATTCATTTTATTATTATTTTTTGTTAGCTTTTTATTATTATTTTATTTTTTGTATATTTTACCGAATTTTATAATAATGGTAGGTTTTATGTTTTGTACGTGATTCATATACTCGCATGATATAACGCAGGGCAATCGTACTGTAGTCGATTTTTCGCGCATTCCTCTTTCATACTGCGAGCCGAGTAAAGTAGCCGTGCTGGACGACCCTTTACACGAATGCTATAGAATGTACGACGTATTCCTTATGTCGGCCATGTTGACTCTTTGCACGTTCGCCATAGCTTACACGCTGAAGTCGATGAAAACTAGCTGTTATTTTCCGAATAAAGTGAATAAATATCTATGAAATTTTTCTAGGATTATTAGGATTATTAAGAATAATTCAGTTGAAACATTAATGAATAATTATTTGAAAATAATTAATTAAATAATCAAAATAATTAAATAATAAAAAATAATTAAAATAATTAATAATTAAATAATAATTAATAAAAAATAATTAAATAATTAAAATAATTAAAATAATTTTTCTTTACACTAAACGCGTGCATTGATTGAAAATTATCCGAAATAATACTGCCAAATTTTTTGAACCGCTTTCGGGCTTGAAAACGATATATACTGGTCGAAAACCACTATTTTTGACGTTTCTAGGGATGGGATTTCTGCCTAAGACATAAAAGCAAAAATGTTCCCTGGAAATTATATCTAAATTGAGCAGCAAACGATTATTTGGCGCGATAAGCTCAAAAATGGATGTTTACACTTAAAGCCAAAATATCTCGTAAGACACCCAAAAAAACATTTTTTCGAAAAAATAATAAAAAATAAATATTATATAATAAATAAATAAATAAATAATAAATAATAAATAAATAATTAAAAATAAATAATAAATAAATACTAATAAATACTATATAATAAGCTCCATTTGTCAATTTTTATATCTTCTATCTTTTAGAGGTCATTTTAGAATTCCTAGCACTGAAATGGATATTCATTAATTAATTCAAAACTGCGGATTAATAATTACTTTGCGAAAACTAAACGTTACGGGCTGATGGAAATTTCACTCAAGCCGAGCTTTGTATTAATCAATAAATATAAAAATGAATGTCACGTGAATTAGATAAATAATTAATTAATCTTGTGAGGACAAAAATTGTAATGAGCAGACTTTAAACAAACACTAATTAAATAACGCGGAAGTTGAAAAGGTTGACAAAGTGAATACAAAAACCAGTTGAAGTGCGTTCCGCATTTCATATTTAACAACTGCTTCTGTTCACTGGTAATCTGTTTGGCACTATTTTATACAATTGAACTAATAGTTATTTTTTGCATTTATTTTGGCAATGATTCAACGCTAAACTTTTCCTGCATATAAATATTTTTAATATTAAAATTTTTATTGTTTAATTTTTAATTTTTTTATATAAAAAATATACATTCTATGTAAAAAATTTTCTATATATTTCATATTAAAAAATTATCAATTTTTTATACGAAAATTTTATCTATTTTTTTATATAAAAAATATACATTCTGATATGAAAAATTTTCTTTATATATTTTATATTTAAAAAAATTATCAATTTTTTTATATAAAAAATTTGGTATTGAACTGAAGTGTTTTTTGAGAATTTTCCTGGTATACTCGATTCACGTACGTTGCTTTCTTTGATTATAAATGTTTCATTATTAATCTTACGCTTTATTTAACGAATTTATATCCCTATTTGAAATGTTGTTCATCTTCTCGATAAAAATTAAGTTTAAACCATACTGAATGGAAATCGTGTTATTTAAATTAATTTAAAAAATTTTTTGTTCTGTCTTTCTTTTTTATGTTTTTTGTTGATTTTTTTCTCTTTTCTTTTCATGTAGTATTTGCTTGTTTATTTATCTCTTTATTTATTTACTTATTTATTTTTCTTTTCATTTTCTTCTTTCTTGCTTCTTCCCCTTATTGATGACTTCTTAATATTAAAATTAATGCGGGACTTTGCAAATTGCTCAAAATAAAGTGTTTTAAAAGTGGAACAATTCAAATTTTTTGCTGTCGTATTGGTCCCGTATATGATTATTTTTGTTTAAAAACTTGCGTCTTATTTATAGTTGTTGTTAATGAGTTACTCTGCTTGTTATAACATAGTTTCGATTATTTTTTGCTTTTTCTTATTTAATAGTTACTTTACTTTTTATGCCGGTTTTTGTTTTTATAATTATTTTTGTGTTTCAGTCATTTTTCGTATTTTTCTTTACTTTTATGTTAATGTTATGTGTTTTTTTATTTTATTTATATTTTTTTATTTTTTTTATTCAATATTTTTTTGTTATGTGTTTATGTGTTTATTATTTTATTATTATTTTTTTTTATTTATTATTTTTTTCTTATGTGTTTACGTTGTCCTCTTAGGTTAGAGAAATTTTGTCCGATTTCGCAGTGATCATCGCGTTGTTTGTTATGGTCCTTGTGGACTATTGCGTTGGGTTGGATACCATGAAATTATACGTGCCGGAAAAATTTGAAGTACATATTATATCATTGCATTTCAGTTATTTTATTAATTTACTTTATTAATAACTTTATTACTAAATATTTCAAATTATTTTGTATTAATTACACATTAATTTTATTAATCACTTATGACACATGGGTTTATAATGATGAAATAATTTTATAATTTTTATTTTTTATCATTTTTTTTAAATTTTTCTTTATTTATAATTTTTTTTATTCATTTTTTCTAATTTTTTTTATCTTTATAATCAGCATGGGCTGGATCCAGCAAGATTCTGAAAATTTTTGCACATCCACAGAAATCGATTTACGGAATTTTTCACGATTTTTTTGCTTCAATGAATAGAAGTCGAGCAAAGTCATCCAAAACGATTTTTGCCATCCACATAACTTTGTTTGGCTCCTTTTTTACCCTTAAGAGACAATTTTGGAGAAAATCGACCGCTCACTGTATGAATGTGATAAGTCAAAAATTCACACACCCGGAAAATCAAGTGTAAGGAGTAGTTTTATGACGCTAAGAATGGAAATATCATTTACTTTACACTAAGTTTCCAATTCGTTAAGCTACAGCAAGTCGAAGTTGCATTTTTTCCTAAATTTCCTTAAATTTTTACGTTTCTAGTTTATTGCGTGCAACTTTCGCAGTCTTCGAGATGATTGCACAAAACTTTTTTTCAGTAGAACAACAAATGGATTCACTTTGTATCGGGAGATTCAATTTTTGTTCGCGTTTTTACACTTTACACTTCGGGTTTTGTGCAAAATTTTCATCCCTAGAAAGACAAAATTTTTCACACAAATTACTGTAGCAGAGTCAATTTTTCATTGTGACAAAATTTCTTTCATAGGACATGTCCCTACCTATTTAGCTTATTTCCAGCAAAAAAATTTTGGGGAAATTTGGCCAGCAACCCAAGTTACAACAGTTTTATGAGCATGACTCATGACGGCTGTCGACATAATATCAGACATATATCATATACTATATCAGCGAGTTTTGCTACTTGCATGAAATTTTTCACGGAAACAGTCCGTAGTTTTTCACAGAAACAGTCAGTAGTTGTACTTTACGCTCATGAATCATCGCTTTACACAATTTGTTTGTTTACAATGCATAATGGTATAAACAACTTCTTTTTGCCAAACGACACTGCAAAATTCTTCACATAAATTACTGTTCTTCGGTCAGTTTTTTTACTGTTAATGTAAAATTTCTACCCATAGTTTTTCGTTTGGGACATGTCTCTGCAGGCGTAGCACATTTTCGTAAAAATTCACAAAACACATGTAAAAACTAATTTCACGCTATGTGCATGCGTCAAACTTTTCCACGGAAACAGCCACTATTTCTAACTTACCCTCACGCATCATCACTTTACACAACTGTTACTAAAGCAAAGTCAATTTTTATTGTGTCCCATCTTAGTGGCGGATCTAGGATTTTCCTAAGAGGGGCGGTATACCCCTAGGGGGGCGGAACCCTGACGTGGGAAGAAAAATTTGCCGTTTTAAGCCGAAAATCGCTAAAAATCGCTGAAAAATCTTTAATTTTGCGCACTATTTTGGGCCAATGGAGGGGCGGCGGCCGCCCCCTCTAAATCCACCACTGTGTCCCATATCTATGGATTACTGTCTGTAGGCATAAGTCACTTCAGTCAGAGACATTATAGAAAAATTTTACAATAGTTGCGTTGTGTGATCGCAGCTATTCAAGAAAGTAAATGTATTTTGTTTGAATGTAACAGGATGGATGACCGCGCACTAAGCTGCTATCCCCTCATCCGTCAAATATCGATTATTTTAACCCCACCCCCCAACCTCTCCTTCCCCACAATATTCCGCGAAGAATTAGCGGTTACATGTCATTTTGAGATGTTTTTGTCCTTTTTTCTACTAGAAATTTTAGGTCATTCACCCCTCGTTCACTCAAAAGGGTCGGCTACCCTCTGCGAGAATTTAGAGCTATTTCATGTCGTGTTATGCGTCACATAGGGACCGGAGCATTCTTTTACGTCATTTTTTTACTACGACCATTAGGGATTATTAATTTTCCGTTTTATCTCCTATTTATTGACTGAATTTGAGCTGAAAGTCGTCTGCAATGTGAAAAATCTTAAGACTGACTATCATTTACGGGCAGGCACTGGTTGCTCCTGGGTCAAACGACTTTCCCTAATCCTGCGGGGGTCGTCAATGATTACACCTGGTCAATAGCTCATCCCAGCCCGTCCATGGAAAGCGCTGACCCAGAAGCTGGACGGGCTGATGGGTCCATTTGGATTGACTGATTTTGAAAAAAAATTTGCGAGATACGATGGAAAATCAAAGATAATTGCCTTTTTTAACCCATTTTCAGTCTAATTTGGGACCAATCAACCTTCGAGAGCCCATAGTTGGAAGGGCAGAAGCTTTGGCTATTGCCCAGGTATGGTCACGACTCAGGACTATGCCTGGGCGTGGGGGTCGTTCGGGGCGTATGCACCCCCTCCCCGAGAAACCAAAATACCTTCCCAGAAACCGAAATACCCCCAGACTTCAATTTTTGAAAATATTTTTGTTTGTTCGCAATTTTTTGATGCCAATGGATAGTGCTCGATGAGAAATGTTGAAAAATGGTGTCTTTTGTCGCCGTACCACTATTTTTAACGCCATTTTTTGACCTTTGAAAAATCTTGCACACCCCCCAGAATTTTGGTGCTGCCCACGTATGGTCACGCACGACCATAGATACAAAGCATGGTCGATTGAGGGGTGAAGAATTGAGCTTGTTTTTGGGCCATAATGATCTTAAAACCTGATATAAATGCTAAAGTAGCAATAAAACTACGTTATTCCACAGTTTCTGATTAATTTCAGACTTTTTTTTTAGAAAATTTCCGTTGTCATCCGTTTTTTGGTCTTCATTTTTCCTGATTTCCGTCCGAAAATTTTCAAAACTCTCGCGGGGTCGGTACAGTTTCCACTGCGAGGTTGCGGGATTTATCAGCCGCGAGGGTCAAGTCATTCGACCTTGAATTGACCCTGTGCTCCTGTATACATACTGTCTATTAATCGAACGTTTTTTCTTTAAAAAACTATGCGAGGGGTGATCTTTGGAAGTATAGCTTTTTACTCAATATTTGTTATAGAACAGCAAAACAAGTTTACTTATCAATGTAATCACTATTCATATTAAAACACTTAAGCCAGCATTCTTGGCGCTCCTTTACGCCCCGTAACCAAAACTCGGTGGGTTGACTGTTCAGGCATGATGAAATGTCACTTTTAATGTCCTCATCACTGTCAAAATGTCTTTCTTTGAAGTCCAATTTGATTTTTCTAAATGCATAGAAGTCGCTAAATCCGGAGAATAGGGCGGATGGCCGATTTGTTGGAAGTTGTAACAGTTGGCCAGGGTCTGCTGTGCAATATTGGCTATGTGAGGGTGGCGCATTGTTGTGCAAAATCAAGACATCCTTTCCCAGTTTAGCACATCTGTTTTGCCTAGTTGAGTTACGCACTTACATCAGCAATGAAGAATAGCATTGGCCGTCTATTGTTAACTTTGTTGGGAAGTAGTCGATCCACAGAGGCCCATCGAAATCCCAAAAAAAGCGACAGCATGACTTTTCAGCTGATTCGCCGACCCTTGCTCACAGCAATAGACCCAACTTTCGTCACCTGTGACTAATCGTTGGGTAAAATTAGGCGGATCAGTAGCAAACATGTGGTGAAGGGTCAAAGTTCACATCGCATGAACGTGCTTTTGTTCGATTGTCAATAAATGGGGGGCCCCGATCAGGCAGAGACCTTTGACAAGCCCAAATTTTTTGGTTAAATCGGCTGCGCTGGGTGATAACTGATTTTCAAGGAGATGGCTATCAGGCGCACTTTGATTCGACGGTCAGCTACCAATAGGTCGTGAACAGCCACAATCATATTGTGAAAGGTCACAATGGGCTCAGGGCCGAGAGAAATTTCATCTTCAAATGACTCCTCGCTAGCTCGGAATGAAGCGATCCACCTTTTAATGGCACTGAAGCCTAAGACATTATCTTCATAGACTTCACGCAATTCAACATGAATATCCGAGGCCTGCTTCCCTTTACGCATCAAGTAACAAATAACTGCTCGTTGCTCAAAATTTAAATTTCTAGACATTTTATTGGGTAAGTTTTGTCAAAAAAATTAATAATTCCTGAGATATAGAAGCGATGTACTTAATATTTTGCATATCACCATTAAAAAGGACGCTCAACAATAATAAACAACAATAGACATGCAAATGCCCTTCGGGCTTAAAGAGCTTTACTTCCAAAGATAACCCCTCGTAGTTGAAATCGTCCAAAAAATCCCTAAAAAAATAGCTTACAAAAGGTGAATTAAATGCTTTTATTATTCGGCATCAAAAACAGACCGTATTTACGCGCCCCGTGGATTCTGGTTATTTTCAGCACATGACTTCGATCTGTATAAATTTGTATTTGCCTGTATTTTCATAAGAATTTCCCGGTCAGAACATAAATTTCAGTTTGTTTCTCAGCTTTGAAACTTTTTCTGAAATTCACGCCATCTTCACAAATCTTATTGGAATGTGTGTCTTACCATTTCGTAATAAGCACTTTTTGTCCTGATGCTGCGATATTTTTTCCTGTCGTAAACACGAGCAGGGCTCAACATATATGTAATATTTTCCTTTACGTAGCTGTGGGGGGGGGTAAAATAGGCTTTTTACACGTTATTTTGTGCTATTTTTGGCTCAGACCCCCAAAAATCGGTGTTGGTCTCCCCCAAAATAGGGGTCAGCTACGTGCCTTTTGATAAGTCTACCTTATTTTTTAAAACTATTGAAAAGTAGGCCAATTAAAAGGAAACTCTATTTTAAATAGTTTTGATGTATAAATGGTGAAATAGTGCGTGCTATTCTTAACGATCAATGTCAAACGACTTCGGTCGATAATTGATCATACGCTCGATTTTTTTGTCATGGATCTGAATTGGCTTTCAAGCTTGAAATTGAAGTTGTCGAAAGCACACCTAGGCGTGGGGGTTAAGGCCGAATACCCCCAGAATTTCAATTTTTGAAATTTTTTTATTGCCGCAATTTTTTATGCCAATGGATAGTTCTCGAAGAGAAACGTCGAAAAATGGTGTTTTTTTCGCCATACCATCAATTTTAAAACCACTTTGTCGACGTGTGAAAAATCTTGCCCCCCTCCCAGAATTTCGGTGCTGCCCATGTACGCTCGAAAGGCTCTAGTTTGCATTTAGGAATAAGTTACATAGCCCGTAACTGCCTTTAATCGAAAGCCTTGCTCTGACACCATCGCCGGTTCCATCATGAGGAGAGAAATTCCCCTCCTTAGATCGCCTTAGATTCAGGCACGTATCTCTGGCGGAATGGGGGGTTCGGACCCCTTCAAAATTTAAGGAAAATCGTAAAAATAGGACTTTTTAAACTTTATTTTGTGCTATTTTTGGCCTTTTTGGCTTAGTCTCTCCCCCCAAAAAAATTGGTGTTCGTCCCTCCCAAAATAGGACTACCAGCTACGTGCCTGCTGATATCGCTAAAAAATTTCCTTTTTTCCTCATTTTTAGACTTTTTACTGATTTTTTATATCGAAAATTCAAATGAACGTGCTTACACGGGCGTCCATCATTCGGTTTGAAGCGCTTAGGTAGATAAATGTGACCATTTTTCGGCAGCGGGTAAATAAATAGCTTCTACTTTTGGTCAAGAATATCAAAAACCACCAAAAAATTCAGTTTTGCGCAGAATTTAAGGGCGGCTTTTAAAATCCCAACATTTTGACTTGAGTGATCGACCTAATTTTCCATCCCGTCTTTTTTATCCCGTCTTCGAAAGCCCGCGTGTTATATCATTGCGCTTGCGGCAATTTTGCGTATTGTGCATTTTTTATTAGTTTTCTCATTTTTTTTCATTTTTTTGATTTTTTTATTTTTTTTATTAGTTTTTGTTTTTTTTATTTTTCTTTTAACCCTAAATATTTACTTGTAATAAATAACGTTAAATTCGTCAGCCGACGTGGTCGGTGGGTCGTGGCTGGGTTATCGATCCGTTTCATGGCAATCCGGCTTATTCGGCTTTTGTGGCCATCGGACCCGCGCTGCTCCTCTGCATATTGTTATTCATGGATCACGATATTACGATAGTGATAGTGAATAGGAAGGAGAATAAGTTGAAAAAAGGGTGCGGCTATCACTTGGATCTGCTTCTGATATCGATTGGGGTTTTGATAAGCGGCCTGTTCGGGCTGCCGATTTTCGTGGCCGCCACGGTCATGTCGATAAGTCACGTGAACGCCCTGAAAGTCGAATCGGAGTGCAGGGCGCCGGGCGAAAAACCCGTGTTTATCGGATGCCGGTGAGGTGGACCCGTCGATTTGATTTTACAATATTTTTACGCCACCTTTTTATTCCATTTTTTAATTTTTAAAGTTTTTTTTTCTTTGATTTCTTTCCTTTCAAATTTCTTTTTATATATTTCTACGTGTCGGGCCGTAATTTCGCCAAGGTCCTAGAAATTAACGGAATTTTTCGTACGGAATTGCCGACCGTGTTTAAATTCTTATTTTAAAAAATCTCGGTGGAAAGCTCGTCTTCATCGGATGCCGGTGAGATCGATCGATCGATTTTTATTAGAAGAAGTGGTTTTCATCAGAATATTTTGTTTTTTTGTATTTTTCTGGGATCTAGTATACAATTTATCCCCCAGCGTTTTTTAGCCGATCGATATAAGCTACAGTAACCAAACTTTACAAGGTGATAGCTATAAGCCTATTGTACTTATGTGTCAAAATTGATTAACTTACGGTGTAAACTTACTGCTTTACACTCACAGTTTACAACGTACCAACGGCATCTAAAAATTGTAAACGATTCGGCGGGTTTCAAACAAAGCAGTTTTTGTAACTCAATCTACATCCTACATTTAAAAAAAGTAAGTCTAAAAAAGTAAGTTTAAAGAAAGTTTAAAGTAAAGTAAAGTAAGTTTTTTTAATTTTTTTTACGCAGTAAGTTTACATCGTAAGTTAATCAATTTTGCCAGATTAGTACAATAGGCTTATAGCTATCTCCTTGTAAAGTTTGGTTACTGTAGGTTATATGGATCGGCTAAAAAACGCTGGGGGTGGATTGTATACTAGATCCTTTTTCTGTTCTAATATTATTAATATTTCAAAAGCATTTTGTGTTTTATCTTTCTTTTCATTATTTTTTAATTTATTTTTTCACTTATGCCACATTTTTGCTAAAGTTTTAGAAATTGAATAACTTTTCAGCACAAAATAGCCGAAAAAAGAATTTTTTGGATAAAATTTTGCATTGGACATTATTTTGAATAAAGTTACGCAAGGTTTCGGTTTATACTGCAAAAAATGCTATTTTACACGTCATTGGCCTATTTTATAGATTGATTGAGATGAAGAATTAAAATTTTTGAAGTAAAAAAAGCAATTTCTGTTCAATTTGCCTTTTCCCTTAACAATGCGAAATTACTTCCCCATCTAACGATGGTATTTTTCCAACTGATATAGAATACACGCATTTATTATGAATAAGTTGTTGACCTTGTGACGCACGATTGTATGGGTTTTTTGGGTATAAGTTACATATTTTTTTCACAAAAAGTATAAAATTTATTTTTTCCCTCAAAATTCGGACATCAATATTTTAGCATTCAAGCTGTTTTTGTCTTTTTCTCAAATGTGGCCCAAAACGTCATTTTGATATGAATACATATGCAGCCACGCTCTATTCATTTGTATCCGAAATTTAAAGACGCAATATTTTTTTTCAAAAATGGTGTTTTGGCGTTGCGAAGTCGCTAATTACTGTAGGCTCATCCATTAAAAGTTGTCATTTTTTGAGTAAACAAAGGGTGGAAAACTAGAAAATTTTAATTCACAGTCTTTTTAATATGGATTCGGTTTCGTTCGGACTGAGCCGCAATCTAATTTTTCCAATTCTTAATTAAATTAATCAATTAATTTAGTAGCTTTAAAGAAAATATGGATCTAGTATACAATTTACCCCCAGCGTTTTTAGCCGATCCATATAAGCTACAGTAAACAAACTTTACAAGGAGATAGCTATAAGCCTATTGTACTAATCTGGCAAAATTGATCAACTTACGGTGTAAACTTACTGCTTAAGAAAAATTTAAAAAAACTTACTTTACTTTACTTTAAACTCTTACTTTTTTTACTATGGGATGTTGATTGAGTTACAAAAAACTGCTTTGTTTGAAACCCACCGAATGGTTTGCAATTTTTAGATGCCGTTAGTATGTTGTAAACTGTGAGTGTAAAGGAGTAAGTTTACACCGTAAGTTAATCAATTTTCCAGATCAGTACAATAAGCGTATAGCTATCTCCTTGTAAAGTTTGGTTACACTAGCTTATATGGATCGGCTAAAAAGAGCTGGGGAGTAAATTGCATACTAGATCGAAAATATTCTTTTGACAAATTTTTGAATTCGACCCGCTAAATATTTTCCTCGTTTAGTTTATCGCTAAATTTTAGGGAACAGCGAGTGACCGGCCTATTAGTTTTCATATTTATCGGGCTTTCTGTTGTGATGAAGGACGTTCTCAAAGTGAGGAATATTTTTCATGCTTATTTTCGCACTATTAACACGCCTAGTTCCAGGGGCGGATTTAGGGGGGTGGCCGCCCCCCCCCAATGGCCCAAAATAGTGTGCAAAATCAAGGATTTATGACCGATTTTTTGGGTTAAAATGGCTAATTTTCCGCTCAAGTCAGGGTTCCCCCTAGGGTTCCGCCCCCCCCTCAGGGGTACCGCCCCCCCTTAGGAAAATCCTGGATCCGCCACTGCCTAGTTCTTGAATTAATCAAAACATTAATTCCATTAGCATTGAATTCTACGTTTAGTGCATATTTTGGAGCGATTTTGCTTGTTCCAATTTAAATCGTCACATTTTTGTGGTTTAAAAACTAAAAAATTCAAATGTGTACTTTAGAGATATGTTTTAAGTTCAGTAGGTTCGCTGTTGTAACTTTTTGAGTTTATCAAGAAATAAGCGTCGTCGTAATTAGTTATTAGGAGCTTATGATTAAATAATTAGTTTAGGATTTTCTACTAAGGCTATTTATAATTCTTCCGTACATTTAATCGATTAAATTTATTTGAATAATATAATTAGGCAAATAATGAAAATAATAGGCCATAGTGCGAAAATCTGAAAGAATGAAATAAATACACACGTAAAAGTATAAAAATTGCGTTTTGAACGTTTCGAAAAAATTTAAAAAATAAAATAAATAGGCAGTTTAAACTAACTTTCAATTTTGAGTAGCTGCAGTAATATACGTCTGTGGAGGTTTATGAGCAATAATTAAATTGCGATTAAGCCTAATTGTCCAAAACCTGGTACATATTCAAAATTCCCATGTTGATAGTACGACTATCGAGTTCATCAATTGCTAAAGCTGTAATTTTAAGCATCATGATTTGCATTAAATGCATTCAATTCATTCCTCAATGCTTATCTTTAGGGTGATCTATACATAATGTTGATATCGAGTTTTCGTGTGTATGCAAAAAAGTTTTCACTGGATAATGAGGAACTCTATGTTTTGCTCCTTAGTGTATTCCAGTCCGGGCCCCGGGTTTCGTATTTTCTTTAAAATAAAGCCGATCGGGCACCCAAAATCCGCAAACAAAATTGATCATTTATGCCAGCCTGGCTTAGATTTTTGATGCGCTATCGACTATTGTAAAGCGCTTTACACTGTAATCCAAACTAGCACAAAAGCGTACGAAAAATGCTTTTCAAAGGTCTAATCGCGATTACTAAATTGCAGATAAATTTCAATAATTTTACGATAACGTATAGGTGAGAATTAAATGGCGGCGGCAGAGCGCCCCCTCCCCTCTTGGCCCAGCATAATTCGGCGAGATAACGCCGGACATTCGCAGCTTGCGAATTCTCCCGGGCGTTTGCCTTTTTAGGCTTAAATAAGTTGTATACGCATTTAAAATATCAGTCATTTTTTGACCTTTGTGAAAAGAGCGAAACATAGAAAATTCGAAAAGATACTACAAAACTACGAATAAATTTAGCGGAATATAGTCAATACCTGAATAAATTGCGCGAAGCGCTGAAAATTTGACACTTTTGAGTTATGAGATAATGTGAAGAAAACGCTTAGAACAGCACTTACCTACTAATTTTCTAATTTGTTTTTTTTTGGAAAAATCGCTCATGGAGCCGTTTTTGAGCACCCTTTCCATATTGTGAAATTTTGAGTTTTTGTCCCGTTGGGGAGCCCAGTTTGGGTTTTACTTCCCAAATTATGTCTCTGACTGCGGTTTATTAGACTTTTTGATTCCGAATTTCACGATCTGGCACCATAGCACAGCTAGAGGACGGTCCTCTAAATATTTTAATTGTTGTTCTGAATGCACGTATCCAGAAGAAAACATTTGGGAGATCCCACCAGAGAAGGGTTCACGGAAGTGGGGGTTTAGCCGAAAATTCGATGTGTATTGTCTTCATTTTCTCCTCTATCCTATATCGCATAAACTTAACGGTTTGAAATTTTGGGATGGAGGTCTCCGTTCTTTTCGTAAGGGTCAACGAAACGACATCCAATCTTTGGCCAAAAATAATAGAAAAAGCGCATAAAGTGGCCAAAAATGCTTTTTTTCGTCTAAATCGAGGGGATGGGGTAGAATTTGATTTCTAAATTTGGGAAAACGAGGGGATGACGAGCTTGAGGATCCCTATCATACCTGGGCGTGGGGGTTCGGTGATGTGCACCCCCAGAAACCAAAATACCTCCCAGAAAGCAGAATACCCTCCAGAAACCAGAATACCCCCAGAATTCAATTTTTTGAACTTTTTTCGTTTTGATGCCAATGGATAGTGCTCGATGAGAAACGTTGAAAAATGGTGTTTTTTCGCCATACCACCATTTTCAAGGCCATTTTTGACCTTCGAAAAAACCTTGCACCCCCAGAACTTTGGTGCCGCCAAACTATGATCCCTATCCCCATGCCAGATGTGCTGCTGTATCACGTCGGCCTTAAATTCAGGTGATACCCATGCCCGTTCTCTACGGCGTCTTCTTATACATGGGCGTTTCATCATTGCGAGGGGTGCAAATGATTGACCGGCTGCTCCTGTTGTTCATACCGATGAAGTATCAACCCGACTACGTCTATCTGCGTCACGTGCCTATCAACCGGGTTCATTTGTTTACGATAATCCAAGTCGCTTGCTTTGTGATATTATGCGTGATAAAAGAAATCGAAATCACTTCGATCGTATTTCCGGTCATGGTAAGTCGAAATGAAGTTGTTTAAAGTGCTTACTGTTCGGAAAAGTGTAAAGCGGGTCACTTAATATAAACGCAACGAATTGCGCTCATTGAGCGTAAAGCGTAGATGTGGAGGCTCGAAATTTTGGAGGGGTGCCCCGGCCATTTTTAGGTATGTTTGGGGGTGACCTCCGACTTTTTGGTTACAAATGACAGAAACCGCCTCAAAATGGCCGAAAAACGAAAATTTCGCCTAAATCTGGCTTTGGGGTATGAGGGACGGCCGACTTTGTACGCCTTTATCCCCCTTTTTCATGTATAGTGTAAAGTATATAGAATTTAGATTGGTTCGAGTAGCGTATATATAACAAATTCCGCATTTATATCGATGGTTTAAATTGGATTATGCCTTGTAGTGTAAAGTGGTTTGTAATTGGCTTGCGTGCTAGGCTCTTGTCGATTTGAGGCATTGTTTCCTTGTGTGTAACTTTTCATATCTTCACAAATTTATCTGTCTTTGACTTGGATCATATAAAGAGTTTCCGGTGTAAACTGTGTTTTTTTAAAGTCAAGTCTTAGTTTCACTCATGTTTTTGATATTTTATTTTTCCCATACTTTTTATCGTGTTTATCTTGTTCTTCCTTGTATTTAGATTAATTCAGTATATCTTGCTCGTTCACATTAGTCGCTGCCTATTGAGTTTTCGAAATTTAGTCTAAAATGTGGGCTGTAAGGAAGCAAGCAGTAAATGGGCGGGTTTTGGTGTAAATTTTGTAAAATGCTTCAAAGCATTTTCGCGTGAGCGAAAGATCCGTTGTTTTGGTTTCAAAATCTACGCAAATGCTATTTAATGGATTTTTTGACGATAATTTTAAGTATTTTTCATTCAATGATATTTTGCCAAAGTAGCTATTATCGTTTTTTTAAATTGAATGATTCGTTTGATCGCGGACTAATCATCAATTTTGGCAACGAACGGTTTAGAAAGTACTCGACGCGCAACAGATTTAAAATTGTACCATTTATATAAGTTGAGACGTCTTGTATTGTAAACGATTTTACGGCAAATTCACGATTTGTTATAACACGTTTTTTTGCACTACATTTATGAGTTCAAAAATTTTGTCGGATAGTTAAAATTTTGAACTTGCTATTAAAAATGTTAAAATAATAATCAACGATATAACTCGCAATAATATTATTGGATTTTTGAAAAATGAGCTTGCTAAGCGAGAGTTGTAAAACCAAGTGAAACTTAAAGTTTAAACCTGCCATTACATTATGAAGAGAATTATAAAAGATTTTAAACTTGAAGAAAATGAAAGAAGTAGGAAGTTGGTAAATTAAAACAAATTTGAAGGATATGATGAGACATTATTGTTGAGAATGGGGCGATCACGTGCTATGTATAATGGACTCCTTGATTAAAAGATCAAAATTTACAATTATTTGAAGTGCATAAAATTCACTACTTAAATTCTGAAAATCAATAAGTTGGATAATTTACCATGAGTTAAGCAAAAGTGGTCAAATACAAAAACTATAGAACAGTGCTAGTTCAGTATTATTGAAGCTGAAAAGAATTTCGAAGAGATTTACACTGAATTTCTCATCCGGAGACAATTAATATAAAATTCTAAAGGTGCTTTCTTCAAATATCGTCGACGATATTGTCAAATCGTTGACGAAAAGCGGGAATTTAATGTTTTTATGTTTTTTTTATTTTTTAGCCTCGACTTTATTTTTTTTTAAATTTGTTAATTTTATTTGTTTGCATTTACTTTACATTTATCGTCGAAAAAATGATGTTGCGAATAGTGTTCGGGACAAATGATCAGTCGTTATCGTCGACGAAAACGAGAACGGCAAATGTTTTTTGGGGACGATACGATAATTAAACCGTCGACTTTATGTTTCATGCGCTTTATTTTCAGTAATCTTTGACGAGAACGGTATTGTGATGAATGTCTTAGAAAGTATATAAATATTATCGTCGACGAAATCGAGAACGATAGATACTTTTTTACGGACGATTAAGTAATTTTATCCTCAACTTTATTTTTTAACCGCTATACTTTATACGGTAACTCATTATCGTCGATTAAAACGAGAACGGTAAATGCTTTTTTGACCGACCATTTGCCAATTGCACCGTCAACTTTGCGTTTTAACACTCGTTTTTCTAAAATCGTCGACGAGAACGATGTTTAAGACATTAATTTATTCTCGTCAACGGGAACGATAACGATAAGTATTTAAAATGATTATCGATTCTCCCGTCAGTTATATGTTTCAATTGTTTTGTTTTCTCGATTCAGCTCGTTGTCATGGTTGGAGTGCGAAAATTGATGGAATATGCATTCACTGATAGAGAATTGAAATATTTAGACGATCCGATGCCCGAAATTACGTTGCGTAAAAAGGAAGACGCAAAAAAGAAGAAGGAGCAATTGCTCAAAGTGATTATATGCATTTACGATTATATATAGAAATTAAATTTTTCACGAAAAAATACGACGTCTTCCAATTAAGCAGGTTATAAAAAATGTTTAAGAATATTTATTCAGTAGAAAGTATATAAGGATTTGGATTATGTCTCGGATTTGAGATTTTTATGGAATGAATTAAAATAAATAAAATTTTAAAATGTTCGATTAGTTTTTCAGCTGTTTCTACTCTCTTTAGATTGGTTTTCGGAAAAAAAAACTCAAAATTTGCCCGACGTTGATGGTGTCGGACTTTTGTTGACTTTATGATTTTTTGACGGGTTTTTCATAATTTTCTTTGAACTTATTTATACGTATTTTTGAATTTTTACGGCCTTCTATTCAGAAATATGGCTAAATTGAAACGACTCATTTTTTTCCATTAACAAATTTGAAGCTACATAGGAATACCGGCAATTTTTCGATTGACCTAAGCCGACATTATTATGATAGATTTTTTGCATATTTCAGTAAAACGTCGAATAAGCGGATACTAAAACGCCGATTTTGAAATTGATGCTTTTAAAGTTGACTTTTTAATTGAAAATGGTAAAAATTTATATAATTGCATAATTATTTATCATTTTTCGAATTTAAAAGGGTTTTTATTTGTTTTATCCCGATTATTCTTGATGAGCTATTTTCTTATCAAATTCTATGTAACTAAAAACGCTTTGTATTATCTCTGTGTTGATATGTAGCTTTTATATTCAATTTGAAGGGGGTCAAAGTAAATTTGTTAATTTATCGGAAATTTCGTAGGGATAGCTCGAAAAAATTGCATTTTTCGATGTTTTTCTACATTTTCTATCCGTCAAGCGCTAAAATTTGAAGTTTTCAACAAATTCTTTCCGCTGAATAGCTTTTGAAAAGTGTCTTTATTTGGTTGCGCTTAAGGCAAGACTATAGAAAATATGTACTTCACCTAAGACGCTGGAAATTTGACGATTCTCTGGCTATAATTGCAATTTTATCATTTTCCGTCCACATTAAGCTGCCAGAACATTTTTTACGGCCAATGGGGGCGCCTCCCTCATACCTGGGCCTGGGGTGTGGTTTGGCAGTATGAACCCCTAACCCAGAAACCAAAATACCCTCTCAGAATTCAATTTTTGAATTTTTTTAGTTTTTTCGCAATTTTTTGATTCCAATGGATAGTGCTCGATGAGAAACGTTAAAAAATGGTGTTTTTTCGCCATATCACCATTTTTAAGGCCATTTTTTGACCTTTCGAAAAATCTTGCATCACACCCCCCGGAATTTCGGTGCCGGCCACCCATGCCCTCCCAATGGGGGCCGGCTCCCCCCCCCTTACCTGTGCCTCTAATTAAAAACAGTTCTGCATATAGTAATACCGTTTGCTTACACTTATATACTGTCGTACGGTGCGATTTCGTCCAGGAGAAGGAACTTGACACGGTCGATCAATTGGCCAAATTGGGAACCGTGAAAACGGAGGCTAATTTGCATATTCAATTGGCGTCCGGCAACGTGATGAAAATCCCGTTATCGAGCATAGGCGAAAAATCGCCCGACGACAGCGTGTGCGAGTCGCCGCGCGCCGGCGGCGGCGACGACGACGCAAAAATCGTCGCCGCCGCCGCTGTCGTCGCCGGTCGCGCGACGAAACCGATCGCGGCGCCGACGCATTTGCCTCAATCGATGAATATCAGCGAAGAATTCAATAAGTCGGGCGTCTGGAGGCACATCGCGTCCGAGGCGTCGTTGACGTCCAAGGACAAAGTCGATACACACGTCAAGTAGAACTCTTATTGTCAGGCACGTATCTCTGGGGGATAGGAGGGTCCGAACCCCCCCCCTCCCTTCAAAATTCCGAAAAATCGGAAAAATAGGACTTTCTAAACGTTATTTGGTGCCATTTTCGGGCTTAGTCCCCCCAAAATTGGTGTTGGTCCGCCCAAAATAGTACGGCCCGCTACGTGCTTGCTTATTGTATTTATTTATTTCTTTGTTAGTTTTTAGTTATTCATTTTGTATTTATTTATTTATCTACATAGTTACACAATTGCTTATTCGCTTATTTATTCATGGTCCCACATGGTTACCTGCTTCTGTATCTATTTTTAGCCCATTCATCATTTTGTTATTTTACTAATTTCGTATATCCCCCTCTTTTTTGTTACTTATTTGTGAGTCTATTTATTGGTCAACTGTTTTACTTTGTTAATCATATCATTTGCTTACTTATTATGTTTTTTCATTGATTCCGGTACATACCTTGTCGCGCTTGTTTATTTTTCATTTATTTAACTCATGAGCATAGATAGTGTAGTGAGTTTATCGTTTTACTAATAGATCATATTTCTTTTTTATTATTTATTTATTTAGTTTCCATTTATTCATCATCTGCGGATCATTTACTCATTAGCCATGCTTATTTGTTTATATCATTAGTTTCCTGCCTAAAATGTTTTTCAATTTTAGTATTATTATTATTTGTATGTCTAGAAAATCACTGAACGGTTCTTCTTCGACGGGTAGTCGCAAGGGTAACAATGGAGGCGGCGGTGGAGCGACGCGAGTGGCGGTAAAATATGTGACGCCCACGGCAGTGCCGCCGCCAACGTCGGCAAAACCGTCGACATCGTCAAGCGCCGACGATCGCGTCGGCGAGGACTGCTATGACGACGACAACGATGCCATAACGATTAAAATTGAACGCGCGACGCCGGATCCGGTGTCTTTGATGACGTCATTGTCGCCGTCGGCGGCGAACGCTAACGGCTCCACCGCCGCCGAGCGCCAGCCGCTATTGCGACGGGGCGCCGACGATGACGACAATAAAAGCGTGCCGTCCGACGAACGCGTATCGGCCGTTTGATGACGTCATCACGATTTATCTAATGACGTCACGATCCTCTTCATGACGTCACGATCTTGTTTACGACGTCGCACTGCGTTTTTTCTCAATGGATGATTCTAAACGTATGATGTCGCATCGCGATCGCTCTCGCTCCGGCGAAAGTGACGTCATCGTAGCGCAGCAATCGATTTTTCATACGATTTCGTTCATGCTCTTCGATGACGTCATTGTAAATAATGCGATGACGTCATTCGATTCGTTGAGCCGAAATAAAATTGTACGCGTCAGAGTACTTTTTTCTCAGGGCTGCCGCACTTTGCGGCACCCTAGTGCTCCAAAATTTGCAATAAACTCTGGGTGATCGGGTGTAAAACGAGGGAAATTCTTTTAAATTTTGGACGGGTCCACTTCTAATTGTGACGTAATCTCCCGGGCTATCGTAAATTAATATACCTAGTACTACCTCCGACAATTATCTCAATTTTCTCGTCTTATAATTTCGAGTTTTCGAAGTTGTAGGCTGTGATTTTAGTTCTGGACAGGGGCGAATTTAGGACGGCGGGGGGGGGCGGCCGCTTCCCCCCATTGGCCCAAAATAGTGCGCAAAATTAAGCATTTTTGTGCGGTTTTCAGCGATTTTCGGGTTGAAACGGCTAATTTTTCCGCCCGAATCAGGGTTCAGCCCCTCCCCTTAGGGGTTTCGCCCCCCCCCCCTTAGGAAAATCCTAGATCCGCCACTGGTTCTGGATTATATTTTTGTCATTTTTTTGGGTTATGGAATCCTTCGCGGGCCGCTTAATTTTATCTTTTTTTGTTGCGTAATGCCGATATTTCTCAAATCACGTCAGCTTTTGTCTGCTTCGCAATATGGTCTGAAATAATTCAAAAAAATCGTAAAAAACGACCATTTATGTAAATATAACGCTTTTGGCGTCATATTTTTTGATTTGATTTTTGTTGTTTTTCTAGCAGGTATGTGTATTAATTTTTATTGAAAAATTTCACTTTTCTGAATCTGTTACGGTATTGGCATGATTCCCCACTTTTTCCTAGACCGTTAGTTTTTGCTTATCCAAGAATATCCGCCGCTTGGACTCCTCGTTTTTCTCGTATTTTTGAATAATTTCGTTCGTTTGACATACTTTTCGCTTCGACTAGTATAAACATATTTTAGGTACTTTGAGATTTAGTATTATTGACGCCTGAGTCGATTTTTCTGATGCGTACGACCCTATTTTCTTGTAAACGGTGCATTGAGCGATTTTTGGAACTTTGCCAAAAAATTAACACCGGGACCGAAATTCACCGACACACTGCTGTATATCGCTCCAAAAAGTGTACATTGTCCTAATCTTATATTACGCTTCATTCCATATCTCCTATTATAGCCTTTTCGCACTCTCATTATAAGCCTTATGGTGATTAGTTTGAGGTGAATATTTATTGTGTGTCGTGTAAATCGAGTATAAAGTTTCCGGAAAGCAGATTTATCACTTTTTTCTCATTTTCTAACTGTAAATAAGATCGCCTTATCTATTGGATTTTTTTGTTTATTTTTATATTCTTCAGGAAAAATTTTAGTCACATTTTATTTTTTTTAATCAAGTTCTTCGATCGCTATTGGTTGGTGGAAGTCAGCTTTAGGCCAATGAGGATCGTTCCTTATTTCAAAACTCGTTTTGCATCTTTTAAATTCTTACCGTCTTAATACATTTTTGGTTTCGAATTGTAGCCGAATTATTCATTTATTTTATAACGCTTTTAAATTTTAATAACTCCACGCATTTTTTAAATCTTTAAAAAGTTTAAACGATTAATTAATTAATGTAGTATGTAATTTGTATTATTTAATCCATCTCTTCGTCGGAAATATAGTCAAAGCTGTCTGCTTTATTTCCGGATGATCAGGATCGAAACGATTTGTTCTTCGTTTCGAGACCCAAAGATGCGTTAATTATTGGCAATTAGGGTGTTTGCGGCTCCGATCAGTTATCGATTTTTAACCGGACAACGGCAATCGATAATTCGCTTTAATATTCATCGCACCTTTCGTGCTTTTTCTAGCATACGAGCGAACGTGTCGTTTTGCCAAAATTTCAGTTTATTATTTCTCTATGTACATAATATACCACGACTACCTGTTTGCTTCTATTCGCCCAATCGTTCGTCGTCGTTTTTTTACTATTTGCCCATTTTTTAGCACGACGCGCCCGTCGCCAGTTCGTTTCCCGTTCGATTTATAGCGTCGATTTTTTTTAAATTTTTTTACTTGTCTTGTTCTACGCATACTTTGCATCATTTACAATGAACTTTTTGCGCAATTTACACTTTTGTACGTCGCATTTTTTCGTTTAAACTGCAATTGAATTTGTTGACGTTGCGATTTGTATCAAGTTTACGTAATAGCACCTGAGAATATGATCTGATAGAAAAGTGACGGAGTCATGGCACGGCCGGTGTAAAGCATGGTTAGACTTTACAATACGATGTTACTTTACATTGTGTCCGACTAGTTCGAGGGCTTATGCTGTGAACCCCCTTGATGTCGAGGTTGTTGGATTTTAGTACGGCTGAAACTTGGACAATGACTTACTCTGATATCGTCTGCCTCGGACATGCTGTATAATGCTTTATGAATACAGTTAGATGCAGGCAGAGCAGGCACGTAGCTGTGGGGGGACTGGGGGTCCGAACCCCCCCCAAATTCAGAAAAAAACCGGGAAAATAGGACTTTTTACACGTTATTTTGTGCTATTTTTGGCTTAGACCCTCCCCCCCAAAACTGGTGTTGGTCCCCCCAAAATAGGAGGGCCAGCTACGTGGTTGAGGCAGAGACTTAAATCGGTCGTAATTTTATCCTAAAAAGTTCAGGGAGGGGTCCTTGGGCTGGCCGAAGAACAATTTAGTTTAAATGATTATCCGAAAGATCTTTCTCAAACCATTTAGCAGTCTCGCGATTTTTAATAACGTGGTTTTTTTATCCAGTTTGATTCCTCTACGCCTTTCTCTTACTTTTTCAAACATCATTGCTAATTTTCTTTTAAGTTCAATTTATAAATGGGCGGGAACCAACTTCTGGCGCAGATATTGCAGAATTGTTAAAAATAGCACCTAAAATTTGATTGATTGGGGAAAATCTGCCAGATTTTAGGGGTCAACAACATTTGGTCAATTAGATCAATTCCGCTATACAAGCCAAAATTTTATGCTATGGGTAGGCATTTTTTTGTACTCGGCAAAGATTTCTCACAATGTACAACGACTTCTTGGAACCGTCTTTGTAAATGTACAAAGATTTTTGGGAAATTAAAAATTGCAAAAAAGGTCTGAAATTTGCCAAAAGTTCGCGCCGAAATGAGTCACTATGTGTACAATACACCTTTATAATGGCGGAGATTGCATTTCATAAAAGAAAATGTCGAATTTCTCGACGCTCCGCGCCGTTATAAGACTATCCTTAGTGACATTCGCCATTACAGACCCAGAAATTAGCTAAAATACACTACCAAAAGTCGACAACTCTGTTTTTACCACATTAAAATCGCTACTGTACCGTATTATAGTACCCAAAAATTTGTGTGTACGAAATGTACAAAGATTTTTTGGAAGACGAAACCTGTACAAACGTGGAAAATTCCTAAAAAAATTTGCGCTCCCCGCCGAAATGAGTAATTGTCTGTCCTATACATGTTTAAAATGGCAGAATTTGCATTAAGAATAGAAAAATGTAGAGTTTTCTAGCGCTTCGCGCCGTTTTAAGACAATTTTCAGTAAATTTTGGCGTCAGAAACCCGGAAATGAGCTAAGATATACTACCAAAGATCAAAAACCCTGTTTTACCAAATTACAATCGCTACTGAATGAACAATATTTTAGTACACAAAAATTTGCATGTTCGAAATGTACCTACTAAGACTTTTGGGGACCATCTTTGTACAAGTACAAACGGACCTTGTACAAAAAAAACACTGGGTAGGTAGTGGTTCTGTTAACTCTTAAAAATATAAAGTACTAGAGTCCAATTTTGAAAAATGTTCACTTTTTCGCCTTTTTTGGACGACCGCAGATCGAGCTCCATGATGTATGTACGTCATAATATCGTGTTTTTGCCACTGCTATGTATTTTTCTGCGTTTCATTGTCATATGCCCCAACCGTAGAATTCAACTGCCACGTCAGTGAATATAAATTGGCAGATTGAAACACAAAGTGGTCTCAGAGATTTATTTTTCACTGAATTTTTGCATAAAAATCTTGCTTAGCCCACCGCGTTTTCACTGATTTGGGGGACAAATGTTGTGGCGAGCAATTCCTCGGTAATCAGTACATTATCGCCTCGGCCCTCGTTGTATTCCCGACCATGTTATCCTGGATCACGTGATAAGGTTTTTTGCAGATACATATCTAAGCTTCTGAGAGACCACAGGCACTGAGATTCATTCTAGCTGTTTTTTACGGATTTCACGTAATTTGGCAAGTCAAGTCAATTTTTACTAAAAATGTATCCTGACCTGGAAGCTACTACATATTTTCGCTTCGAGACGTGCACATACTTTCTGGAAAATTGCAAAGTTTACTGTTTGGCGCGACTTTTCAATGACCCAGTCAGACTGCAAATTTGCACTAAAAATACATATGTATGCCTCGGCACACTGCTAATGATCATCTGCAAAAACACCCTTTGTATGTTTACTGCATATCATGTGATCGACGATCACATGGTCGGGTGAAAAATGGGACCACGGGTGTAAGAGGCTTAAGTGCCGTAAAATAGGATTTTTCCACCATTGACTCAGTGAGCTTTACCCATTCCAAGATTTCTGACGAGAATTGTAGAACACAATTATTGATTTTGCACTTTTAAAAATCTTAGACTTACGTTTTTTGCCTTCCCAAAAAACTTTGTACTTGTAGAAAGACGGTTCCTGAAAAGTACTCGAACATCGGGAAAAATCTTCTCTCAATACAAAAAATCGTGTCCCCTGAATATGTATGAGAAGTAGGCACATATGTACCTTCCAAACATGAAAATCCTGCATCTCCCACCTCACTTTATGCAATACACGTCTGGACCTTGTTTCGCATGCATGTATGTATTAGTATTATTCATCGTGAACCTTCAATTATCCGTTTGTCGCTCTAGGAATTGGTATTTTTCGCTCGTGTTTTTGTTTCCCTATAGGTGTTCTTTTTTCGTTGGTCGCATGATGAGTTATTTTTCTTGCATATTTTAAATTAAGCAGTAAAATATATTCATTTGTTTCGACCTTTCAATTTCCTGCGTTTCAGCTTACTGGCTGTCTATTTTATTTGAGGTGGTCAAAAATTTGAGTTTTTGACCCGCAAGAGTAAGTCCAGCTCCTGTATTGAATTGAAAGAAGTGAGAAAAGTAGATACTTACCGGCAAACATGGGCGTGGGGGGGTTTGGGGGATTATGCACCCCCCAGAAGTTGAAATACCCCCCCCCCAGAAATCAAAATATCCCCCCAGAAAATTTTTTTTTGCTTTTTTAGCAATTTTTTGATGCCATTGGATAGAGCTTGAAGAGAAACGTCGAAAAATAGTGTTTTTTTTGCCATACGACCACTTTTAAGACCATTTTTTGACCTTTAAAAATTTTTTCACCCCCAGAAATTTTTTCAACCCCCCCCAGAATTTTGGTACTGCCCACCTATGCTTACCAGCAATTAGGGACACAAGAATTCGACTTTATAAATTTTTTTCGACGTAAGGTTAAATAGAAACTAGCAAATGGGGCGCTTCGCTGCCCCATCTGCTAGAAGTGTTTGTAAACAAATAATATCTTAACCAGTAATTAGTATAAAAAATTGAATGACTCTGCAAAGGATCGGCGAGCGGTTTTTATATTTTTTGTATCTAACTGAGCAGCCCGGCGTTGCCCTGGCTGAACTTAGGCCTGATAGCTGTATGGGATTGAGATGTCTCTTGTATTTTTTTATTTTTCGGGACTTTTGATGTTTTTGGGATATTTCTAGAAAATTGTTGGTAAAAACATATTGTATTTTTTAAATTTTTTAAAACTGTCTTTTGTCAACCATTTCCTTGATTAAATCCATATTTCTGACGTTATAGAATGGTTCTGAGAATTCTTTATCCTAAATCATATTTTTGATGTTCTGGGATGTTCTGGAAATTATACCATTAGATGGTTTGGGATGTTTAAAAATTTTGTTTGATCATAACCATATTTTTAACGTTTTGGAATATTAAAAATACTTTTTTGGTCCAAAACCATACTTTTGATGTTTCTGGAGGTTTAAAAATTTTTTTTGGTCAAAACCATATTTTCGATGTTTTGGGGCGTTTAAAAAATCTTTTTGGTCAAAACCATTTTTTTGATGTTTTGGGATGTTTAAAGATTTTTTGGTGCAAACCATATTTTTGATGTTTTGGGACACCAGTCTTACAGCACAGGATATGTTATAGCACTGGGTATGGTATATCACGTCCTATCTTGTAGCATGGGCTATGTTATATCACGTCCTATCCTGTAACACTGGGTATGTTATATCACGTCCTATCTTATAGCATAGGGCATGTTATATCACATCCAATTGTATAGCATGGTGTATGTTACATCACGTCCTATCGTACAGCATTGAGTATGTTGTATCACGTCCTATCTTATAGCGTCGGGTTCAACTTTGTACAATCTTCAACTTTGCCCTCATTGTAAACAAATGCAAAAAGTTGCATATTAAATTAGCTGCTAGAAGCAAAAACATTTGGATTTGTATTTTCGGAAGCCGCATGTTTGCTGCTTTCGATTGCTTCGCATCGAAAGCAGCAACGCGCTGGTTTACAAGGTCAAAAATTTTGACTTGGTGCAAGCTCTTTTGCAGTGATTAATCATGTTGATAAGTACCCGACGTGATTTCCTTTCAGCCCGTCTCATGCATGTTTTATGATGCCAGATCGTATATTTAAAGTAGCGAATATGTAATCAGCGGTCCCAGAAACCCCAGGGGCCAAATTCCGGAAGCAACAGTCAATCTGTGCTTCTGCAAAAAGACAAAAACCTAAATATTACGCTATGCATAGGGTACCTTTGGGCTCCCGTACCTCGAAAACCAATCCGTGAATTTTCTTCAAATTCTACAGTAAGGTGAGTCATAAGATATCCAATAATTGGTGGAAACTTTAAAAAAATTTATCCGCTGCGATTTGAGATATTTGATAAAATACACTTGTAAATCACGTTTTTCTTACGGCATCACATCAGTTTACACTGTAGTGTAAAGTATTTCACACCAGTCGATAGCGCATAAAAAGTTGATTTAGGGTGGCTTTAAAATTTTACCCTGCCGCAATTGCATTAGCGGCTAGAGGTACAAAACCTTTTACATAAATCCGTAGTTTCCGGGTTTCAGGAGTCCGATCGAGCCATTTTAATCAAAAAATCGTAATTAGCGCCCGAGAATACCTATTGAGTGAAAAAACAAGTATCACAAAATTATCCAGTAAAAACTTTTTTGCCTCACGCACACACACACTTACACACAACTCGAAATTAATATTATACATGCTTAAAAACTTGATTAAAAATTCAATACAATTATATTAAGATTAATAGATAATTAAAAATAAATCAAAGAATGGGTAATGAAAATAAATTAATAATTTAAATTGATTTTAAAATTAAAAATTATGCGAATGTTTTTGACGTAACATGTGCCGACAATTTGAAGGAGAAAAAACCCATCATTTTCCGGCATAATACTAATTGAGCTCTATCAAATAGCAGAAGAAAGTGGCGGAAAAACGGGAATATTCTGAAAATTTGAATTTGGCTGTCGTTCGGATTTTAGGGGTTCCAGTGATGCGCCCACATATATGTGTTATGTGGGGACTAGAAAATATTTGCCTCTGCAAGTGCATTCGAAAGCCAGAACTGAAAGGATGCGTTGCATGGTTGAGTCCTAAGCTCGCAATTTAGTGATTTCTCTAAATTTTGATTACAATTTGTACTTTAAATCTGAAATTTCTCCATTTACTGAATTATTTTGCCTGATTCGAAAAATGGAATCGAAGGTTTTTATGACAGATTTTGGATTACAAGAACTTTGCAAGTAGTAAGGCGGGCTACTATAGGGGGCATGTTGAGAGATAGACTATCTTTCATCATGTGCTGGCTTGCAGTGATGTGAGTGTACGTAAATATGTGAAGGTTGATAAATTTTTTGCCAGCGTATGTCTGTTGTTAGGTCGGTGGGATTGGGTCTATTGTGTGAAAATAGCGAACCTGTCCGTTTAAGTATAAAGGAATCCGCTCAATAAATGAAGCCTGTCTGTTAAAATATCGGCTGCCCATTAAAATATAAGCCCGCCTGTTGAATATAGCCGCCCGTGAAATGGAGCCCACGCTGTTAAATGGGACTGCTTAAGAGTCCGCCTCTTAGAAATGGAGCCTACCTGTTGAAAAATATAGCCACCCATTGAAATAGCGAGCCGCCTGTTGAAAATGCAAATCGCCAAGTTAGGGGTCAAAATGGCTAATAAACCCGCGTGGTAGGTCCAATCAGTTGAAGGCCATACAGTGATAAAGTCAAATTTGCATTCATAATATTTTTATGTTGTAACGTAGTGGGGTTTTTGCCTATTAGTACTGTAGGTACTAAATGGTTATTTTTCTTAATATGGTTTCTAGATTGTAAAGCCCAAATGATCACCAAGTTTATTAGGTAAGAAACTAATGGATCTTACAACAAGAGCGCATTGAATGACACAACTGTGTCTCGAAGAAAGTGAGAGCCGAACCAAAAGCCTCTCAAAGAAACGTAGTAAAGTTATATGTACGAAGGATCATGAACGATGTAAATGTTAAAAATAGTTCACGAATGTAGGAGCGTAGGGATGTACCTAGTTACATCACATATCCCCCTCCGCAAAAAAATGTATCACGCTCAATCACAGGAAGTGTAACGATCCGGTGGTCGGCATGTCCTTGTTGACCATCTTGGGGTTGGCTCATCTTCGAGATCCTTCGTTTTGTTGTTGTTATCAACTTGACCTTGCGTGACGTTGGGTTCTTTGTCATTTTTGTCATCATGTATCACTGTATCACTTTCAGATTCTGTTATTTTCTGATTCTTTTCTGATACTTTCTGTTCTACGTTTAAAGTTGGGGTTTTAAACAAGTGAATGGGGTGCTGTACTGCATTTTTGACTGTTTTCAAATCAGTTTTGTCCGATAGATTTTTGCAACACACGAGTTTACGTAATCGTAGATGATCAGCATGCTTTCGCTGAATTGACTTGTTAATTTTGATTTTATACGAAAAAGAACAAGTTTTCTGTTTAACGACTCCTGGTGTCCATGTTTTTCCTAACGTGTTATACACCCAGACTGTATCATTCTGTTTAAAATTTCGTTCTTTTGTATTCCGATTGTGATAAAATTTCTGCTTTGCTTTCGCCTCATACAAATGTGTTGTTGCATCAGGCTTAAGTCAATCAAATAGCGTGCATATTTTGTCCGAAAAACAATTCTGCAGGCGTATGATTTGTTGATGAGTGTATCGTACATCGATACGTGAAAAGCCACGTATTTAGCTTATCCTGCATTAGTTTCGGGCTCGTTTTTACAATTTTCTTGGCAGAATAAGCAGTTTTCTACTAATTTTTGATACTTCTATCGATTTTAGGCCACCAGACGGAAGAGCGAGCTAAAGAACGTGTAGCTACTATTCCTGAGTGTCCTTTGTGTAATTTCGTTAAGACAGTTTTCTGCAAACAATTCGGTATCACTATTCTGTTCTGCCACATTATGATTTCATCTTCAAATGATAATCGTGTCGTTTCTCAAAATATGGCAGAATTTCTGCTTGTATTCTGCGTTTTTCAGGCCAGTTACGTTCTAAGTAAGTGTAACGTTAACTTTTTGGGTTAACTTCAGGACCAACACATTGTGTGATAAATTGCCTGCAGGTTAGCCTGAATAGCTTTGAGTTCCATGGTAATCAGGAATTAATTAGCCTTAGGGAGTTGTGAGAAATTACTTTGCAACTATGTACCTAAAGGCTATTGGGATCAGAGATATAGATTAGCCTTGGGGAGTTGTCCACTGACGAATATGTACCTAAAGGCTAAGGGAATTTGGGCAGCAATTTAGGGCTGTATTATATGTCTTAGATCCTAGGAAAAATTGGGCAGCACTTTGCTCCTCTATTGAGTATTTTACAGGCTAAGAAAATGAGACAACAATAGCAATTTAACTTTAATTAAGAAGTCTTCTTAATAAGGACAGTCATAAGTAACATACGCACCAAACGATACGTTGGGCGAAACAGTGGCACCACGTCGTAGAATGGCTACTAGTACAGCAACTATTATAGTCTAGCGTAATATATACAATAAGACAATTGGACCTTGATTGCGGTATCAATAGCGTGGTAATGGCAGCGATACAAGACACGACGGTGATGCAAAATCCAATAATAGCGTAAGCGAGCAACTAGACTGATAGAAACGAAAAATCGCGGGGTGATAGCAAAAAATGGTGAAATGTAGTATTCAAATTTTTTAGTCAGCCAATAGAAAAACGCATCAATTACCGAGCAATTGTAATAATCACGCCCACAATGTTATAGTCTATCTTCACATGTTAAAGCGAGCATGGTTACACAGTTAAGCAATTGTTCTAGCATTATAGCATTAAGTACACAATGAAACTTCTCTGCTTTGTGATATAAATTCAGCAATTGCAGATTAAGTACTTATGCAAATAAACTCAAACTTTCTGCAAGTGATATATTGTATATCAAGTTTGCAGAAGTGTGCAAAAACATGTACACAACATAAGCTACGACTGTATTTAAAACAGGATCGTGCACTGTTTTACGTTTAAGCACAGGCTGTGTTAAAGGTAAATCGTTCATTTGCATTGCGTGTATCTGACATAATCTTAGCGTCACTAAGTTCAAATTCAGATGCGCTTGTATCAGATAAAGGTAAACGTGACAGTGCGTCTGCAGCTACGTTTTCTTTGCCTGGCTTATATTCGATTGTATAATCGTAAGCACTCAGTGTAATTGCCCAGTGTGTTAAACGCAAAGCAGCCATTTTTGGAATTTCTTTATTTTCTCCAAAAATGCGTTCTAATGGTTTGTAATCCGTTTTCAATTTAAAATTTTGTCTGTATAGGTACTGATTGAATTTATTTACCCTAAACATGATCAATAATGCCTCTCTGTCGATCGGCGCGTATCATTTTTCTGTCTGAGACAATGAGCGCAAAGCGGCAGCTATTGGCCTATCTGGACCGTCAGGATATTGATGCAGAAGCAGTGCACCAATTCCTTTTTCAGAAGCGTCTATTGCTAAAACTACTGGTAATTTATCATCAAAATGTACCAGCACGTTTTCTGATGAAATCGCATTTTTAAGCTTGTTGAAAAGTTGTAAATCTGACTCTGTAAAACATGCCATTGTTCGCCTTTTTGTAAAAAAAACGGTTTAAAGGTGCGCATTTTGCCTGTAAATTTGGTATAAAACGAGTGTAATAGTTAAGCGAACCGAGAAACGAGCGTAGCTCTGACACATTTTTGGGAGCCGGTTGGTCTCTCAGTGCCTTTATGTTTTTGGTTACTGGGTGAATCCCAGTTCTATCGATTCTATGACCCAAAAATTTTACTTCCGGGCATAAAAGATGCAGTTTCAATTTCTGTGTAGTAAGCTTACTTGATGTAGTTTTTCGAAAACTTTTTTCAAATTCAAAACATGTTCTGATCATGTTTTTCCACCTGTGAAAATATCGTCCCTAAACCACGTTACACCATCTATGCCTTGTAGTAAAGTGTCCATGAACTGTTGGAATATGGTGGGTGCAGAGCAAATACCGAAAGGCATGCGCGTGTACTGATAGTAGCCTTTATGTGTTGCGATTATCAGATATTTACGCTTTTCCGCTTTTATTTCCATCTGTAAGTAAGCATCTTTTAAATCGATTGTTGAAAATTCTGTAAAGTTTGCGAGTTTTGTGATTACTTCCTCAAACCATGGGAGTGAGTGAGGGTTTTTTGGTATGTACTGATTTATTGTGACCTTAAAGTCACGGCATAGGCAAACTGATCCGTCAGTTTTAGGTATGTAAATGACGGGTGATGCCCATTTAATTGGCGTTATGGCAGGGTCTACTTTTTCTAGAATGCCATCTGTAATTAAGCGTTGAATTTCTGCATCAGCGGCAGATTTTAGCGCAAACGGAACAAGTCTAGGTTTAAAAACGATTGGTTTCGCATCTTTGTTAAGCGCAATAGATGCTTTAAAACCTGTGATGCGACCTAGTTTACTGCTCAAAACGTCTGTGTATTGTGCTACAAATTTACTTATTTCGGATTCCGTTTTCTCCAAAATTTTCGAAGTGTTGTCTGTTTATTTTGTTTGTAATTGCACGTATCTGCAGTTTGGTTGCAGATTAAATGCTTTTATCCAATCACGGCCAAATAACGGTGTTGCCATTTGTTTTGTGACTGTGACTCTCAGTCTTTTCTTTTGCAGGCCTACTTTTACGTCTACAGTAGTTTCGCCTAGCATTTCGATTTCGAAATCTGGATAAGCGCTTAATTTATCTGTTGTCTCAGATAAGCGTGGTGAATCAATGTTTTCCAATGTACGTTTACCAATTATAGTTTGAACGGCTGCAGTATCACATTCCATCGTAGTTTGAAGATTATTTATGATTACCTCGATTAAATAGCGCTGTTTGCTGTCTATTGTGATGCAACCAAGCGAATTCGAACTTTTGTTGAATGCATCAAATAAAAAATAGGCCGAAAAAGCGGATATTGTTGAATTTGTGATCGAATTTATCTTTGTTTTCGATTGTTTATCATTAACTAAGGTGATGTTCCCTGATTTTCAGCACACTTCTTCCCAGTGACCAACTTGCTTACACGACTTACAGACATTACTTTGCGCTGGACAGCGTTCGTAAGTTTCATGACGCTTTTTCCACAGCGTAAATACTGTAATTTCGGATCAACTGAGATTTTTTGTGTGAATTTCGAATTTTTAGAAAATTATGTATGTCAAGACTGACCCTTTGACTGCGTCTGCTCTGTGAACTTATGCACCTTATTGATAGACGTGCTATCTAAGGGTTCATCAGAGTTCTTGGGTGATTTTTGTTGGTGGTGAGCCAATTTGATTAGTAATGCTGTTTGTTCTATGTCTGATAATTTAGCGTTATCCTCGGGGTGGTTTCTGAAAAGCTCTTCCTGCATGGAAGGATTTCTTGAACCGAGTAAAAACTGATCGTGTAATTGTTCCTTGGGGGTATTACTGAACTTACAGCCGATTGCTAGTGAACGTAATTCACTAAGAAATTGTGAAATCGACTGCTCTGTTTTTCGCATACTCTGACCGAATTTCATTCATTCAGCTAAGTAGCCGGTTGTTGAACGAAAATAACTATCTAAAAACATTTAATTTTGACATAATCGATTTCTGTTACCGATTTTGGTCCAAAATGATCTGATACGAGTCTGTATAACTCGGGGCCTACGCACTTATGTAGCAGGTTTCTGTGTGCGTTTTTGGTCTCTTCTGTTTGTCCTTCTAGATTCTGAAGGTTAACTTTGAGCTCAAATTGTTAAATGTAATATTTCCAATTTTCGACTTGTTTATAGAATTGTGGAAATTTGAAATGACTTATATGTGCAAATAAGTCGTCTGTTGTGCTGTTCGTCACAGCTGCGTTAAAAGATGTTGGCATCTTATTAGGCGAAATGTGCTTTTTCTAAACTTCGACGCGTGCCTTAGTCCAAGAAGAAAGGACACGTATTTTATGTATGCATTTGGCTTTTGTAAGTGTGCGAGCTTTTAGCTGACGTGTTAGGTCAATGTGCACTCAAATTTGTTATTTGAGTAGTCAGACATTAAGTCGATGTGACGATTTTGTGATGAAAATTTATCATGTAAAATTCGACCTTGATTTCGATAAATTTTTGTTAATTTATCGAGAAAAAAACCATAATTGAGCAAATCCGTCCAACATTGCCAAATGTAATGCAGTGGGGTTTTCGCCTATTAGTACTGCAGGTACTAAATGGTTCTTTTTCTTAAACGCTTTCTAGATTGTAAAGCCCTAATGATCACCAAGTTTATTCGGTAAGAAACTAATGGATCTTACAACAAGAGTGCGTTGAATGACACGTCTGTGTCTCAAAGAAATTTGAGAGCCAAACTAAAAGCCTCTCAAAGACACAAAGTAAAGTTATATGTACAAAGGGGCGTGAACGACGTAAGTGTTAAAAATAATTCACAAATGTAGGAGCTGAGGGATGTACCTAGTTACATCACATATGTATGCATTGCATGTTGACACTTACAGTAAAACAGTCATTTACGTCAAAAATGGTATGGAAGAAAGTGACCACCGCGATTTTATGATCAAGGCTTAGATGTGAACTTATCAATTGGGAGCCAGGTGCACTGCCTAGTCTGAGTGCACGGCCAAGTCCGAGTGCGCTGCAAGATCCGAGTGTGTTGCCGTAGTTGAGTGCACTGACAGGGCCAATCGCACTGCCAAATAAACAGCATGTAGTTATGGCAAGTACGTAAGTAGGTACATCTGTAATTTTATGTTTTTTCCTACCACTTTGTCCCTGAGTAGGTACAATTGATCACAGTGAAATCCAAAAGCGTTTTTGGGGAGATTTTAAGGAAGATCAAGACCTCAAAACGCTTAACTGATTCCAGCAAAAGACGATTTTTCTAGACCGACCCACCAGATTTCCTAAGCTTTGCATACATAGTAATACCTCATTTTAGGCAGTCTCTTAGCAGATATCGAATCATATTTTATCAAATACTTTTCCAGCTTATAGTTTAGAATGTAATTGGCTTGCCCAAAATCCATCATTCAATAAAGAACCAATTAATCAAAACATGTAATATTACTAATATATAGATGTCGATTGTATGAAATAAAAAAAGGCAATGACTTTTATCGGACTGAATTGAGTTAAGTGCGTTACCTTTGTGCGGTCATCTGTTCTACACACATTTTATTGATCAAATCACTCCATTCTCCTGAAGGTTTGTCAGATACATACCTATGGTAGCAGGTACATAAGTACTGTTTACATAAGTAGTCTACTGGAGAAACATCGTTTTTCAGTAATCAAAGGAAATAATGCACACACAAAGCGGTAATATCTATTTGGCAGCACACTCAGCCCTATCAGCGCACTCGACTATGGCAGCTCACCTGATCTTGGCAGTGCTCTCAGACAAGGCAACGCAGTTGGCACCAACCCGAACTCTTTGCAGGTACCTAGTTCTCCCTTCTTCATCATTTTAGGATTTTATGAAGCAGTTATATTTTGCGTTTGTTCAGTCGTACATAAAGTCCAATAGTCTAAATCATGGAGACTAAATATTGAAAACCTTTTAAATCGAATTTTTTGAAAGTTAGACATTTTGGCAAAGCAAATACTTCTGGCTGTTGGATTTTTTCCAAGTTGAGCATTTTCAATGAGAATTTGTGTCTGTGCTAATTTTTTTGCAAATTATATACAATTTGCTTCAAGCAAGAATCTGTCTTTATATTGTTGTCAATTTAAATATACTTGGATTATTTATTGAAAGTAAGTAAATATCTCAAAAATTAATGTGAAACAAAAGTTTCAAAAGCTAAAATCCCAGACACAAAAAAAATAAATAAAAAGAATAAATAATATGGCTGAAATACATTTAGGGGGGCACGCCACTTGTAGCGAAATAAGTCCGACTCAAACAAGAATGCATCTAGGAGTTAATTAATTTGTTCATCAACCGGTCAACCAAAAATATGCAGCGTTTACTTTTAATAAAGTTACCATATTGTAACCAACTGGAAGCTAAAAATTAAACTAAATACAAAGTTAAAAGTGAATGCCAAAGTTCAGAGCTTCAGTGTTAGGAAATACTTTGTTGTGCTGTGTTTGTTGTGGTTGCTACACATGTTCCAAGGTTCAAAGGGCATGCGTCAGAAAATGTTTTGTTGTCCTGTATTCCTTGTACTTGCTGCACACTTGTTCTCTTATTCTCGTTACAGAATGAAACGCTTGCATAGCATTTCCAATTTACTTGCTTTCTTGACTACAATATCCGTTCAGCTATTTCTTATCGATTACGAACTGATTAATAGTGCAAAAATGTGCAATTTTTGTCAATGGAATTGTCGGGTGGAAAGTAAAGGAACGTGACGCTCTGAACCAATGTGTCAATGTGCAAATTGGCAGTGTCAAAAACGTTTATCACTTCGATTGAACTCATTTTTCTCAGAGTTTGATGCTCCGCTATTTCAAATCACCAAAGTTTTGACTGGATGCTTTCTAAAATATTTCAGAAACACTGTCATGTGTGTGAAACTGGATTATGCACACACACTATAAACAAAATATTAAATAAGTCACCGGAATTGATTGCTGTGTGGTACAGGAAAATGATCAGAAAATTGGATGACCAGGTCACTTTGTGGACATAAATATAACCACAGTTGCTTGAGGCGCACTGTTTGGGTTGTTGATTATGATACAAAACATATGTGTTTTATCTGCATTCAAAATCGAAATTTGGAATTGTCTGGCAAGTCATTACTGAGAATGTTAGATGAGGATCAATAATAAAAATCGATTCTTGGAGAGGCTATAATTTATCTGGACTGAATTTTGTGCTCAAGTCAGTCATTCAGTGAACTTTGTTAACCAAGCTGACAGCCACACACTTATGCAAAACATAGTGACACAATGTTTGAAAGCTAAACGGATTTGTGCCAAAGAGTAGGATACATGAACACCAATACATACGAGATTTATCTAGTTGAATGGGTGTGGCGCAGCTAATTTGACACCTTACATCAATTAATTTTAAACTTTTGTTCAGAGGCGTCTTACATGTTTGATACACAATAATTTACTTGATAATGTATTTTGGTGTACATGTTTTGCATTAATTAGACGATTTTTTGACATTTAAACTTTTTACAAACGCCTTATTGTATAGACTTTAATGTAAACTCAGATGGAAATGTCAATTTAAATGCAGTACATATAAAATTAAATATCATCAAGCTTCAAATTTTTTGGTGATTTCGAAAATGACCAAATTTGTTTAAATTGGTGCGACCTTGAAAAGCTTATATTTAGATTTTAAGCTTCCAGTAGGTTAGAATACAATTACCTAATTAAAAGTAAACACTGTGTCTTTTTGGTCGTATATAACTCCCTGCTGGGCTATTATTCAAGTTATACTATTTTGCAAGTTGGACCATTTTGACTATTCTGCAAGTTGGACGCCCAAATGCATTTCAGCCAATGATTTTAATCTTTAAAATCTTAAGTCTTTTTATGCTACTAAATCAAATTTTTATGTTGTAGTTTGATAAGCATTGTTTGTCATTATGTCAAAAAGTAAGTGATTGATTTTATTGATGTTGTCAGCTAAATATTTTGAGTCATATAAGTTAATTATTTTTACTTTTTCAAATTCAAGGTCAATGATTTTCATAGCATTGCATTATCATTTTTACTTTTATATTTTCAATTAGTTATTTTTGAAAGTTTTTAATCTATAATTGATAGGGAAATTAATACTAAAAAAGTATAATAACATACTTTGCTATTTGTGCGTTTAATAAATGTTTTACTGTAGTCAAATTTTTAATGCCACTAGGTGTTTCATACATACTAAAACTTAATTGATGCTGTAATTTTTTTGGTTATTTGTGATTATTTTCACTTTTAGAGTTATATTTTTATTCAAAAAACAAAATTAATTGGTTAAAGATTAATTCTATGATAAAAAATAAATTTATTGATTAATTTAACCCCTTAAATTCTTAATTAGTTATTCTTTTAAAAAATGCATTGATTTGTTGTATTTTGTGTTTTTAATTTTTCGAATTCTCAAGTATAAATTTCCATGCATTTTTACATATTTCAAATTTATGTGTCTACTTATTTCTTTATATCACTGTCTACTTCTGGTTTATTATGCCAAATACACAAGCAACAGCGTTTTTGCTCCAAGCTATAGTAATTTTGTAAATTTATGAATTTTATTTTAGAAATGGATCAAAAGTGATTGACAGCTTGTAAATGTTTGTCAAAGAGGCGCATGCAAATTTTATTTCAAAGAGTGGAGTTTAGTGAAATCAATCAAATTTGCAGCAAAATGTTGAAAATGCGTCAATTTTGGGCCACGAATATGGTCGGCAGGTCATTGTTATATTTTAGAAAACCTGTCAGTGGAAGATATTTCCAATCTCGCTGCCTTTCTGGCAGCAGTCGAGAATTACGATTGAAATTTACTGGAAAACATCAAAATACCAGCTAGTCTGGTTGTTACCAGACCAGGTGGCGATCTCACATTGTCAGCCAAATTTTTTTGGTCTGGTGTGTCATTAACAGAATCTTCCGTTTTAAGGACGGCAATGGTTTGTATTCGACCATTTTTTCTGAGGGTGGAGACAACTACAGCATTTGTGATTTTGATGACAAATTATTTCACTAAGGAAACGCTGAAGCTTAGGTGCATTTGTTTAAAGTCTAAAAATTTTTTAATTTTCTTGAACTGAAACACTTGAATATGTAAACTCTGCAAAAAGTAGGGATTCTGTTTTTTATGCATAAAGCTCAGGTCGATCAAATTTTACATTATGTTAAATTATAATTCAAAAACCTTCACATAAGTGGACCTTATTTTGCACTTAATTGAATTAACCTAAACTTGTGTAGCAATGCATAAAGATTTTTACTTTATGCATGTGAAGTTGACTTATTTTTTATATGTATGTGCATAACTCTGATTCTTTCATCTTTCACTAACACTTATGCTTATATGTTTTGAATGTAGAATGAATCTTTGTCGTTATCACAATCATTGGCATTGTCATTATCAGTAATAATAGTCAAGTACAAGCCAATGGTGTTATCATGCGGATAGTCATAAATCCAAAAAGCAGTAAGGAAAAGTAAATTTTATACCTTTTGCTGATAGGTTTTAACATTTTGTATTCCTTTTGTTGTTTTACTGACTCTTTTTGTGAATAATTAAACATTGTTGAGGGAAAAATAAATAGAAACTTAAGTACAGTACTATGTACTTACTGCTAATTGTATTCCCCAAAATCAAAATAGATATCTTGGGAAACGCGTTTCATTATTATTTGGATTCCACAAGTCTTTTTGTGCCTAATCATTGTTTTTGAAGTTTTAACTAAGACAATCGAAAATGCATTTAATCTTATTGCAGCTCAATACTAGGTAAAACTAAGAAATATTTTACCTGCTGTTTCTTTGATGCATAAAAGCGCATACAAAAAGCTTTCAAATGATAACTTGACTGGTTTGATAGAGGGTTCACATTTTTTATTTTTAGCCATGTAGTACATACCTATGCATGTAAATACCTACTACATTGTCAGATGCATCGGAGCATGGTGGAGGCATGCAATACCAATAAAAATATTTGCATTTTAGATTCAAAAATCTTGTAGACAACAGATAAATAAAGTGACTCAATGGAAAGCTAAATCATGATATCTATAGCAGTAGTAAGCTGTGGGGGTCTAGACCACACGTGGGCGTAGGGGAGGTTGGGGGGTATGCAGCCCCTCAGAAGTTGAAATAACCCCGCCCCAGAAATCAAAATAACCCCCCCCCCTCTGAAAATTTTTTTTTGCTTTTTTAGCAATTTTTTGATGCCATTGGATAGTGCTCGATGAGAAACGTCGAAAAATGATGTTTTCTTTGCCATATGATCACTTTTGAGACCATTTTTTGACCTTTAAAAATTTTTTCAATCTCCCCCCCCACAAATTTTTTCACCCCCTCCCCAGAATTTTGGCGGTGCCCACCTATGGTCTGGACTTGTGTTGTAAAAGATATCTTTATCTTTATTGTGACAATTTTTGTATCTTTATCTTTATCTTTTGAAAAATCACAGGCTATCTTTATCTTTATCCTTATCTTTTTTATAGGAATTATCTTGCAAAAAAAGATAAAGTATGTACATAAGTTAGCATGTAGTCCAAAATGCAGGTTTGACGTGAAATATATTTAGAAGCATTCATGTTTTACTGAAATAGAAGAAAAGAAAAGAAAATGATTGTTTAAACCTATGGCATGCGGTCCAAGCTAATGCCTGTATATCAACCTAAGTAAGCATGAGTGATACCGATCTGAGCGGGAGTACTACTACTAGCACCCATGTTCATCTAAGTCCAAGCCTAGAAAACATGAAGAAGTTTGAAAAAATCAATAACTGTTGTGACTATACTCCGTACAGGCGCATAGAGCAGGGTTTTGATGCTTGTGAAAAGACAGAAGTGACCGCGGGTTTACCCCAAACCTACATTTATGTGTGCTTAATGCCTATCACCTCTTGGATCTCAGGTGCAAAAGTTAGGGCATTCAGTTGGCTGCTTTACATCACCCACTCTCGTTTATTGCACTTCACAAACATCATTCTCCTGGTCCAGGCGACCATATTAACATATGTACACTTTATCTTTTTCTCTATCTTTATCTTATTTGTTCCTTTATCTTGCAAATTATCTTTATCTTTATCTTTCTTAATTTTTTATCTTTATCTTTATCTTCTGGATTTTAAAATTTCAATTTTATCTTTATCTTTTATCTTGCAAAAAATCCTTATCTTTTACAACACTAGTCTGGACTGCACCACATCAAAGTGCACCTGCACTTTAAGTGCCCGCTTTATAAGCAGGGTGCTATACCTGCATGTCAAACCAGCATCAAGGATGGGGTCTTAAGCAGGTTGCTATAGCTGCAAGTCAGACCAGCGCCAAAGGGATGGGTGTAATCAAGGAATGACCGGGTGCCCGGTCCCGGCTGGGCCTAGCAGGCCCGGTCCCGGCCTCAAAACAGCCGGGCCCAGGCCGGGCCTTGTAGATTATGCAAGGCACTCAACTTACCTATCTTAGAGAAGCGTGTAATGCTGTATATTACAAAAAGTTATATCCTATGATTATTTGAGATACCGCAATGAAAGACTGTGATTTCTATATAATGCATGCGTCCATTCAGTACACTTCTGGCGTTTAATCTCACTAGACCACCCGGATTTTATTCCTGCCCATGTAAACTGATAACCATTAGGCATGGGAGGTCAGGGGTATGCACCAGTGTTCAATCAGAACGTCGAAAATTGCCGTTTTTCCAGCATACCATAATTACTATTTTTTGACCCAGAAAAGTATTGTAACATGGCGCTGCTCAGCTATGGCGATATCTGCTTTTGCATAGTGAGTGGTTCAGTTATCTAGCCCAATGTTTTATCTTTATTCGACAGGATGCTGCTTTCTTCTGCAGGCCGCAAAATATACTTCAATTTTTGCGTTGCTTAGGAAAAGTCTGATTTTTAGCAGATCTTGCAGTTTTAGGCACAGGTAGGTTTTTTCCTTGATTTACTTACTTTCATTTTTTCTTTGTTTAGGAAATTTCTGAGTTTTAGCAAATTTTGTGACATTTTTAGATAGGAGCTTTTTCTAGTCCCCTCCTTTTACGTCCTTGATTATTCTTTGTTCCGAGTATATTCTATCTTTTTTGTTCCATTGGAGCATTTTTTCTTGCTAGTATATATATATATATATATATATATATATATATATATATATATATATATATATATATATATATATATATATATATATATATATATATATATATATATATATATATATATTAGAGATGTGCCGGGGCCGCTCTTTTTGCCGGGGCCTGGGCCCCGGCGCCGGGGCCGGGGCCTGTACAAAACATATACCCTATATTTACTAAGCTATACCAAGCATCCACATTATTTCTATACTGACCTAACATCTTAGTATTACTATTGTAAGCAATTACATATTGCTTTAATGAATTAAAGACTTAAAAATAAGCAGATAAAAGAGAAATAAACAAAAAATTAATAAATAATTGTGAATATAGCTGTTAGGCATAGAAAACAATAAGCTAAGCTGAACAGAATATGACTTTTCTATAGTATTTATGCTGATTCGATGAAAGAAATAGACGATCAAAACAGTACAATACAAAAGATTACGATTACATTGCACGACAAATAAGTAACCCAGAGATTAACTACACGCTTGAAAAATTTATCTCTAGAATATCAACAAAATCATAGGGGCGAAAAATGCTTGTACGACGAAAAATCATTTACCAAGATTAGGGAACATGCATAATCAAATTAAAATAATATTTAAAAAATTAATTGAAAACCACACAAAAATGAAGACATTTGCTCTATTATTTGGCGCACAGCGCCCGAAATTAGTGAAAAATCGCATATATTAAAGCAAACGAATTCTATCTAGGTGATAAAATAAGTTGCCGCACCCTAGCATTTTTTTAAGGTACATAAGTACATACATCGATTTATAAAACAATTTTACAGACACTGGTGGAAGTCCCTTGCATTTTAAACTTTATTGTCCAAGAATTATCGGTCAAACGTGCTTATTTTCGCAATAAAAATTCTTAATAGAGCTAAGCTATTCAAGAATGTATCGAATTGTTTCAATGCTCACTCAAATCTTGATTATTAGATTACTTGAAGCGAAACACAACAGTAGCCTAAGCTTAATTTTAACGAAATTTAGCTTATTTTTGCGAATAAATAAATATTATGTTGCGTAATTAGGCAAAAAAGATTAATTTTGTTCGATTTTCATTAATTTTTCATCGTTTTTACAGGCCCCGGCCCCGGCGCCGAGGCCAGCCTGGCCCCTGGCCCGGGGCCGGGGCCTGGGCCCTGGGGCCAGGGCCGGGGCCTGGCACACCTCTAATATATATATATATATATATATATATATATATATATATATATATATATATATATATATATATATATATATATATATATATATATATATATATATATATATATATATATATATATATATATATATATATATATATATATATATATATTAGAGGTGTGCCAGGCCCCGGCCCTGGCCCCGGCGCCCGAGGGCCAGGCTGGCCTCGGCGCCGGGGCCGGGGCCTGTAAAAACGATGAAAAATTAATGAAAATCGAACAAAATTAATCTTTTTGCGTAATTACTCAACATAATATTTATTTATTCGCAAAAATAAGCTAAATTTCGTTAAAATTAAGCTTAGGCTACTGTTGTGTTTCGCTTCAAGTAATCTAATAATCAAGATTGAGTGAGCATTGAAACAATTCGATACATTCTTGAATAGCTTGGCTCTATTAAGAATTTTTATTGCGAAAATAAGCACATTTGACCGATAATTCTTAGACAATAAAGTTTAAAATGCAAGGGACTTCCACCAGTGTCTGTAAAATTGTTTTATAAATCGATGTATGTACTTATGTACCTTAAAAAATGCTAGGGTGCGGCAACTTATTTTATCACCTAGATAGAATTCGTTTGCTTTAATATATGCGATTTTTCACTAATTTCGGGCGCTGTGCGCCAAATAATAGAGCAAATGTCTGCATTTTTGTGTGGTTTTGAATTAATTTTTTAAATATTATTTCAATTTGATTATGCATGTTCATCTTGGTCAATGATTTTTCGTCGTACAAGCATTTTTCGCCCCTATGATTTTGTTGATATTCTAGAGATAAATTTTTCAAGCGTGTAGTTAATCTCTGGGTTACTTATTTGTCGTGCAATGTAATCGTAATCTTTTGTATTGTACTGTTTTGATCGTCTATTTCTTTAATCGAATCAGCATAAATACTATAGAAAAGTCATATTCTGTTCAGCTTAGCTTATTGTTTTCTATGCCTAACAGCTATATTCACAATTATTTATTAATTTTTTGTTTATTTATCTTTTATCTGCTTATTTTTAAGTCTTTAATTCATTAAAGCAATATGTAATTGCTTACAATAGTAATACTAAGATGTTAGGTCAGTATAGAAATAATGTGGATGCTTGGTATAGCTTAGTAAATATAGGGTATATGTTTTGTACAGGCCCGACCGATGCCGGGCCCAGGCCCCGGCAAAGAGCAGCCGGCATCCAATACATATATATATATATATATATATATATATATATATATATATATATATATATATATATATATATATATATATATATATATATATATATATATATACTAGCAAGAAAAAATGCTCCAATGGAACAAAAAAGGTAGAATACTACTCGGAACAAAGAATAATCAAGGACGTAAAAGGAGGGGACTAGAAAAGCTCCTATCTAAAATGTCACAAAATTTGCTAAAACTCAGAAATTTCCTAAACAAAGAAAAAATGAAAGTAAGTAAATCAAGGAAAAACCTACCTGTGACCTAAAACTGCAAGATCTGCTAAAAATCAGACTTTTCCTAAGCAACGCAAGAATTGAAGTATATTTTGCGGCCTGCAGAAGAAAGCAGCATCCTGTCGAATAAAGATAAAACATTGGGCTAGATAACTGAACCACTCACTATGCAAAAGCAGATATCGCCATAGCTGAGCAGCGCCATGTTACAATACTTTTCTGGGTCAAAAAATAGTAATTATGGTATGCTGGAAAAACGGCAATTTTCGACGTTCTGATTGAACACTGGTGCATACCCTGACCTCCCATGCCTAATGGTTATCAGTTTACATGGGCAGGAATAAAATCCGGGTGGTCTAGTGAGATTAAACGCCAGAAGTGTACTGAATGGACGCATGCATTATATAGAAATCACAGTCTTTCATTGCGGTATCTCAAATAATCATAGGATATAACTTTTTGTAATATACAGCATTACACGCTTCTCTAAGATAGGTAAGTTGAGTGCCTTGCATAATCTACAAGGCCCGGCCTGGGCCCGGCTGTTTTGAGGCCGGGACCGGGCCTGCTAGGCTAGCCGGGACCGGCGCCCGGTCATTCCTTGATTACACCCATCCCTTTGGCGCTGGTCTGACTTGCAGCTATAGCAACCTGCTTAAGACCCCATCCTTGATGCTGGTTTGACATGCAGGTATAGCACCCTGCTTATAAAGCGGGCACTTAAAGTGCAGGTGCACTTTGATGTGGTGCAGTCCAGACTAGTGTTGTAAAAGATAAGGATTTTTGCAAGATAAAAGATAAAGATAAAATTGAAATTTTAAAATCCAGAAGATAAAGATAAAGATAAAAATTAAGAAAGATAAAGATAAAGATAATTTGCAAGATAAAGGAACCAATAAGATAAAGATAGAGAAAAATATAAAGTGTACATATGTTAATATGGTCGCCTGGACCAGGAGAATGATGTTTGTGAAGTGCAATAAACGAGAGTGGGTGATGTAAAGCAGCCAACTGAATGCCCTAACTTTTGCACCTGAGATCCAAGAGGTGATAGGCATTAAGCACACATAAATGTAGGTTTGGGGGTAAACCCGTGGTCACTTCTGTCTTTTCACAAGCATCAAAACCCTGCTCTATGCACCTGTACGGAGTATAGTCACAACAGTTATTGATTTTTTCAAACTTCTTCATGTTTTCTAGGCTTGGACTTAGATGAACATGGGTGCTAGTAGTAGTACTCCCGCTCAGATCGGTATCACTCATGCTTACTTAGGTTGATATACAGGCATTAGCTTGGACCGCATGCCATAGGTTTAAACAATCATTTTCTTTTCTTTTCTTCTATTTCAGTAAAACATGAATGCTTCTAAATATATTTCACGTCAAACCTGCATTTTGGACTACATGCTAACTTATGTACATACTTTATCTTTTTTTGCAAGATAATTCCTATAAAAAAGATAAGGATAAAGATAAAGATAGCCTGTGATTTTTCAAAAGATAAAGATAAAGATACAAAAATTGTCACGATAAAGATAAAGATATCTTTTACAACACAAGTCCAGACCATAGGTGGGCACCACCGAAATTCTGGGGAGGGTGAAATAATTTGTGGGGGGGAGATTGAAAAAATTTTTAAAGGTCAAAAAATGGTCTTAAAAGTGATCGTATGGCAAAGAAAACACCATTTTTCGACGTTTCTCATCGAGCACTATCCAATGGCATCAAAAAATTGCTAAAAAAGCAAAAAAAATTTTTCAGAGGGGGGGGAGTTATTTTGATTTCTGGGGGTGGGGTTATTTCAACTTCTGAGGGGCTGCATACCCCCCAAACTCCCCTATGCCCACGTGTGGTCTAGACCCCCACAGCTTACTACTGCTATAGATATCATGATTTAGCTTCCCATTGAGTCACTTTATTTATCTGTTGTCTACAAGATTTTTGAATCTAAAATGCAAATATTTTTATTGGTATTGCATGCCTCCACCATGCTCCGATGCATCTGACAATGTAGTAGGTATTTACATGCATAGGTATGTACTACATGGCTAAAAATAAAAAATGCGAACCCTCTATCAAACCAGTCAAGTTATCATTTGAAAGCTTTTTGTATGCGCTTTTATGCATCAAAGAAACAGCAGGTAAAATATTTCTTAGTTTTACCTAGTATTGAGCTGCAATAAGATTAAATGCATTTTCGATTGTCTTAGTTAAAACTTCAAACAATGATTAGGCACAAAAAGACTTGTGGAATCCAAATAATAATGAAACGCGTTTCCCAAGATATCTATTTTGATTTTGGGGAATACAATTAGCAGTAAGTACATAGTACTGTACTTAAGTTTCTATTTATTTTTCCCTCAACAATGTTTAATTATTCACAAAAAGAGTCAGTAAAACAACAAAAGGAATACAAAATGTTAAAACCTATCAGCAAAAGGTATAAAATTTACTTTTCCTTACTGCTTTTTGGATTTATGACTATCCGCATGATAACACCATTGGCTTGTACTTGACTATTATTACTGATAATGACAATGCCAATGATTGTGATAACGACAAAGATTCATTCTACATTCAAAACATATAAGCATAAGTGTTAGTGAAAGATGAAAGAATCAGAGTTATGCACATACATATAAAAAAAAGTCAACTTCACATGCATAAAGTAAAAATCTTTATGCATTGCTACACAAGTTTAGGTTAATTCAATTAAGTGCAAAATAAGGTCCACTTATGTGAAGGTTTTTGAATTATAATTTAACATAATGTAAAATTTGATCGACCTGAGCTTTATGCATAAAAAACAGAATCCCTACTTTTTGCAGAGTTTACATATTCAAGTGTTTCAGTTCAAGAAAATTAAAAAATTTTTAGACTTTAAACAAATGCACCTAAGCTTCAGCGTTTCCTTAGTGAAATAATTTGTCATCAAAATCACAAATGCTGTAATTGTCTCCACCCTCAGAAAAAATAGTCGAATACAAACCATTGCCGTCCTTAAAACGGAAGATTCTGTTAATGACACACCAGACCAAAAAATTTGGCTGACAATGTGAGATCGCCACCTGGTCTGGTAACAACCATACTAGCTGGTATTTTGATGTTTTCCAGTAAATTTCAATCATAATTCTCGACTGCTGCCAGAAAGGCAGCGAGATTGGAAATATCTTCCACTGACAGGTTTTCTAAAATATAACAATGACCTGCCGACCATATTCGTGGCCCAAAATTGACGCATTTTCAACATTTTGCTGCAAATTTGATTGATTTCACTAAACTCCACTCTTTGAAATAAAATTTGCATGCGCCTCTTCGACAAACATTTACAAGCTGTCAATCACTTTTGATCCATTTCTAAAATAAAATTCATAAATTTACAAAATTACTATAGCTTGGAGCAAAAAACGCTGTTGCTTGTGTATTTGGCATAATAAACCAGAAGTAGACAGTGATATAAAGAAATAAGTAGACACATAAATTTGAAATATGTAAAAATGCATGGAAATTTATACTTGAGAATTCGAAAAATTAAAAACACAAAATACAACAAATCAATGCACTTTTTAAAAGAATAACTAATTAAGAATTTAAGGGGTTAAATTAATCAATAAATTTATTTTTTATCATAGAATTAATCTTTAACCAATTAATTTTGTTTTTTGAATAAAAATATAACTCTAAAAGTGAAAATAATCACAAATAACTAAAAAAATTACAGCATCAATTAAGTTTTAGTATGTATGAAACACCTAGTGGCATTAAAAATTTGACTACAGTAAAACATTTATTAAACGCACAAATAGCAAAGTATGTTATTATACTTTTTTAGTATTAATTTCCCTATCAATTATAGATTAAAAACTTTCAAAAATAACTAATTGAAAATATAAAAGTAAAAATGATAATGCAATGCTATGAAAATCATTGACCTTGAATTTGAAAAAGTAAAAATAATTAACTTATATGACTCAAAATATTTAGCTGACAACATCAATAAAATCAATCACTTACTTTTTGACATAATGACAAACAATGCTTATCAAACTACAACATAAAAATTTGATTTAGTAGCATAAAAAGACTTAAGATTTTAAAGATTAAAATCATTGGCTGAAATGCATTTGGGCGTCCAACTTGCAGAATAGTCAAAATGGTCCAACTTGCAAAATAGTATAACTTGAATAATAGCCCAGCAGGGAGTTATATACGACCAAAAAGACACAGTGTTTACTTTTAATTAGGTAATTGTATTCTAACCTACTGGAAGCTTAAAATCTAAATATAAGCTTTTCAAGGTCGCACCAATTTCAACAAATTTGGTCATTTTCGAAATCACCAAAAAATTTGAAGCTTGATGATATTTAATTTTATATGTACTGCATTTAAATTGACATTTCCATCTGAGTTTACATTAAAGTCTATACAATAAGGCGTTTGTAAAAAGTTTAAATGTCAAAAAATCGTCTAATTAATGCAAAACATGTACACCAAAATACATTATCAAGTAAATTATTGTGTATCAAACATGTAAGACGCCTCTGAACAAAAGTTTAAAATTAATTGATGTAAGGTGTCAAATTAGCTGCGCCACACCCATTCAACTAGATAAATCTCGTATGTATTGGTGTTCATGTATCCTACTCTTTGGCACAAATCCGTTTAGCTTTCAAACATTGTGTCACTATGTTTTGCATAAGTGTGTGGCTGTCAGCTTGGTTAACAAAGTTCACTGAATGACTGACTTGAGCACAAAATTCAGTCCAGATAAATTATAGCCTCTCCAAGAATCGATTTTTATTATTGATCCTCATCTAACATTCTCAGTAATGACTTGCCAGACAATTCCAAATTTCGATTTTGAATGCAGATAAAACACATATGTTTTGTATCATAATCAACAACCCAAACAGTGCGCCTCAAGCAACTGTGGTTATATTTATGTCCACAAAGTGACCTGGTCATCCAATTTTCTGATCATTTTCCTGTACCACACAGCAATCAATTCCGGTGACTTATTTAATATTTTGTTTATGGTGTGTGTGCATAATCCAGTTTCACACACATGACAGTGTTTCTGAAATATTTTAGAAAGCATCCAATCAAAACTTTGGTGATTTGAAATAGCGGAGCATCAAACTCTGAGAAAAATGAGTTCAATCGAAGTGATAAACGTTTTTGACACTGCCAATTTGCACATTGACACATTGGTTCAGAGCGTCACGTTCCTTTACTTTCCACCCGACAATTCCATTGACAAAAATCGCACATTTTTGCACTATTAATCAGTTCGTAATCGATAAGAAATAGCTGAACGGATATTGTAGTCAAGAAAGCAAGTAAATTGGAAATGCTATGCAAGCGTTTCATTCTGTAACGAGAATAAGAGAACAAGTGTGCAGCAAGTACAAGGAATACAGGACAACAAAACATTTTCTGACGCATGCCCTTTGAACCTTGGAACATGTGTAGCAACCACAACAAACACAGCACAACAAAGTATTTCCTAACACTGAAGCTCTGAACTTTGGCATTCACTTTTAACTTTGTATTTAGTTTAATTTTTAGCTTCCAGTTGGTTACAATATGGTAACTTTATTAAAAGTAAACGCTGCATATTTTTGGTTGACCGGTTGATGAACAAATTAATTAACTCCTAGATGCATTCTTGTTTGAGTCGGACTTATTTCGCTACAAGTGGCGTGCCCCCCTAAATGTATTTCAGCCATATTATTTATTCTTTTTATTTATTTTTTTGTGTCTGGGATTTTAGCTTTTGAAACTTTTGTTTCACATTAATTTTTGAGATATTTACTTACTTTCAATAAATAATCCAAGTATATTTGAATTGACAACAATATAAAGACAGATTCTTGCTTGAAGCAAATTGTATATAATTTGCAAAAAAATTAGCACAGACACAAATTCTCATTGAAAATGCTCAACTTGGAAAAAATCCAACAGCCAGAAGTTTTGCTTTGCCAAAATGTCTAACTTTCAAAAAATTCGATTTAAAAGGTTTTCAATATTTAGTCTCCGTGATTTAGACTATTGGACTTTATGTACGACTGAACAAACGCAAAATAAAACTGCTTCATAAAATCCTAAAATGAATGAATAAGGGAGAACTAGGTACCTGCAAAGAGTTCGGGTTGGTGCCAACTGCGTTGCCTTGTCTGAGAGCACTGCCAAGATCAGGTGAGCTGCCATAGTCGAGTGCGCTGATAGGGCTGAGTGTGCTGCCAAATAGATATTACCGCTTTGTGTGTGCATTATTTCCACTGATTACTGAAAAACGATGTTTCTCCAGTAGACTACTTATGTAAACAGTACTTATGTACCTGCTACCATAGGTATGTATCTGACAAACCTTCAGGAGAATGGAGTGATTTGATCAATAAAATGTGTGTAGAACAGATGACCGCACAAAGGTAACGCACTTAACTCAATTCAGTCCAATAAAAGTCATTGCCTTCTTTTATTTCATACAAAACGACATCTATATATCAGTAATATTACATGTTTTGATTAATTGGTTCTTTATTGAATGATGGATTTTGGGCAAGCCAATTACATTCTAAACTATAAGCTGGAAAAGTATTCGATAAAATATGATTCGATATCTGCTAAGAGACTGCCTAAAATGAGGTATTACTATGTATGCAAAGCTTAGGAAATCTGGTGGGTCGGTCTAGAAAAATCGTTTTTTGCTGGAATCAGTTAAGCGTTTTGAGGTCTTGATCTTCCTTAAAATCTCCCCAAAAACGCTTTTGGATTTCACTGTGATCAATTGTACCTACTCAGGGACAAAGTGGTAGGAAAAACATAAAATTACAGATGTACCTACTTACGTACTTGCCATAACTACATGCTGTTTATTTGGCAGTGCGATTGGCCCTGTCAGTGCACTCAACTATGGCAACACACTCGGATCTTGCAGCGCACTCCAGACTTGGCCGTGCACTCAGACTAGGCAGTGCACCTGGCTCCCAATTGATAAGTTCACATCTAAGCCTTGATCGTAAAATTGCGGAAATGAGGTAGTTGCCTTATGAAGAGTGACAGCCAACAATGCATACATAGAAATATATGCATTTGCATAAAACTCAATTTTATCTATCATGGTTTGTGTACTGGTCACTTTCTTCCATACCATTTTTGACGTAAATGACTGTTTTACTGTAAGTGTCAACATGCAATGCATACATATGTGATGTAACTAGGTACATCCCTCAGCTCCTACATTTGTGAACTATTTTTAACACTTACGTCGTTCACGCCCCTTTGTACATATAACTTTACTTTGTGTCTTTGAGAGGCTTTTAGTATATATATATATATATATATATATATATATATATATATATATATATATATATATATATATATATATATATATATATATATATATATATATATATATATATATATATATATATATATATATATATATATATATATATATATATATATATATATATATATATATATATATATATATATATATATATATATATATATATATATATATATATATATATATATATATATATATATATATATATATATATCACCTGGGCGTGGGAGGTATGCATCCCCAGAATCCAAAATGCCCCTCCAGAAACTAAAATACCCCCCACCAGAATTCGATTTTTATAATTTTTATTTGTTTTTCGCAATTTTTGTTGCCGATGGATATTGTTTGATAAGAAACGTTGAAAAAAGGTGTTTTTTCGCCATACCACCATTTTTAGGGCCATTTTTTGACCTTTGAAAAATCTTGTACCCGCCAGAATTCTGATGCTGCCCATGTTAGGCACTGATTAATTGTTTCTTTCATTTTAGAAAATATGATAAAATGATGCCAAAACGTTGTCAAAAAATTTCGCAGCAGCTCGGTGGGAGCAGAATAATCGGCAAGGGTACAGAAAGCAAATGGCGTGCAAAGCCACGTTCTCATCATATCAAATGAAACTTGATGGAACAGCGTTTACGACATGTTGGAAAGAATAATAATTGAATTTTAAAAATTCTCCTCTTTATTTTTCCACTTGTATCAGGTTTTTAGGAACAGAAACAAGCATTACACGATGCATTTGACGAACTGGAATTGGGCGTAAATTTCACAATTTCAGATAATGATTTTCCAATTGCTCAAAGCGTACCTAGTTTAATTCTTACTTGTTTATTTCAGAATTTAAATATTTTAGTTCCAGGTTGTTAACTTGTTGAAACCATTCAAAAACGCCACAATATACGCCCAAAGTGAAAATGCATGTATTTCAGAGATAATACCGCATATCAAGTAAATGAACCCTAAAGTCCAAATTTTTCATTGTTTATGATTGAAATTTATCCCTCTCTTTGTAATAAGTAAGTGTATATGTTGTACTTTATACTGGGAGCTGACTAAGGCGTCTTGTATTAATTCATGGTTCGGTAAAGAACTTCGAAGAAGTACTATAGAAGTTCTATAGAAGTTCGATAAAGAACTTCGAAGAAGTTCTATAGAAGTTCTATAGACGTTCGATAAAGAACTTCAAATAAGTTCTATAGAAGTTCTAGGGAAGACTGTCAAACTTCAAAGAAGTTATATAGAAGTTCGATGAAAAACTTCGTAGAAGTTCTATAGAAGTTCGATAAAGAACTTCAAAGAAGTTCTATGGAAGACTGTCAAACTTCGAAGAAGTTCTATAGAAGTTCGATAAAGAACTTCGAAGAAGTTCTATAGAAGTTCGATAAATAACTTTGATCGAAGTTCTATAGAAGACTGTCGAACTTCGATAAGACGCTAATTGAAGTTCGATAAATTTTTAATAGAACTTCGATAGAATGCACATCGAAGTTCGTCTAACTTCGGGACAAAGTGCTGCAAATCTGTAATAGAACTTCGAGGTTCTGCAAATCGAAGTTCGGCCTAAAGTTCGACAAACCTCTTTTTGAACTTCGATAGTGAGCAAATCGAAGTTCGACAGATCTTTTATAGAACTTCAAGTCGGGGTTCAAAGAGACCAAAAAATGAGGTCATAGAACTTTGAGTGAGCAAATAGCAAGGGTCATTTAAATTTTAATAGGTACCTAAGTACCTATACATATGTAGCTCCTAATACATGCTTCCTTGTTGGATAATAACCTTGAATTGTATCGATTTTCGTTATCCCATTTCCGAGTCATGTGAAACATACTATAATTAATGCATGCGCCTACATAATTTACGCTCATCTTTATTGGCGATAGCATGACCTTGCACTCATCTGTTTAGCTACCCAAAGATGTTTTTCTATATGCACCTTCAAAATGTTCTCGCTAGAAAAAGATCTACGACTTGACTTGATTGACATTTAAAAATCCAGAAAGATGTTTAATTACAAGAAATGGAATAAGGCAAAGCTTTTTTGCAAGCATAAATCGATAAAATCAAAGCTCACGCTTATGTTTAATCGAGGATTTTTAATCTAAAATTTAATTTTGTCATTTTCAACCAAAGTTTACAGCTATAAACAAAGCAGCACAATTGCGATTTAAATTCTAAAATTAGATGAGCAATATTTTTCCAATTTATAACGCTGGTTCGAAAGAAGCAGCTCTTTTCTAATATTTAGTCTCAGCTTAATTTTATGATCCCTCAAAAAATGTTTTAAGTTCGAAAACATCAATTTTAAAGTTTTACGGCCATTTTAATTTTAAAAAAATTGTTTTTACGCGGCATATTATATTTAAAAAATGTAATAACTTTGAAATTAGTATTGAAATTTTAATTTTAAATGCCTTTTAAAATCTTAACAATTTTTTAAATGAAGATGAAAACAACTATTTAGGTATAGTCGGTTTGATGCAAGTTCGGTCGTTTTAAAACTATTTCCGGCACTGGCAGATTGCGATCATAGCATTTATCTGATCTGATGTATAATTATCGTGAACCTCGGCTTAGTGTCGATTAAAATTCTTAGAATTCATGCACAAAGTTATTAATGAAACAGATTGGGTACCTACATAGTTTACGAAGCTGACATGCGCTATGCAGTAAGAAATATGCATAGTTATAGATAATTAATGAGCACAGCTTTTTTGCACATTAAGTAATATGTAATTCGGCTCTTTACTGTGTGTATGCGACGCTAAAAGCAGCATGTAGGGAGCGCACATTATGCTATATATCATTCCCAGTGCTTAAACTCGTTCGTGCCTAATAATGGGGTTGAGGTTGGCTGCTTTGACAGAAATCTATCCTACTGTAGTTCCACGTATTTGAGGACGAGGTCAACATCACAAACCTACATACATGCACGAGCATATGTACGCACCTTCCACGCAGGAGTGCGTATGTACGCACTCCGTGCAGGCAGGCTGCTAATAAGGCATAAATTGTTTCATCCTGAATGGAGAAAAAAATCTGTTTTTCTTCCTCATAACGTAGTATGGTGGCAGGGCCTAAAGGTAAAGTCTACAAAACGGAGTTCCGGAATGAAATTGGGAAACTTTATTCAGGTAGCCAATTCTAATTAATTGACTGAATTAGAAAAAGGATGGGTATACATTATGCGAGATAATCAAAAACAAGATGGAAAAATCAAATTTTTATTTCATTGTTTCGTGAACTTGGCGAAATTAAATTGAAATAAAAGAAAGTCAGCACTCAAGAAAGTGTAGGCTGAAAATTTTTCGATATACGTAGGTGCCTGATTTTCGGTTTTTTGACAAATGTCCTCAATTTAAAAACAACTTTAGAATAAATATGTCTTTACAGAATAATTATGTTGAGTTTTTTACAATCAAATACAATTAACAAACCATTTTCACTGTTTTAACATGTGGTTTGAACCTTTAATGGTTTGCTTTATGATTTTCGGAGTTTTATCAATCAGTAAAAATTGTTCAATGAAACACATTACGTCGACATGGATGCATTAAATGAATGAGGATATCGGCTAATTGGCCTGACTACGAATACAAATGCCCGTTCGTTAGATTGGGTTCCTAGAAAATATCGATTCTTGCCTTTCATATGAAAATTTTTACCTGCGCGTAGGTCGGACAGACTGTGTGTTCTGTCCGTTTGACCATCAGTATAGCATCTTGCGTTAAATAAGCATTGCCTACACATGCCACGATGACATGTCCAATGACCCCTGCCCTATCGTGGTGTCCTTTCTACTCGCCATTGTTTGAGTCAACTCATAAATCAACTCAAGCGCACATTCATGATTTGCTATACAGTGTAATACTAGCGAACGAGATGTCGCCATACCTGGGCATGGCGGGTTTTGGGGTATGCGTATGCACCCTCAGAAGGTATGCGTATGCACCCCCCAGAAACCAAATCTGGGGGGTGCACGGTATGTGGCCACCTCCAGAATTCAATTTTTGAAAATTTTTTTCGTTTTTTTCCGCAATCTTTTTGTGGCCAATGGATAGTGCTCGATGAGAAACGTGTTTTTTTCGTCATAACACCATACCTGGGCGTGGGGCGGTGGGTAGGGAAGGGGGTATGCATTCCCCCAGAAACCGAAGTACCCCCAGAATTCAATTTTTGATTTTTTTTGTTTTTTTTTCGCTATTTTGTGATGCCAATGGATAGTACTTGATGAGAAACGTTGAAAAATGGTGTTTTTTCGCAATACCATGCACCCCCCAGATTTTTTGACCTTTGAAAAAATCTTGCATCCCCCCACCAGAACTTTGGTGCCGCCCATACCTGAGAGTGGAGGGGGATTTAGGAGGTATGCACCCCCGATAAACCAAAACACCTCTCTCGAATTCGATTTTTGAAATTTTTTTGTCTCTTTCACAAGTTTTTGATGTTAATGGATAGTTCTCGATAAGAAACGTTGAAAATTGTTTTTTCCCGCCATATCATTATTTTCAAGGCCATTTTTTGACCTTTGAAAAAATCTTGCACCCCACCCCCCTCCCAGAACTTTGGTGGCGCCCACCTATGGTGGTCGCCACACATAACGAAAAATAAAATTAATATGGACATTCAAGTCTAAATATTTTCAATCAGATGCAAGAGCTTCAAAACGCGATTGTGATCTAGAATTTATAATTCCAACCACATATTTAGAAATGGATTTTAATCTGATATCAGAAGTCCAGACTTAACACTAATGAACTAAATACTTAAGTTAGCTTTTAAAAACAATATTTTTTCAAATTTTACGCGCCTAAAATTAAAATTTCAATATGAAGTTTAGAGTTATTACATTTTTCATAATATACGTACAAAAACAATTTTTTGAAATTAAAATTTTTGTAAAATTTCAAAATTTTTTGAACTTAAAACATTTTTGAGGGATCATAAAATTAAGCTAAGACTAGATATTAGAAAAGAGCTCCTTCATTCGAACCAGCGTTATAAATTGGAAAAATATCGCTCATCTAATTTTAGAATTTAAATCGCAATTGTACTGCTTTGTTTATACCTGTAAAGTTTGGTTGAAAATGACAAAATTAAATTTCAGATTAAAAATCCTCGATTAAACATAAGCGTGAGCTTTGATTTTAACGATTTATGCTTGCAAAAAAGCTTTGCCTTATTCCATTTCTTGCAATCAAACATCTTTCTGGATTTCCAAATGTAAATAAAGTCAAGTCGTAGATCTTTTTCTAGCGAGGACGTTTTGAAGGTGCGTATAGAAAAACGTCTATGGGTCGCTAAAGAGATGAGTGCAAGGTCATGCTATCGCCAATAAAGATGAGCATAAATTATGTAGGCGCATGCATTAATTATAGTCTGTTTCACATGACTCGGAAATGGGATATCGAAAATCAATACAATTCAAGGTTATTATTCAACAAGGAAGCATGTATTAGGAGCTATGTATAGGTACTTAGGTACCTATTAAAATTTAAATGACCCTTGCTATTTGCTCACTCAAAGTTCTATGACCTCATTTTTTGGTCTCTTAGAACTTCGACTTGAAGTTCTATAAAAGATCTGTCGAACTTCGATTTGCTCACTATCGAAGTTCTATAACAGGTTTGTCGAACTTAGGCCGAACTTCGATTTGCACAACATCGAAGTTCTATTGATGATTTGCAGCACTTCGTCTCGAAGTTAGAAGAACGCTTGATGTGCATTCTATCGAAGTTCTATTAAAAATTTATCTTACTCCGATTAGCGTGTTATCGAAGTTCGACAGTCTTCTATAGAACTTCGATCAAAGTTATTTATCAAACTTCTATATAACTTCTTCTAAGTTCTTTATCGAACTTCTATAGAACTTCTTCGACGTTACTTTATCGAACTTCTATAGAACTTCTTCTTTGCAGTTCTTTATCAGGCATCTATAGAACTTCTTTGAGTTCGACAGTCTCCATATAGAACTTCTGTGAGAACTTCTTTGAGAAGTTCTTTATCAAACTTCTATGAAACTTCTTGAAGTTCTTCATCAACCTCAGAAACTTCACAGAACTTCTTTGAAGTTCTTTACTGGTACTATGAATTAATAAAGACATACCTAATACAGTAATAAATAATGTTGCTGCAAAGGACTTATGTGTATACATACTATTGTGTGAGATTAGGTAACAAGCAGGGGTGTCAAAGGCTGTTTGCACCTAAGGAACAGAAGCATTTGTAATTGTAGTGAAGCCAATTAGCCAATGTTCTCATTCATTTAATGCATCCGTGTTGCTGATAATGTGTTTAATTGAACAAGTTTTACTAATTGATAAGACTCCCAAAATCATAAAGCAAACCATCAAAGGTTCAAACAAATGTTAGAACAGTGAAAATGGTTTGTTAAATGAACTCGATTGTAAAAAAATCAACATAATTATTCTGTAAAGACTTATTTATTCTAAAATTGTGGACATTTGTCAAAAAAACCAAAAATCAGGCACCTATGAATATCAAAAAATTTTTAGCTCACACTATCTTGAGTGCCAACTTTCTTTCATTTCAATTTGATTTGCCTAGTTCATTAGACAAATGAAATGAAAATTTGATTTTTCCATCTTGTTTTTGATTATCTCGCATATTGTGTATCCATCCTTTTTCTAATTCAGTCAATTAATTAAAATTGGCTACCTGAAAAAAAAGTTTCCTCAATTCATCCCGGAACTCCATTTTGTAGACTACCTTTAGGCCCTACGACCATACTACATTATGAGGAAGAAAACCAGATTTTTTCTCCACTCAGAATGAAACAGTATATGCCTTATAGGCCTGGCTGCACAGAGTGCATACATATACATATGAGTATGCACTCCTGCACGGAGTGCATACATATACTTGTACATATGTATGTATGTAGATTTGTGATGTTGACCTCATCCTCAAATATGTGGACTACAGTAGGATAGATTTCTGTCATAGCAGTCAACCTCAACCATATTATTAGGCATGAATGACTTTGAGCACTGGGAATGATATATAGCATAATGTTTTCTCCCTACATGCTGCTTTTAGCGTTGTATACATACAGTAAAGTGCTGTATTACATACAGGTACTTCAGGTGCAAAAAAAACTGTGCTCAATAATTATCTATACCTATGCATATTTCTTACTGCATAGCGCAAGTCAACTTTGTAAACTATGTAGGTACCTAGTCTGTTTCACTAAGTTCGTGCATGAATTCTACAAATTTTAATTGACACTAAGCCGATGGTCATGATTATTTTATATCAAATCAGATCAATGCTATAATCGCAATCTGCCAGGTTATTGCCTGAAACATTTTTAAAATTTATGACCAAAGTTGCATAAAACCAACCTATCCAAACAGTTGTATTCATCTTCATTTAAAAAATTGTTAATATTTTAAAAGGCATTTAAAATTAAAATTTCAATACAAAATTCGAAGGTGTTATATTTACAAAAATATAATATACCATGCTAAAACAAGTTTTGAAAATTAAAATTGTCGCATAATTTTAAAATTGAAGTTTTCGGAAATAAAACATTTTTTGAGGGATCATATAATTGAGCTAAGACTAAACGTCAGAAAAGAGCTACTTCATTTGAACCATTTAAGAATTTAAATTGCAATTGTGCTGCTTTATTTATACCTGTAAAGTTTGGTTAAAAATGACAAAATTAAATTTCAGATTAAAAAACATCAATTTAAACATAAGCATGAGCTTTGATTAACAAAAAACTTTGCCTTATTCCATTTCTTGCAATTAAACATCTTTCTGGATTTCCGAATGTCAATCTGATTTAATGTAGGTAATTTTATTTAAAAACAAGTCAAGTTGTAGATCTTTTTCTAGTGAGAACGTTTTAAAGGTGCATATAGATCAATGTCTTTGGGTCACTAAACAGATGAGTGCAAGGTCATGCTATCGCCAATAAAATTGATCATAAATTAGGCGCATGCATAAATTATAGTCTGTTTCACATGACTTGGAAATGGGCTACCGAAAATCAATACATTTCAGGTTATTATTCAAGAAGGAAGCATGTATTAGGAGCTATAGGTAGGTACTTAGGTACCTATAAAAGTATTTAGGACAGATGCATTACCCATGTACTAGTTTAGAATTGCTAATCAAACAAGCGCTTGCACATATCATCCCCAGGATTTGGTCTTTAAAAGCATGGCCACCACTTCCATATGAAGTAAATGTAGGTATCTCTGTGAAACCCTTTATATAAATTATTGCGTTGAAGCCGCAAGTCAGCCAAAATTCTTGAAATAAAACCGCAGGGCTGAAATCCATTTGTTTATGTACCTATGTACATGCATGCCTATTAATTAAAATTTAAATGATCCTTGCTATTTGCTCACTCAAAGTTCTATGACCTCATTTTTGGTCTCTTAGAAATTCGATTTGGATGTTTGTTGTAGTTCTATGAAAGATCGGTCAGACTCTGATTTGCTCACTATCAAAGTTCTATAAAAGGTTTGTCAAACTTACGCCAAACTTTGATTTGCACAACATCAAAGATCTATTAAAGATTTGTCACACATTGTCTCAAAGTTTGACGAAGTTGGATGTGCATTCTATTGATATTAAAAATTTATCAAAGTTCAATTAGCATCTTATCAAAGTTTGACAGTCTTCTATGGAAATTCAATCAAAGTTATTTATCAGACTTCTATAGAACTTCTTTGAAGTTCTTTATTGAACTTCTATAAAACTTCTTTGAAGTTCTTTACTGAACCATGAATTGATACAAGACACCAAAGTGGAAAACTTCTTTTTCACTGAATATTCAAGATATTTACCAATTAAAATATGGAAAGAAACGTGTTTTTGCGCCTATTTTAGATCCCTGTACAACCCCAAATAAATTAATCAATATCCCTCCATTTAGTTTGTCCTATGCCAGAGGCATAATGAATAACTTTTGTGGCATTTTTTTCTGTTCCACCTTATCCATGTGTCCAAAACTTTGTCTAGCCTTGTTTTGGCTTCAGTTACATCGTTTTTAATGATTTAGCTTGAAGTGGATTTATAGAGTAGTAAGAAATAGGCATTTTTGGGCCTATTTACAATGATATCACAAAAGCTCAAGATGGAAAAATAAGGTTCTAATAAAAAAATTTAGTGGTTTATTCCTTTCCAGCTTTTTAAATGCATCCCCTGGATGTTTTCAACACAACAGCAATCTACTTTTTTGTGTTTTTGCATAATGTCCAACTGGTGCCTATTCTAATGCATTGTGATAGTTTTTTTACTTCTACCTCTTTCAAAAATGATTTTCACAGAAAATAACATACATATTCAAAAAGAGCATAAAAAAATTGCACTAAATGAAAGTAAAAGCTGGCAGAGAATTTTAAGAAGGCATAGCTTAATATGCACTAGGAGCTCATGCCATGATGGTGCACATTGACTGCAAAAACATGATGGTAAATGGAGGGATATTGCATTTTTTAAATGTGGCTTGCTGCAACGTGTAGCCCCTTGAAGAAACTTTATTTCTGTTTCATTCAAGTAATCCCTACTTATAAGTGGAAAAGTTGGTAGAGAAATATTAGAGAAAATCTGTTTTTTCACCATCCACTAGAATGTAAATTTTAAATTTCTACTCTGATAGCGACAATATTTCAACAGGAATGTCAGCCCTGTTGCCTAACCGTCATTGAGATTGTCTGCCCTGCAACTGTTGCCCGTTTTTTCAATGTCATCAGGCTGATAGTCATACGCCATATTGATGCCTTCGCTGTGTTCCCTTGCCGCATTGCATGAGCATGTATTGTCTGTTACATCGCAATTTTACATGTTGCAATGCAACCCAGATATTCCGGATTCTCCCACAAGCCCACCACCAAAGTCAAAAAAGGAACAAGCAGCTGAAACCTAGCCAGGGCCATTGTATGTGAAATGGCCACGTTATTTGGGTAAGAACTTCTCTTAATTTATCATAGCTTGTCTTTTAAATTTTACATTCTTGAAACTTATCCAGAAACAATTACTTTTAGATTAATTACAAAAATTTTATTAATTTCTATTATTCGTTTTGACTATTGCCAATTTAAAAATCTAATAGTAAAATTTCTTATAGCTGTCATAGAGTTTTTATTCAAATATCTTTTACTGTGCATGTTGTTAATTTCCTTGTCAATTGCAAATTTATTATTTTCATGCCATTACTTGGCTTAATATATTTCATATATGCGTACCTTCTATAACTAACTGGGACAAAAAATGCTAAAAATTATACAAAGATCGATAAACTTGGAAAATTAAAACTTTTTTTAATCCCATTTCTACCAGTGTGATATCGTCCATGAGCCTATGAGTTACTATCCAAAAGCCTATAAAGTTCTGCTACATCTCTGCAAATGTTTTATATTTGCAGGTCCTTATTCTCCCACAAATCCGTATTCAATAATCAAAGATGTCCATGTATATTTAATGCATTTTGGCCATTTGTCTAAATTCTGCTCAGCTGTTAGAAATGCTACTCTTAAGCTTAAATTTGGTGCAAAGTGCCAAAATTTACAGATAGTCAAAACAGTAAGCAAAAATATCACTAAAGGCTTTGATTTTTATAAATTTCTGATCAAAGGTAGCTTGAATAGCTCGAAAATTATTCAAACCTATACTGTAAATAGAAAAGTTCAGCAGAATAAAAGAAACTGAATGATCTTAAATTCAAAAGCAATACCAATAATTCTCTCATATATTCATTTTTTGCCTCAGACGTATCCAACATCAATCTTGAGAAGATTCTCGGCAAGCTGTCCAAAAGAGACGATGAAGTGTTTGTCAACAAGGAAGACATTGACAAGCTGACCTGTGTGAAAAATTTTGCGCTTCTAAATTTTCCTTAAATTTTTGCGTCAAAAATATGTAAACTCTCTTTTGACCAGTGCGAAAATGTGAAAATTGATGTCTGATTATTTTAATGAAGCACGTCGACATTATTTAAAATTATCTAAATCATACTTGCAGCCTATGATTAATTATGTAAAGCGAGCTATTAAAGGTCATATACTTGCTTAATGCCAGTTAAGTTATCTGAATTATTTTTTTTAACATTAACGTTCACATTCCCATGTGTTTTTTGAAGTCAAAGGTTCCCATGCTAGGACGCCATCCTGGCCAGGTTAAAATGTATTTAGTCTTACTCAAAATAGCAAATATTAGTATCATTTTGTGCGATTTTTTAAGCTCTTTCCGAATATGTTTGTCATTTATTGCAAAAGTAACTTTGTGAGAAAATATAACTAAAAAACTGCTGCTATACTCAAGCACAGACATGAGGGTAACATGCATAAAATAAATATAAGTAGAATATTTTAGTTGACTAAAATATTATTTTAGGACTGTTGCAGCTGATTAAAAAGTAGAAGCCCACCAATCTTGTCGTAATCATTGGCCAAAACTTTTTTGTAATTTAAGTTTTTACATGATAATCATGGAAATATGCTAATTTATTAGGATGTATAATCTTATTTGCTAGCTTTAACATTTGAGATGATGTAACTAGGGCTGAATTGAGGCTGAACAAAGTTTTGTAGTCACACAAAACATACAACAAAAAAATGACAAAAAAGTGATCGGCTAGGACGCGTCTTAGTTCATGGGGACTCAAGGGTTAACATATACTGTTTTATTTAATGTATCACGGGCGATCGAACTTTCCAGCTATGTGGCACAAGCCGCAATGGCCACGCTGTAAATTTACCCTACCTAGTTAAATGTGCTCTGCCTGGGGAACAATGCCCAAACCCAAAAAACAAAACATAACTATTTTCATTCCACGGATTGAGCCTTAAAGCGTTTTTGCTATAAAATGTATGAAAATTACTCGAACTGTCTGCACAAATACTGGGTTTTTTGATTCTAGAGGCATAGTTTTGGACGAAAGTGAAAGCCATCAATCAGTTTTGTATGAAATTCGTAGAAATTCTTACAAAAATAAGGAAAAAGAAGGCTATCACTTAAAGAAAAATGTTGTTGGTTTCTGGACTACTGATTTAAAATTAGAAATCACCTTTCTCTGGTGCTGCAGGGATAAATGTGCTGCAGTCACTAATTTTCTAATCAAAGAAGGACAAGTAGCTAGTTGGGACGGAGAGAGCACAATTTCAGATTTAGGGGATATAAGCATGTGTCACCCCACCTATGGAAAATGCAAAAATCTAGAGAATACTCTCATTTGGCAGGGTACTTTTTTCAAGAAGTCTGACCTTATGTTGCCTGAGGTACATTATCCTCACTTATTAGCAAAGAATACATGGATCGTAGATGACTTACAAGCAGCATTCAAAATGAAAAAGAAATACACTAAATGCACCAAAATAAGTAATGTATACAATTCAGAGCAAGGTGTTGTGGTAGGGTTTAGGTCCGACAGAGGGGTAGGAGTTTGGTCTGGACATAAGCTAGAAGCGCCAAAATTTATTAGCCCTACTTTTACTCAGCTCTAGATTTGTGATCTAGTTGCCTGTTTTTTGCAGCTTACTGTAAGACCATAAATTCATATGTGGCAAGCTTCTCAGTACCCTCTTCTTTTACTGCAACACATGTTTTATTGAGCAAAAGAAAACGTATTGACCTATATTTTATTAGAAAAGCTTGATTTAATGATTTTATAACATGTGCTATATGTCTTGCAGATCATATTTCTTACACATTTTTTAATGTTCAAATATGTTTTTTCGATTGGTTTTCAGTTTTGTGCAAACTTAATGACATTTTTGAAATTCTCATGCTCTTGGCTACCAGAAATATGTATTTTTATTCATTTTTGCTATCTCCCAATGACTAGATTTTTGATCTGAACCTTGGTAAGTCTAGGGTGCGTGACTCCTTGGTAACAGGAGGGTTAAAATAAAAAAATGGACGTTGATCCTGTAAATTCAAAGTTGAATTATCTTGAAATCCGATTTCTTAAGGAAGAAATTTTAAGTTTTCAGAAAATTTGGTTCACTTTGTCACCAATTTCAGAAAAAAACATAGACATAATTTGGCAGCTCTTATATCTGGATCCCATAATAGGGGTTGGAGCGTTTTTTCAGAGAGGAGATATTTCAGTGACCTTTCATGGGGAAATTTTGACTTTGCGGGGCTGTAAAACAGTGAATGTGTCAAAAATATATATGGATTATAAGATGAACAATATGTAAAGGATGCGTTGTGGTTGTATGTCCGTGATGTGGGGTAATCGGATTTTACTACAACAAGGGATAAAACATGAAACCGGGCGGGCACCCGAACAATGACGTGGACTAAAATTATAAAGTTAAACATGAATTAAAATATTAGTCAATGACGCGTACGAAAACGAAGAATCCGCGTGGGACAAGCTTGATTGGGATAGTTTTTCATACTGGAGAACCAAAATATGTCATGAGAATATTATAGCATCGAGATTGATGAGCGATTCTGAGCATTGGGCTCCGCTGATGGGATTCTAACGAGATACGTAAGCGTGGGTTGGTTTTCTGGGAATTTGACATGGTACGAATACTTAATATTTTATTTTGACGTTATGACATGAAGGTTGAGAGAATAAGAGATGTTGGGAATTCAGAATCGCATGATTCATTAGCGAGAGTTTGAGATGCGCTTACGAAGTCACGAGCCAGCAAATTGCATGTAATAAAAACAGCTTCTTTACATTCTTCCCTCCTTAAAAAAGAGCCGGGGTTTAATTTGAAGATGGGGTTAAAAATATAACTGGGTTCAATGAATGCATGAAAAAAGATGAGCATATGTGCGTAAGACTGGGGTTATTAAAATAAATGATACTATAAGCGTGAATAATCAATGAGGTGTAACGTGATATGAGAGTTTCAACTCAAAGACTTGTCCCAGGGTATAATACAGCAGCGATGAAAATAACAATCATTACAGTAATATGATTAGATATAAATGAAATTCGGTTGCCCTCAATGATTACCTATTATTAAATTAACATTCTGCAATTAGCTGGTTGGTGGGTTCACGGAGCTGGGCAGGGATTGTCTACTTTTCACTCGTCCTCCACCATTTCTTCTTTCCTCGTTGGTTCGTTTTCTCTACCACTGCTTCAGCTTCGGTCAAAATTCTTCAAAATTCGGGATCCTAAGCTTCCAAAAAACACGTTGTCCTGCGTCGGTTGATCCACCACTTGGCCGGCCATCCACTCCACTCTCTCATAACTTCCATTACTAATTTTAATTGGGGTTGTATTGTCCAGTTGCACAGGATATCGTAAAGTTTTCATACTAAATTAACTTTGTGGGATGATTTTTCTGGAAATAGAGCTTTTAGAGTTTTGAATGGGATAGAAAACATTTAAACTTAAAATGGTTGATTTTAAGCAAGAAAAGTAATTGTGATGTTATTTTGGAAAACAGGGTCATATTCTTCGTATAAGGGGTATCCGGTCACTAGGGATGTTTGTAATTATTGAAAATTGGAGTAGTTTTCCACGTTAATAAGAGAGGCTCACAACATAACTTCGTAAGTCAAGATAAATTTCTTGAAAATTGCTAACATGAGAAATCTGAGACACTTGGGATCTTATAAATATGCGGGCTTTTGAATGAGGACTCGGTGATTTTCAATTTTGACTTTTTTCGACACTTAAGATTTTTTTCATGAGCAGCTAAATATATAGCTTATTACTAACAATTTGCATGCTGGGTTTGATTTTTCCCGAATCAATTTAAATCACGAGAAAAGGCGAAACCGTGGATTCCACTTTCACGCATTTTGCTTCAAAATAAGCAATTTGATTGGTTCTCTCTCTCAACTGAGCCACGAACTTAAAGGGATTTAGTAACCTTGAGGTTTCCTTCTTTTCAGAACAAATTAGGGGTTAATTATTTCTTAGAATAGTGAGGTTCATCGCAGGGAGTAATGTGTCTAAACCAGCTTAGAAATCAATTATTTTTTTATTTAAAAAAAGGATTTTCATTCAGTGATGGCACCTCTGTCATAAGGTCCTTCGCTGTGGGCCTTATTTAACTTATAAAAGAGAATACATGCAAAAGAAGAAAATTTTGCTCTGATAAATTCTGAGGTCATTCAAGCAAATGGGTGTTTGATGTAAATAGAGATTAAATTAGAATCAACTTAAGAATCGGGGATTGACTACAAAATCTATTAGAAGTAATGAATGAGGTCTTTACTTTAAAACCTTATTACTTTGACTAGTCATTTGGCTGATTCAAAAGAGCTGGGGTAACGCATGTTTTCTTTTACCTGGTTTTATTCTATAATAGCAAATTGTTTGAGGCAAAACTGAGGATTTTCTTACTGATACATTTATTTGACGTCTAGAACAAAATAAAAAATTTTTTGGAGTAAATACAAGATCAAACTAGGTACACAATATCGTTCACCACGAAATGTATCAAATTGGGATCACTTAAATATGGGGTCAATAGGACTCTCTTTGCACGCGTACCTATCTTTTGAAATGGATATGGGTTACGAAGACTTAATTCTTGATGTAGAATTTTTGATTTTAACAAATGCTTGATTATGTTCTTGGGATAATACCATTCTGTGATGTATAAATTCAGTGAGCTGCATTAATTTCGCAAATTTATCCTTCATCCTTTCTCCTAAGTTTAGCGACAAATGTAAACGTTCAGGGATCAATCTCTACTAGGCCTAGGTTTTTGTAATGAGAGATTTTGACCATGACGTGTCTGTAATGTGCCATACATTTGGAAATAAGGATTTTGGAGCAATTTGGGAAATCTCGAAAATTTAGCAAAAGAAATGGGATTTAAGAGAACTAAATAAATTTCAGAGATAAAAAGAATCATGGGCTTGACGAACACACTTACATATGTATGAAAATGCGACTTAGTGGGATATTGTGCGCTACTTTTCGTCCTTGCTTAGCTTATTAAATACGTAAAAGCAAGCCCACAATAAAACTACTTTTTGTGATAAATGGGATAAGATCGAGGTGATCTTAAAATTTCAAACATTAGGGTTTATAAGATTATTCTGATTGGGAAATATAAGATATACGATTATAACATAAATACAATTATAAATCAGAGCTATCCGGAGAATAGGGTATAAATTCTATTATTCACTGCGTGAGATACAACAAAATCAGGGGAGAAAACGTTAAAGCCGTGATTTTCTAGCAATCTGATTTTTTGGTTTGCCTAGGTCTTTGTATTCCAGAACATTCTTTGCTCTTTGCGCGCTGGGGTGTGGTGACATTTCAAAAATCAAATAAACCTGTTAGCGGAACGACAATGAGGCTGTGGCTATCCTCCCACCCATTTGAAAATACGGTGAGGAAATCATAGAAAGTAAAATGTCGAGTCACCACCTTCACGAGCCCATCTTCCACCCTCTTAAGGCAGGTAAACCGAAATGAGTCCATAATCATCGCTAACCAGGCCGGGTATTATGACGCCTCATACCCTCATGGAAGGAAATCACTAAAGCCTGAGAGTATGCGTGATAGGCCCGGATCGACAAAACAGAAATATGAGCGTCATGGGACAATTCATCGGATCCTACGTCAACGCCTTGCTCAGCTGACCCCTCATCTTCCGCATGGGTGCCCTAACCCCTAAAGTATCTGTCATCCCACACGGGGTCTATGCGGAACAAATTTTGGGATTTCTCGTAGTAAAATAATTTTAATTTTTCTGAGCAACGGATAACACGAACAACACGAAAGAGATATTCTACAGAGCTCTGATTGTAATTAAAGAAAATCGATTTCATTATGCCCATTTTATTGTGCTTAAAAACATGGAATTTCTGGGATTTATTATAAAAATTTACTCCATTGAATTCTTTGGATCATGGAATAAAGCATATTTGGAAACAAATTTCGAGAATAATAACGATAAATTAGCAAAATATCTTGAGGTAAGAAATTTAATGGGATATCACTGTTGAAAATAATTAAATAATCTTGCAATATGTTCGTCGCTGAAGAGGTGAAAAATTTCATCATTTACCAACTAAATCGAGAACCAAATAATGGGATAATCGAGGCAGAATGAGAATAATTGGAATTAATTAGTTAAAACAATTAACGTATTTCAAAAGAGGTCATAATGGGATTTCGCTAGGGTTGGGGTTCGAAAAATTTCCCGGCTTTGACGCGCCAAAATGTAAAGGATGCGTTGTGGTTGTATGTCCGTGATGTGGGGTAATCGGATTTTACTACGACAAGGGATAAAACATGAAACCGGGCGGGCACCCGAACAACGACGTGGACTAAAATTATAAAGTTAAACGTGAATTAAAATATTAGTCGATGACGCGTACGAAAACGAAGAATCCGCGTGGGACAAGCTTGATTGGGATAGTTTTTCATACTGGAGAACCAAAATATGTCATGAGAATATTATAGCATTGAGATTGATGAGCGATTCTGAGCATTGGGCTCCGCTGACGGGATTCTAACGAGATACGTAAGCGTGGGTTGGTTTTCTGGGAATTTGACATGGTACGAATACTTAATATTTTATTTTGACGTTATGACATGAAGGTTGAGAGAATAAGAAATGTTGGGAATTCAGAATCGCATGATTCATTAGCGAGAGTTTGAGATGCGCTTACGAAGTCACGAGCCAGCAAATTGCATGTAATAAAAACAGCTTCTTTACAAATACATGTTATAAGTACTTACCTGTGGAGTATAATGTGCAGATTTGGTTTGCGCTCCCAGGGACAGGGGACTTAGTTCATTTTTTGTAAAGTGTCAATTGTTTACATAAAAAGGTTGAGATTTATCGATTCAAAGATAAATGGATCACCAAAAACGGGTCATTTCATGTTTTGGAAGTTCCACTAGAGTTAAATTGGAGAAAAAATTTTACAATTTTTCAATTTAAGGCCCCAACAGTTTTTCATGACCGCTTTGCAACAGGGAACCGATTTTTGCTCTGTTTTAAAATTATATATATAAAACGGCAATATTAGAGAAAGTTTTACAAGGGCTCTTGGATTATACATCTGGAATGTTGCTTAATCCAAGCATTATGTATGAATTGCTTGCAGGAATCGGCACAGGCATTATAATTGTTTTTCAGGGAGCTGAAAGTGGGTTAGAAAAGCTAATTATTGGAACACAAAATGGTTTTGCTACTGATTTCAATGCATTACTGAAAGGTCTTTCTTATTACTCTAATTTTTGCAATAATAATTTGCTCAATTTATCTTTACATAAGCCATGAGCATTTGTCCATAATTTTGTCCGCTCTACCGACAATTTCAGAACCACAACCTATCAAAAGCTTAGGAAGCATGTTTTTGGAATTCTAAAAACAGGACTAAAAGTATTGGAAAGTAAGAAGGTCACATGGAAAAGAGATATTGAAGAGCATAAAGAATAATCCATCAATGTGTGCTTAATAAATACACATGATAAACAATCACCATACACTAATGTGATTATAAATAATTATATCATAATATCTGCTTTGATCAATCCAGGAGCGGTATTTTTCCTTGTAGACTTGAAAATGGCACAAAATTGCATAACCTTAGAATGCAATATTTTTGTTTGTGTAACCCGATGGTCAGTTACATTTAGAGAAATTTTATAGAATGAGAGCCCTATTTGTGAAAGAATCGAGTACTTATAGTTTCAAAATATAGAACATTCCCATCACCTATTACACATTCAAAAGATACAAAGAAACTAGTCTACAAAAACATAAATTGACCCAATTTCACAATATCAGCTGGAAATTGCAGGCAACTGGTTTCATTCCTCCCTTTTTAGATTTTTAGTTCTGAGAATTCAGGATGAAATTGATGATTTTTACATTGAGCAACTTGACTTGCCTTTTAAACACCATTGGGGGAGAACGGAATTAATGTTGGAATAATGGGCATCCGTTGTACTTTGATTCTGGCCACTTGATCAAGTAGTTACATTTGTGAGCCAAAGTTAATGATTTTGTCGTTAAGAGATTAATCTTTTGAAGCCAAAAATATGTCGATTCAAAGAGTTTAATATTTGAAAGGAGTTAATATTTTGAGTCGAAAAGTCGATAAAAAGTGAAAGGTCCATTGTCGTTGTGGTATAAAAATGTATTTTTAGTTGGAAAAGTCGACGAAGAATTTTATGTCGACACCATTATTGAGTTTTAGTTCAGAATGTGAAATTTTGCTGTTGCTTGAATGCAGGCTTTTGGTCCATTGAAAAGTAGAATTCTTTATAATTTTAAAGTCATTTCCATAAATCGTTGATGAAAGAAATCTAGAAAATTCTATAAATCATTTGGGCATATCATCCAACCCATCTAAGCCATAATGCTATAGGCTGAGGGTGTGATTAAAAGGCCCAAATTTAGAATAGATCTCTTAATTAATTAATTTTCAATTCTTTTGGATATATACGCCGAGTTCAATCCAAAATTTTGAAAAATATGACCAAAGAAATGAGGCAATTAATGGCTTTCTGAATTCATAGCCCAGCGCCGAGAAATATAAACATATATGTGAAAAATGTGATAAATATCCATAAGGCAATATTAAATATGTTCCATTAAATATGAACTATTATGATTTAGTTTTCATTTCATAATAGTAGTTAAATAATAACTTGATAATATAGATATATGTATACCAAATATTGGTCAGCAATTAGGATTACAGTAATCCAGTATAAGTTATAGAATATTAGGACCAAATTTTGTTTAATCTAAATGAGTTTACTAATATTCAATACTCCCCTCGCTTAAATCATCAGCATCATCTCATATATTCCGTTTTTCACCATGAAAAGGATGGAGATGATTCAGATGAACTACACAAATTTTCCGACAACCTCCTAGTTCTTTGATGGTCGCGTTGACTCCGTGAATTTGACAAATTTCATAGGGTCCTAACCAGCTTTTTGGAACTTATTATTATACTGAGCATTTTTATATAAGACTAATTGTTTAACCTTATAAGATTGCTCACCATCTACACAATTTCTACAATCATACTTTATCTGCTGATGTTCCTGCGCCTGTTGTGCAGCTTCAAAAGCAAGCCATCGGGCTATTCGTAGATTTGTGTGAACTTCTCAAATTATAGGCGCTGGTGGTGGATTTTCTCTGGCAGCCTCACGTGCTTCAATGACTTGTTCAATAGGAAGTTTGGCGTGACGTCCGTAGACCAAGAAAAATGGTGTGAATCCGGTGCTCTCCTGATGGGCAATATTGTAGGCAAAAGTTACGGCAGGAAGTCATTGGTCCCAATCATTACCTTCCTCTCAAACCATCGTAGCAAGCATGGTTCTGAGAGTCCGATTGAATCATTCCACTAAGCCATTTGTTTGAGGGCAATAGGCTGTTGAGGTGATATGCCAAATCTCAAAGAGGCGGCCAACCTCTTGAAAAGACTCAGCCACAAATCTACTTCCTCAATCTGATTGAACGATTTTTGGTGCACCAAATCGCAAAATAATTTTCTCTATAAATTGCTCGGCTATGGTGCTAGCACGCAGATCTGGTATGGTGACTGTTTCTGCCCATTTTGTCAGACGATCTATAAAAACTAAAATATTAGTCTTCCCTTGACTGCTGGTAACCACACCTGGGCGTGGGGTGGGGGTTTGCACCCCCAGAAACCAAAATACCCCCCCAGAAATCAAAATACCTCCCCAGAATTCAATTTTTGAAAATTTTTTTCGGTTTTTTCGCAATTTTTTGATGCCAATGGATAGTGCTTGATGAGAAACGTCGAAAAATGGTGTTTTTCTCGCCATACCACCATTTTTAAGGCCATTTTTCGACCTTCAAAAAAATCTTGCACCCCCTCCCCCAGAATTTTCTTGCTGCCCACGTATGCTGGTAACGGTCCCATAGTGTCCATGACCCAAGATTCCATTGCTGTGGTCATGGGAATTAGTTCCATTGGCTGAACCAGAAGTCGCTGAGTCATGGGTCAATGGTGCTGGCATTTGAGACATTCTCGACAATGTTGCCAAATGTCAGATTGCATCCCCGGCCAGAAGAATCTTTCCTTCGCCTTCTGAAATGTTTGGTCAAATGCTAAATGTCCTGAAATTGTATCATTATGTATAGCTGTAAGGATGGTGGCAACAAACCTTCGTGGAATCACTGAAACTGGGTCTAAATTAGTATTTGATTGATATTTTAAGATTCCATGATCCAGAATAAAATTATCAACTGCATCCCATTGTTTGGGTAAGAGTCGTTTGTAAAAGTCTAAAAATTGGACCAAGGAAAACGTCTCTTCTTTGCATAATCTCGAAATTTGAGGCAATTCTATGGCACCAATTTCTGAATCTTTGGATTTTATCAAATTTTCATCAAAATTTTATGTAGTCAATTGCAACAAAGCATTGGCATTACCGTTTTCCTTCCCTTTTAATACTCTATGTCATATTCATATTCTTGAAGAAACAAAACCCATTGAACTAGTCAAGAGGGTGAAGTATCGTGAATTTTTAAAAATTGGATAGGGGCATGGTCTGTAAAAAGCATAAAATGATGACCATACAAGCAGAGCCCTGCGTGGGGCGGGTCGGCCCGCCCCGCCCGCAGGCCCGCGCGGGCTTTTGCAGGGCGGGTCACACGGCTGGCGGGGCAGGGTGGGCTTTATTTTCTAAAAATTTTGGCGGGGCATGGCGAGCCTTTCTTTTTTAAATTTTTGTTGTGTAAAAGGATACGTGCGCAAAATTGATTTCCATGCACAAGGTTTCGCAAAATAGACTATAGTTCTAAGTAATGCTCTGCTGCTCATCCTTTGAATAAATAGCTAATGAAATAGAACACATGGGGGCTGTTAAAATAATACAAATTGAAATAATCAAGCTTTACCATGCATAAGCTTACATATATATACAGTGTTTCAAAAGAAAATAAAACCCATATTTGACCTTGTAACTTCTCAACGGCTTGCTCAATTTCAATGCAAATTATTTTAAACAATAGACAAAAACCTTCGTAAGAAACTTGCCAAGTTTCGTATCCGTAGCTTGCTCTGCTCTTGTGCAACGCGCAATTGTGTGAAAGTCGTTTTTTTCCATTAAATACAATGTGTGTTTAGAAATAAATCATGTGTTTACAACGTTGTAGCTTTTAATTGAGTAAACATTTTAAAATACGGTCTGCTCTATTCAAAAGCCTGTTTGTCTAGCTGTTAGCCTGCTAAATTTTCGTACTATTTTGCTACTTGGTTCGAGAGTTATTGAGCTTTCGCCAAATGTCATTCCTTAGGTCATTCACAAGCGCAAGCAACTTGCTGCTTATTTTGTCATTGCTGGCTCAATCGCCGAGGGAGTGACCTTAGGCAAAAGCTCAATAGCTCTTGGACCAACAAACAAAATAAAAACTAAAATTTTGAGGCAACTAGCTAGATGGATGAGCTTTTGATTAAAGCAAACTGTATTCTAAAATGTTAACTCGATCTGAAGCTACAACGTCACAAACACATATTCATTTCTTACGACACATTGTATTTAATGAAAAAATGATTTTTACCCAAATGCGCGTTGTACAAGAACAAAAAGAGCTGCGAAAACGAAACTTCGCAAGATAATTATGAAGGTTTTTGTTTATCAATTAAAGCAAGTTGCATTTGAATTGAGCGATTCGTTTCAAAGTTACAAGGTCTGATATGGATTTTGTTTTTTTGAAACACCCTGTATATATAGGTAGGCAGGTACCTACATACACACGTGGGCGTGGGGGTTTGGGGGGCATGCACCCCCAGAAGTTGAAATACCCCCCCCAGAAATCAGAATACCTCTCCCCAGAAGAATTTTTTTTGCTTTTTCAGCAATTTTTTTGATGTCATTGGATAGTGCTTAATGAGAAATGTCGAAAAATGGTGTTTTTCCCATACAACCACTTTTAAGACCATTTTTTGATTTTTCAAAAATTTTTCACCCCCAGAAATTTTTCAACCCCCTCAGAATTTCGGTGCTGCCCACCTATGCCTACATATATGTAGGTTAAGACTACGTCCTTACATAAGGTAGACTATCGCCTATAGGATTTGAGTAATGGCGAGTATTGGGATCTGGGTTGTCACCTGGGATCCAGCAGACCCCCAAAATTGATTTTGTTGTGCTAGTTTTGGCGATTTAGCCACATCAGACCCCTCAGAATTTGAGCAATCAGCAGTGCAAGATTATGCCATTTGCAGCTTACCTACATACCTAACTACACCTATCACAGTGACATCATTGTTGTTCCAATAAAGTTTATTGCTGTAAGACATTAGCTCTTATTCAATTTACAAAATTGAATTGCACTCATTTACATTGAAGATTTTGTATCACTCATTGTCCGGTTCTTTATCTTCTTGCATTCTGGCTCCTTTTCGACCAGAAATGGATACATAGAGTACATGAAAAAATTTTGCGGGGCGGGGCGGGCCTAATTTTTGTAATGTTACTGGCGGAGCGGGTGCAAAAAATTTTGGCCCGCACAGGGCTCTGCATACAAGTACGGTCTAAATTGTTTAATTGTCCAAATAAGTGCAAGGGATTCTTTCTCAATAGTACTATAATTTCGTTCAGATTTAGATAAGGTTCTAGACACAAAAGCTATTGGACGTTCTTGGCCTTCAATTTCTTGTGCTAGTACCCTCAAATTCCAGTTCCACTTGCATCAGTTTGAACAAGAAAAGGTCGTTTAAAATCAGGAAAAGCTAATGTATTAGTATTAATTAAATCATTTTGATTTCTTGAAAGCTTTTCTGACAAGCTTCGGTCCAATTAAATGAAGTTTCTTTATGTAGAAGCTTATTTAATGCATGCGTTTTGTCAGCAAAATGATTTATAAATTGTCGATAATAATTGGCAAAACCGAGAAAACTGCAAACCTCACTTACCATCTGGGGCGCAGGCATACTTACCAAGGCCTCTATCTTAGTGGGATTTACTTTCAACCCATCTTTGTCAATGATATGGCCTAAGTAGCTTACTTCGGTCAGCCCAAACTCGCATTTCTTGAATTTTAATGTCAGTCCAGCCCAGTGCAGTCGGTCAAAAACCTTATGAAGCTGATCTAGATGAGTATCTGGATCAAAGCTGCATATCAAAATATCATCTAAATATACAAAACAATTATGCCAATTTAGATTTTGCAGAACCTCTTCCATAGTTCTCTGAAAAGTGGCAGGATCATTAGTCAGACCAAAAGGCATTAGGTTAAATTCATAAAGTCCCAAAAAGGAATTAAATGCAGTCTTTTTCTTATCTAATTCCACTAATTCAATTTGATGGTAGCCTTGTTCTAAATCCAAAGTACTAAAAATAGATGATCCTTTTAGTTGAATGAAAATATCGTCAATTAATGGTAATGGATAAGCATCTTTCACAGTGCATTCATTAAGTTTTCGATAATCAACACAGAATCTTTTAGTTCCGTCTTTTTTATCTACTAGAACAATAGGAGCGGCCCATGGACTTTGAAAGGCCTAATGATCTCTTCTTTCAACATTTTTGTGATGTGTTCTTCGACCACTTGTCTTTTAGCATAAGGTAGACGATAGGGCGGTTGAGATATTGGTCTAGTTTGACCAGTATCTATTCCATGCTTAATGAGAAAACATCGCTCTAAGGGTCGATTTACACCAAAAATGTGTGCATTTTCTTCTAAAAATTTCGCAAATTTGTTGAAAATCTTCAAATCTTTAATACGAGCCAGTTTTCCAGAAATCATAGCCCGAAAAGTTTTTATTTCCATATCCTCCCCTTTTTCGTTATGAAGATGGGGTCTGGAAATATTAGAAATTGTAGCAATTCGAGCATGTTTATATAATTGAGTAGGTTGTTTTGAATAATTAATAATAGGAATAGCCAAAATCTTCGAATTGTTAGAAAATAAACAAATTTGTGGAATATAAATGATATTGTCACGATCCAAAGTTTTTAATATAGGTTTGATATCAATCCATTGATTTTGAAATTGAGCTAATCCGTTTCAACTGAAATTGCACAAATAGAAACAGGTGGCATTATCATATTTTCTTTAATGGAAAGAAAAGCAATCGAATGCATTAAAGATTTTGTAGCTTTTAAAAGAGGCACAGGAGTGTTTTTGCCAAATCTAATAAATCCTGATTCATGGTCTACAAGGATACATGTTAGCTTACCACATAATAGCTTAACCGCATCGTACCCAAGGACCACAGGATAGGGACTTTTGATCATGACTACAAAACAAACTGGAAGTTAATGGGTCCATACGTGGGCAGCAAGAAAATTCTGGGGGGGGTGCAAGATTTTTTGAAGGTCAAAAAATGGCTTTAAAAATGGTGGTATGACAATAAAAACACCATTTTTCGACGTTTCTCATCAAGCACTATCCATTGGCATCAAAAAATTGCAGAAAAAAACGAAAAAAATTTTCAAAAATTGAATTCTGGGGGGAGTATTTTGATTTCTGGGGGGGGGTATTTTGGTTTCTGGGGGTGCATACCCCCCACGCGCAGGTGTGGTTGGGTCCCAATTTGAACTTCTACTGTGGTCTCACCCGTGGTTTTCAGGGCGTGGCCCGTGATTGACACAGCATTAATTGTCAAATTGGGCTTCACAGCCTCATGTAGACCCAATTCCCATAACATGGCGTTATCAATGATAGATATGGTAGAGCCACTATCTATCAGAGCTTCTACCCGCCGTCCGTTAGGGAATTTTACATGGATATGGGGTCTAGGCCATTTTTTATTCAAACTCGTTTCATTTATTGCATAAATTGGAGCTCGAGGGGGGCTAGTTGTTCTGCGGAGGGTCAGGGTTTTCTGCCCATCCCTTAGGGCGGGTCGAGAATACTGTGCCATGTAGGGGGTCCGAGAATTGAAATTAGTTCTTCTTCTTGATCTTCTAATTCCAGATAAGTTGCCTATACAAATGAAAAATCTTGGACAAAGTGACCCAAATCAATTGCAACACATGGCACAGCATCCGCATCCCAACTGACACCATAAGCAGCACCACCCAAATCTGATCCCCAAATAGGATACATATATTATAATAATAATGAGTATTAGCCAAAACAGGGTACTGGTCAAAGAATGCCATAATCCGCCTGTTAGAGGTGAAAGAACGTGCCCTATACTCTGAAAAATGCCACTTACAGCCGCTTGCAAGTGATTAATAGTTAAACCATTTACATCTTTCACTCCATCACCAATGTCTTTTAAAACTTGTCGAAATTGAGCAGGATTTACATGCAAAGTAGATGTGAAATTAATTAGTTGTTCCATTTGTTGTTTCACTCTCCAATTTTCTAAAGTTGCTAATTCCAAAGAAGTTTGAAAAGGCGGAAATAGTCCATTTTCTTTGTGCTAATAAACTGGATCGAAAATAATCGGTAATCATTTGGAATTAGGAATGGATATATTAAATTTTTGTTGTATAAGAGGCTTCACATCAATAGTCCCCTTTGTACTTATCCAACGCTTTAATAGGTAGTCAAAATGGACACCTGACAGAGCCTGGTGACAAGGAATTTTAGGAGAATAAGTGACAACGTCTTCAGTTCCAGGTAAAACAAAATAAATTGTTTCATTAACCACGATAGGTAAAAGTGAATAGCATTCATCTCTAATTTGATAGCTCCAAAAGATAACGTCTGGTTTTATTTGAATGCAAGACCAGATAAGGAGGACTTCTCCCACTATAAAAGCGGCCACATCATCTCTTTGTGTCCAAAGGCGGGCAGCTAAAGTGGTGTCCAAGCGCAAAAGTTTATGAACAATTTGTAATTCTAAATCTGCTAAATTACAAAGTTGTGTCCAAATTTGTGCAAAACAAATAGTTTCCCATTGATTTATTTGTTGTTCTAAATATTGAATTTTAGCATTGAATTCTGCATAAGTCGAAATTCCCAAAGTTAATTTTAAGCTTTTAAGAACTTCAGAGCTATTTTTGGCTATTTGTCCTTTATTAATTTTAGAAGTTGTTGGATAAGCTTTTGCGTAACTATCACTATCAAAGGTTTGAATTTAAGTTCCCTGGTCTGTATGCACAATAAAATTTGGAATACAAAAGTGCGCAGGGTTGGGAAGAAGCTTTATCGCAGTGAACGCTTCTTGCAAAACCTCTATAGTATAGTAAAAACTTGATCTTTGAACTTTATAATTATAACCGTCAGTAATAAATGGGCATGGAGCTTTAATCTGAGTGGGTTCCCATAATAGGGTGCCATCCTCTAGATTACACCATCCCGCTTCAGGTTTACAAGCAGTCAGATCTCCCAAATTAGAGCTCATATGTAAGCCATCATACATAGTTATCTGACCCTTTTGAATTATGGCGTTTTCAACACTATTATAAATATCTTTACAACAATATTGATATTTGACATTTAAAGTTTGATTACTCCGCCAAATATTAGGTTTTACTTGATGTAAACTTAAACCACGAAACCAATTTGTGCTTATCATCCTTAAGCATCTATGCTGGCTAATTTTATAAGGTTCCTGGGATTCTCGCACACATTCCTCTGGAACCCAAAAATCCTGTATTTGTGCATATAAGGTGCGTAAAAGCAGTGCATTTAAAAGAAGGAATTAAAAGAGCATCTAAATTCGGTGTCCATAAATTTGCAGTAAACGTTTTCACATCATTTTCTGATGAAGGTGGCTTACAATTCAATATTGACGGTAAAGAAAAGTGAATTCCAGTAGTATGTGGTTTGCACAGTTGATCAGCTTGAATATTTATGTTAGGCGAAGCAAAATAGCAAAGCATGAAAGTGAATAATATGAAAGTAATAATGATATTAAGCATTATTTCTGGAAATTCTGACTGAAAAATAATTATGCTCGGAATTTATTCGTAAATTTCGTCCATGATTTCCACTATTTTCTGGAAATTGATTTATGATCGATGGAGTTTTATGCAAATTATCGCCTTTTTCCAATTTTAATATATTTTCATTTGGAAAGCACGGATTTTTTGATGCTTTCGATAGTACAAATGATATCATGCATTACAAGGTTACCCATTTGTGCAGCAGCGCCGATCTTGGACTGCTCTGGATCCAGGGCTGGGTCAGAACCACACATGGGCGTGAAGGGGTTGGGGGTATGCACCCTCCCAGAAGTTGAAATACCCCCCTCAGAAATCAAAATACCCTCCCCCAGAATTCAAATTTTGAATTTTTTTTGCTTTTTAGCAATTTTTGATGCCATTGGATAGTGCTCAATGAGAAACGTCAAAAAATGGTGTTTTTTTGCTGTACAACCACTTTTAAGACCATTTTTTTACCTTTGAAAATTTTTTTACCCTTTCCCCCAGAATTCTGGTGCTGCCCACCTATGGACAGAACCTTACTGAATGGCGTATGTCTGGGCTTGACCCTGACTATTCATAGGGTAGTTTCTGCATCGTTGACCAGACATCAAGCAGTTTCCACCTTGGCAATCTGATGGTGGAGGGCAATGTTACAATGAAGCTGACGGCCACACTTTCTTAGCAGCCACTCCCCTCTCCTGGATTCCAGGGTCCGTTTGGGCATGGGTCAATTTGGTCTGTTTGGAGTTCGGGTACAATTACGGCTTATGTGACCAAATTGTCCGCAGTTATAGCATTGTATTTGTTGCAGTCGCTGTGGCCACGGCAGCATTGTTGGTGGTCTGGATGGAAAATGTTTGCGGAAATTTTTGTTTGACTGCCGGTGGTAAACAGGCAATCGATTTTACAACTGGCTTCCTGCTGCTTATTCATGGCGTACAAGCTATTGGATGGCTGCCATTTGGCCTCCAGGCGCAACTGTGTTTCAGCTTGCCGCGCCAGCATTTTGGCTTCCTGAAACATTGTCAGTTTTCTATCTGAAACGAATCTTCAGAAATCGGAGTTTAGCCCGTCCACAAAGAATCTTCGTGTAATGGCGTCCAATGTGGCTGCACCTACATCATAGGTAGCGCGTTAGCGTGTACCCATAATATACTTGGGTACCCCCAACATATGTCCCCCCTCACAGCTATAACGGCACACATCTGAGAAGTGCGGTTTTTTTAAAGGTAGATATTAAATAAACTTAGTGCCCCCATTTTTATCTTGTTTACACTCAATACCGAGGGCGTCATGAGTGTGTAAAGTTTACACCAAAAATTCAAATCATTTGCAGAGAGCCAATTTTAAAAAAAATGTTTTCCCTAATTAGTAGGTTACGAATCTGGTCTTAAAATTTCTTTACACTCATTGGTTGTTGCACAGGAGTGTAAAATAGACGGTTTTTTACAGTTTTCGTGTGCAAGAGCATATCTAACTCAGTTTTACATTCTATGCAGTCTGATTGGTTTCAAAAGGTAGACGGTAAAAAATCTAGGGGAACTTTTTTAATTTTTCTTAAAAAGTAATATTTTCGAATTTAGAGGCGGTTTATTGTAAAGAGTCTGAGACAAAAAAATATTTTTTCCATGCTATATTCTCAACTTAGTACAAAGAACGTGGTAACTACCTTTAAAATCTGCCTCGTCTTAAGCGCTACACGTCAAAATTTATTTTGTTACTTCACAATCAATATTGCGTTATTAGTGCAAGTGTAAACTTTACAATGAAAAAAGTTTTTCCTCCCATAGCGTCGTGGATGATGAATTTTCTTAAAAAATGTTTTCCCTAATTAGTAGGTTACGAATGTGGTCTTAAAATTTCTTTACACTCATTGGTTGTTGCACAGGAGTGTAAAATAGACGGTTTTTTACAGTTTTCGTGTGCAAGAGCATATCTAACTCAGTTTTACATTCTATGCAGTCTGATTGGTTTCAAAAGGTAGACGGTAAAAAATCTAGGGGAACTTTTTAATTTTTCTTAAAAAGTAATATTTTCGAATTTAGAGGCGGTTTATTGTAAAGAGTCTGAGACAAAAAAATATTTTTTCCATGCTATATTCTCAACTTAGTACAAAGAACATGGTAACTACCTTTAAAATCTGCCTCGTCTTAAGCGCTACACGTCAAAATTTATTTTGTTACTTCACAATCAATATTGCGTTATTAGTGCAAGTGTAAACTTTACAATGAAAAAGTTTTTCCTCCCATAGCGTTGTGGATGATGAATTTTCTTTAAAAAATGTTTTCCCTAATTAGTAGGTTATGAATCTGGTCTTAAAATTTCTTTACACTCATTGGTTGTTACACAGGAGTGTAAAATAGACGGTTTTTTACAGTTTTCGTGTGCAAGAGCATATCTAACTCAGTTTTACATTCTATGCAGTCTGATTGGTTTCAAAAGGTAGACGGTAAAAAATCTAGGGGAACTATTTTAATTTTTCTTAAAAAGTAATATTTTCGAATTTAGAGGCGGTTTATTGTAAAGAGTCTGAGACAAAAATATTTTTTCCATGCTATATTCTCAACTTAGTACAAAGAACGTGGTAACTACCTTTAAAATCTGCCTCGTCTTAAGCGCTACACGTCAAAATTTATTTTGTTACTTCACAATCAATATTGCGTTATTAGTGCAAGTGTAAACTTTACAATGAAAAAAGTTTTTCCTCCCATAGCGTCGTGGATGATGAATTTTCTTAAAAAAATGTTTTCCTAATTAGTAGGTTACGAATGTGGTCTTAAAATTTCTTTACACTCATTGGTTGCTGAACAGGAGTGTAAATTAGACGGTTTTTTACTGTTTTCATATGCAAGAGCATATCTAACTCAGTTTTACATTCTATGCAGTCTGATTGGTTTCAAAAGGTAGATGGTTATAAAATATAGGGGAAACTTTTTTTATTTTTCTTAAGAAGTAATATTTTCGAATTTAGAGGCGGTTTATTGTAAAGAGTCTGAGACAAAAAAATATTTTTTCCATGCTATATTCTCAACTTAGTACAAAGAACGTGGTAACTACCTTTAAAATCTGCCTCGTCTTAAGCGCTACACGTCAAAATTTATTTTGTTTCTTTACAATCAATATTGCATTATTAGTGCAGGTGTAAACTTGACACTGAAAAAATTTTTTCCGCCTACAGCGTCGTGGATGATGATTTTTTAAAAATGTTCTCTGTGAGGTCAGAATAACGAATCTGACCTTCAAACTTTTCTACAATCAATACACAGTACCAGGGGTTATAACTTTACACTCTAGTGGATGAGTAAAAAAAACAGATTCTGTCAAAGATTTCTCTGCCAACTTTTTCGGTTATGAGTTAAGATAATTTAAATGAATAAAAATAAAGCAACTCTTAAGGGCTACACGTCAAAGCAAACTGCGTTCAAAAAAACGTAATATTGAGTTGTTTATGGGGGTGTAAAGTTCGAAATCTGAGGTGTAAAATGGGCGAAAAAAACAGGTTTTTTTGTATTTGATTGGCAAATCATATCAAATATTTTGCGGAACATAAGTTTTGCACATACAAACGTACTACAATCAAAGGGCTACAAACTGGCCCAAACCAAATTTGTTTACACTCAATGGGGCGTCAGGTTCAGATTTTTAAAGTTTACAATGTAATGGACAGTTAAAAATATGGGTTTGTCCATATTTTTGTTCGTCACCCCTTAAAACTTACTTGATTTTTATCGTATTTGACCTCTCCCAACTTCTGAACAGCAAAAGTGGCGAACAAAAATATGAACAAACACGTATTTTTCACTGTCCACCAAATTGTAAACTTTAAAAATCTGAACCTAACGCCCCATTAAGTGTAAATAAATTCGGTTTGGGCCAGTTTGTAGCCCTTTGATTGTAGTACGTTTGTATATGCCAAACTTATGTTTGTAAACTTTAAACTGAAAAAATTTTTTGGGAAAAAAATCAGTTTGGGTTTTTTTGGAAACAGATGAAAAAAACCAATTGATTGCCCCAGATGTACATTCTTGTGCTCAATTTCCATACGCACGTACACAACCGTTAAGCGCAACACTTAAGTGAGTCACCTGGGACCACCTCCCCCTAAAAAATTATCATATTTTTCATTCCGTTCCCACACATATTTTCAATCAAAATCTGGGTTAGGAAAATGGGCACTCGGGCTTAATGCGACTTGAGTACGCATTGGTATGTGTGTTATCATATCTACGTGTGTTGAAAGATCATGTGTGTGTGTCTCATATTTGTGCCTGTCTCGTTTGTACAGACCTTTACCGTAAGATTTTGCCCATAGGCCTATTGTTGTATTCATAGATCCTTTTCATATCTCTTGGTTCGTGTTGTTATGCCTCTTTTTCTGCGTCAGTTCAAAGTGCGTGTAAGTGCAGTTTTGAGGGCACTTTAAGATTTTACATTTTACAATTAGTTTTTGAGCCTGAGAGCCTCTCCGCCAGCTTCCATGCTGAGCGTATCTTTTTTTTCATTGCTGTACATGAGCAGAGTCCGTACGTGCCTTTTTATCTGCTTGGCTGCAGAACTCGTCTGTTTGTTTTCCTGCATAGTGTGCATGCTTCTTTTTGCCATACGCTTTGTTTTTAATCATTTGTGTTTGTGCCAATTGGCATCAGTTGTATGCCTTTGGCAGGGCTTGTGCCCTTGTTTAATTACATTGTTTGATTTTACCCAATTATCGCAACACGATGGTTGGTAGCATGTATCCTCCATGCTGTTGCTTTTTAATTGCTTCATAATTTTTCTGTCCACAAAGTATTGTAAAAATTAATTATTTAATTAACGATGCTGGGCTTGGTTGAATTTCCGTGCTGTTGAATTCTGTCCTTGTGCTACACTATACTTAGGAACCCTTAATATCATCAAGCACTGGAATGGGGTCCAAAACAAGCTAAATAATAATCTTTTTGGGCCCTCACTTAGTTTTCCAGGGAACTTACTCTAATTAGGTACTTAATCTCGAAGGGGTTAAGTAAGTTTCACTAGGTGCGTGCGTTGAGGGCCGGGCTACCTTGAATAGGCCGGGCCGCTTACCCCCAAATTGCCGGCTGGTGATCAAACTCCTAAAAAGGGCAAGAACCCCGTGTGAGCGCATAAGCTTGAGATTCGGGTTGAGTAAGCAAAGTGAACGTAGCTTGAGTCTACATTTACACATCTGAAATTTATTTGTCCTTGGGCCATTGTGGAGTCTTAATTTTTTTCATAAATGTTGATTGTAATATCAAAATTACGAATCCGACTGAAATTTTCTTTAACCTCTGTGGTTGTGTAAAGTTTACACTGCATATTAACTCTTGTTCTAGAGCCTTGTGGAAGCTTAATTTTTTTCAAAATGTTCTACGTGAAATCAGAATTGAGAATCTGACTATTAGTATTCTCTACACCTAGTAGTTGTGTGAAGTTTGCACTAATCATTTGTTGTTAGTATGTAGTTTATACTGCAAATTTATTTTACTTCCAAATCTGAGTGTTAGTGTTCCTTACACTTGATATTTGCATAAAGTTAATGCTGAAAAACTATGACCTGTTAAAATAATGTAGGGTTGTCTTGTTTGAAAAGGATAATGCTGATGTTGAGAACAGTATTGTTTTCCGTGTTCTTGGACTGCTGTCATTATTGTGGCATGTTACTGTATGTGTTTACTGACTGATGTACTCAAATCATACTAATTAAAAGTGGGGTACTAGCAAAGAAAAATGCTCTGATGGAAGAAAAAAGATGAAAATACTTGGAATTGTGGATTATTAAGGATGTAAAAGGAGGGGACTAGGAAAATCTACCAAAAGTTGCAAAATCTGCTAAAAATCAGATTTTCTCTAAGCAATGCTAAAAATCGATGTATATTCTGCGGCCAACAGATTAAAATAAATATTTAACCACAAAAATGATTGAAAAAGCAGCACGTTAGCCATGCAGTAGCTATGGGAAATGATACTGAGTAAACTAACAGTCTTCTAGGCTAATTGAATGAAATAGAAACAGTAGGAAACGCGTAAGTTGACTTGAAACAGACTAAATGTAGATACACTAGCATGCCCGAAACAATTGTGTGCACTAATCAATCGGCCCCTGCTTTGCTTGCTATAATGCTCATAACAGAATAAAACAACTTTAAATACAATACCTCTTAGTTTTCTATCAATCAGGTGCCAGCAATTTAAAAAAGTAACCTTGATAGATTTGGTACACTCTTATCTGAAACTTCGAACATTATTAAAAAAGACACTTTTTTAGAGGCCGCAGAATATACTTCGATTTTTAGCATTGCTAAGAGAAAGTTTGATTTTTAGCAGATTTTGCGACTTTAGGTAGATTTTTCCTAGTATAATACATACACAATGCAAGTATGAATTGCTAAGTACCTAATGACATTTAGCTACAACACTGACAAAGATAGGAATTACTACTATTTTTTGTTAACAAAAGTTGGGTACTAGGAAGAAAAAATGCTCTGATGGAACAAAAAAAGGTAGAATATATTTGGAACAAAGAATTATCAAGGACGTAAAAGGAGGGGACTAGAAAAAGCTCCTATGTACAAGTGTCACAAAATTTGCTAAAACTCAGAAATTTCCTGAGCAAAGAAAAATGAAAGTAAGTAAATCAAAGAAAAACCTAAATGTGTCTAAAACTGCAAGATTTGCTAAAAATCAGACTTTTTCTAAGCAATGCAAAAATCGAAGTATATTCTGCGGCCTGTAGAAGAAAGCAGCATCCTGTGAAACAAAGTAAAACATTGGGCTAGATAACTGAACCACTCACTCTGCAAAAGCAGATATCGCCATAGCTGAGCAGCGCCATGTTGCAATATTTTTCTGGGTCAAAAAATAGTAATTCTGGTATGTTGGAAAAATGGCAATTTTCGACGTTTCTGATTGAACACTGGTGCATACCCCTTGCCTCCCATGCCTAATGGTTATCAGTTTACATGGGCAGGAATGAAATCCGGGTGGTCTGGTGGGATTAAACGCCAGAAGAGTACTGAATGGACGCATGCATTATATAGAAATCACAGTCTTTTGTTGCGGTATTGCAAATAATCATAGGATATAACTTTTTGTAATATTTATCTAGCCATAATATCGAATAAATTAACCTTGCAAGTCATTAGCAAAAACGCAGATTTTAGGTTTATTTTATCAGCTTTATATTAAGCATTGGACACCATACCTAGACGTAGGGGGTTTGGGGCACAAGTGCACATAGGTGGGGTGAGGGGGTATTACCCCCTGAGGGGTCGGCTAGACCAGTACTGTCCGGCAATCTTGAGCAAACAGGTCTTGTTCTGCATCATTTTTGACATCAAAATCAGTAAAAATGTCAAAATTTTTCCAGCGCTTCGCACCAGATTAGTACTTTTAAGTACTTTTTACTCAAAAAGCACTCAAAATTGATAAATTTTTGCATTTTTTAGTGTGTAAAGTGATATAATGCAGTCAAAATGGACTAAAAATGCTTTTAAAATGTGTTGTTAACACAAAAAAACGTTTTATAGGCTATTTTGACCATTTTGATCATTAAACCAGCAAAAAAATTGTGAACGTTAAATTAACTGTTTTAGATTTTTGGCATTCCACCCCCCTGCCAACCCTGACTATGTGCACCCATGGTTTGGGGAGTATGCACCCCAAGGCAAAATACCCAACAAGAAAACGCAAATACCCAACAATACCTCTAGAATTCAATTTTTCAAATCTTTCTGCTCTTTTTGGGTTTTTTTGGTAGGTACCAATAGATAGAGTTCAACAAGAAACGTTCAAAAATGGTGTTTTCTTTGCCATAGCACTACTTTTATGGCCAATATTCTAATTTGGAAACCTCCCCTCAGAATTTTGGAATCGCCCACTGTATGGTGGACAATATGAGAAGGTTCACCTATTTTTTTCAGAGGCCGCAGAATAAATATACTTCGATTTTTGCGTTGCTTAGAAAAAGTCTGATTTTTAGCAGATCTTGCAGTTTTAGGCACAGGTAGGTTTTTTCTTTGATTTACTTACTTTCATTTTTTCTTTGTTTAGGAAATTTCTGAGTTTTAGCAAATTTTGTGACATTTGTAGATAGGAGCTTTTTCTAGTCCCCTCCTTTTACGTCCTTGATAATTCTTTGTTCCAAGTAGATTCTACCTTTATTTGTTCCATCAGAGCATTTTTCTTGCTATTGGGATGTGCTTGGATCGCAAGCTGTTGAAGATCCAAAGCATATTTAGTAACCGACTCCCGGGGCCCCTGACGCCTTGAATGTAATTGCAAGGCTTTGAGCTCCATGTTTTCCTGGGGCACAAAGCGTTGCCTTAGGCGTTCAACTGAATCATCATAAGTCATTTCCGTGCATTCTGCATCCGGAATTGACTCATATGCAATTTATGCAAAGTCTCGCAGATAGGTCGGCAACAACAACCTTTTCTTGGCGTCATTCCACCCATTAGCTAATGCTATTCTGCCAAATTGGTCTGTCCATCTATCAAAATTTTCATCTGATTTATCATTGTAGTATCCACCAATAGAAACTTGGTTTCCCATCCGTACAGGGGCAGGTGCCATTTCAACAGGTGGTTGTAAGCACACCTGGGCATGGGGTTTGGGGGTATGCACTCCCCCAGAAACCAAAATACCCCCCGAAAATTTTTTTCTGCTTTTTTTAATTTTTTTTTAATTCCACCATTTTTAAGGCCATTTTTTGACCTTCAAAAAAATCTTGCAGCCCCCAGAAATTTCTTGCTGCCCACGTATGGTTGTAAGTTATCAATCTGTTGTTGTTTCCAATGAGTTTGTGTAGTTAATCTTTCTACTTCAGTTCTCAACCTTTCTAAAGCATTTCCACGAGAAATGTTACTCATTCTCACAAAAGTAAGTCATGGAAAATGAATATTCGTAAATTTTGAATTCCAAAAGTCACTTTCAGAAGTCCAAATTTGATTAAAATCAAATTAATAAAGTAATCCTAAAGGAAACACGCATATATTAATTAACTGTTACTGCATTAGATCAAACACTTGGGTCAAAGATTTGAAAAATATAGGTAAAAACAATAAGTTATGATGAATAATAGAGATGTAGGTTGCAGAGCAAGTACCCATTAAAAAAACAAATACAAGAAAAGTAAAAAGTTTTATTAAGGGCTAATATGAGGAAAAGTGTATAGTGAGCAAATAAATAAGGATAAACAGAGGTTTAGATTAAATAAATTGGATTAATTGCCCAATTAAGTGGGAATTGTCCCAAAATATTAGTCCATTAAAATCACGAGCTGGGTCATAGGCCCGCGCCTGGCCCTCATTCAAAGTATAAGCGCTATTCCCATTGTTGGTGCGCTCATTGCCGTTGTTGGCGCCTGTGCTTGGAGTTGGTTCTGTATTGGCTGGCCATGTCCAACGCTGCCGGAATTGCCTAAATGGCAACTTGTCAGCATTTCTTGAGTTTCGGGGCCGCCCTTGGACCATACGGCCCAGAAAAACAATGTGTTGAGGTCACAAACCTTGAGAAGGCAAGTAGCCGCCAACTCGTTCGGAATGGCCTCTTACAACAGTGGGTACCAAACGCACCGTCTGAAATAGGCAATTGGCCCATCCTCGTTGCCCATGGCTAGGTCAAATATGCTGGTGTAATCCCATGCGCCTGTTGTCATTTTGTGGAAAACGTCCCCAACGAGACGTATTGCCTTGTCTTTGTCTATGCAAAAACAAAGAGGGGCCAGAATGGCCTGAAATTGTATGACGTAGGTCATCAGGGAGTCTAAGGCGCACTGTTGACCCCTCTGGTGATGACTCAACCTTTTGCAAAAAGATTTTTTTTAAAGATTTCAATTTAGGAGAATTAGGCATACAAAAGTGACTCACGTACTGAAGGGAATGTTATGACGGTATTCTTGTGTTTAAAATAATGGTAAATTCATGACATATTTCTGGAATTAAGAATCAATGATTAATATTAAAATGATTTTATTTTGTGACACCGATCTTTTTAGAAGACCATGTTCTACTTTTTCTAAATCACAAAAAATCTGATAAAGCCATTTTTTCACACATTAACCCAATAACTTTATTCTTCATTTCAAGCCACCCGAGTGGTTCTTTGGTTATCCACTCCGAAGTTCAGTCAATGATGACTGACAATGCAAACTACTGCACTTCCGAGCGCTGCAACACAGTTGGTATCATTAAAATTATTGCAGTATTATTAGACAATCAGAATCACTGCAGGTAATTAGGTTACAAAAATTCTTTCGAAGATTGAGGCCTCCAGCCACAAGAACTTATTTTGGTGCACCTTTAAGCTTTAGTGGCTCACCAACAAAACAAAATAAACGTCCTTGCAGCAAACAAAATGCACATGTTTTACGAAAAATCACACATTTTGCTAAAATTGGAGCAAAATTTGAATGAATATCAAGAGCACCAGGTTCCTCAAATCATTTGGACATTCTTATCACATACTATTATCAAAAATGGGGCAAAAATATCTCAGAATTTTCCAAATTCTGACAGAAGTTTACTGGAACACAGCATGCCAAAATCTTCAATGCAAAGTTTAAGAATTAGTTCAGATATTTTCCGATTTTTTTAAACACAGTCTCTCATTATTTTTGGCCTAGATTTGCCGTCGCCTAATTAGAACGTGCATGTAAAAATTTTGAAGCTCTATTTTCTTAACAAATGCCTCAAGGCTTCGTGCTCATGTATTTCATAATAATACAGCATATACCATAAAGCATAAACTATGCAAAACTTTGACCCAAGGTGAGCAGTAACAGTTATTATGCATATATCAGAGGCAAAATATGAGGAAAATTTACAAAATCCAAAAAAATTGGAGCAGAAATTCACATAGAAATTGAATTATTTCCGTATCAAATAAATGCTCAAAAGTCAGGAAAATAATTCGGGAAGCGCATCAGAGAAAAACGCAAATATACACAAATGCATTTAAAATAGATACACCATCTATGGTAGTTCTGGCGGCAGCACAGCATATTGCGCTCCTGCTGACAAAATCTTATAAATAATTTGGCTTAGCATAAAGCGCTATCACTGGCTGACAAAGGTAATTAAAAAGAATAATAAAAGAATGGCACAACGCCAACACACATTCAATTTAATGAAAAAGGTGAGAAATTTCAAACACAATATTTACATATTTTACAACAAGGAAATAATTATATACATTTTAAAGCTCACCAATTTTATTTTAGAATAGTAAAAGAAAACTCAGCTAAAATCGGTAAAAAGGCAAATAAAGTCAATTTAAATCTAAAACAACTCTAAATTGTCGTGTTTTTGATAATCCATTCTATTTAAAATACTAATGTTGGCATAATGGGCGTAATCTAATAACTATTGGATATATCAACACAATCATCCATTCTGACCGTCAACTACTCAATCTATAAAACGAGTCGGGAGGGCCTGGGAGTCCGGAATTTCCCTGATTGCCCCCTAAAAATGTAACCCAATGGTCGATTACATTTAGAGAAATTTAATAGAATGAGAGCCCTATTTGTGAAAGAATTGAGTACTTATAGTTTCAAAATGTAGAATATTCCCATCACCTATTACACATTCAAAAGATACAAAGAAATAGTCTACAAAAACATAAATGGACCCAATTTCACAAAAATCAGCTGGAAATTGCAGGCAATTGGTTTCATTTGCCCTATTGCAGCAAATAAAAGCAAAATTCCACTTTTTGGTGCAACTTTTGTGATGGTAACCTCTTTGGTGCAACTTTTGTAACGGTAACCTTTTATAATATAGCAGAAACGATTTTAGTATATATTAAAGATGACTGCCAAGCAAACCTCATTTTGGGCATAAGGTTTTTCTCAAGATGCAAAAACACAATCTGGAATCTAGATTAATCTACAATTCAATTTTGTGAAGCCCCATTTCCTTGCAATGGAATGAAATATAGTGCTCCTGAAATACAAAGCACCATTATATAAGAACATCAGGAATTGATACCTTTATGTTCAGTACAAGTTGTTCTGGTTGAAACTTCCAATAATTATTGCACAAAAGACTAAGTCGTGTTTGTGCATAAAACCATAGAAAGCAAAAATGAGATATACCTAGTCCACTCAACATGTTTTGTACACAATGGCAGAATACCTGTGCATGTACTTAATCCTAATTGGCATGATATACATTTGTACCCAGATACAAAAATGGGTTATGTCAATATGTACTTTAGAAATTCCGAAAATGGGTGTCCAACAGATGTCCACAAAAGTACAGGCGTTACTGGAGATTGGATTGGGAGAACACCAAAATTTCTCTGCATTTAAAAAAACAAACAAAACAATATTGTAAAATTACTCGTAAAATTTCCAGGTATGTATGCCTTACACAAATCAGACTGTGGATGGACTGACGTAATCAAGCACAAAATTATAACCGGCAATAGTTTGCCAATACATAAGCCCCCATTTCGCACCTCACCAAAAGAGAAAAAAATAACCATAGAAGAGGTAAATAAGGGTATTATCCGTGCAAGTACATCTCCATGGTCTACTAAGATTGTACTGTAAAAAAAACATGGAACACATCACAAGTGTATTGATTTTTGAGGCATAAATGAGGTAATAAAGAAATGCCAAAACATTCCCAGAGTAATGCTTAGGACTATTTTGAGCTTATGAAAAATAATAGAGCCAAATGTAAGCACTGCTTGACTGAGATATCAAGGAGCGGCGGTTCAATTAGAAGTGCTCTGCAACATCATATAGAAAATAAGCATCTAATGCAGTTCCACAAATATGTGGAAAAATGTACGGTGCAAGATTTACAGAAAAAGATATATCCGCACCACACTATCTGTGCATTGTGCTGCAGAGATAAGAAATGAAATAATTCAAGAACAATGAAAAAAAGGAAAAAACGAACAAGGAAAAGGCCAAGGAAGAAGTGAAGAATCAAATGAGCTTGATGGAATGTTTTAAGCCAGTATGGTATGATAAACAAACCTGGGCAATAGCCTATCCCAGACCATCTAAAAAGACTACCTAAAAAGCAAGATAAGTCAAAAAGTCAATTTGGATGAATTGATTTTTAAAAAAATGGGTGGAAATCAATGAAAATCAAATAGAATCATTTTTTCCCTCAAGTTTAGCTCAACTTTACTTCTTAGGGAACCAACCAACCATTGATAGTCCATATTTGGATGAGCTATAACTTTGGCTACTGCTCAGCTAGGTATAATAGGCTAATTGTTGGGATCTAGTATACAATTTACTCCCTAGCGTTTTTTAGCCAATCCATATAAGCTACAGTAACCAAACTTTACCAGGAGATAGCTAAAAGCCTATTGTACTAATCTGGCAAAATTGATTAACTTACGCTGTAAATTTACTGCTTTAAAAAAGAAAAAAACGACTTACTTTACTTCACTTTAAACTTATTTTGAACTTACTGCTTTAAAAATAAAAAACAACAACTTTACATTACTTTAAACTTACTTTTTTATATGTATGATGTAGATTGAGTAACAAAAACCTGCTTTGTTTGAAATCCACCAGATTGTTTACAATTTTTAGATGCTTTTAATACGTTGTAAACTGTGAGTGTAAAGCAGTAAGTTTACACTGTAAGTTAATCAATTTTGCCAGATTAGTACAATAGGCTTATAGTTATCTCCTTGCAAAGTTTGGTTACTGTAGCTTAAATGGATTGGCTAAAAAACGCTGGTTGGTAAATTGTATACTAGATCCAATTGTTGTATTAAAACTTTGGCTTAAGTGAATTTTGGGGGTCAAAACAGCCCATGTACGTAGGTAGATTAGAATAACCAACATTAATGATGACAGCATACCTGAAATGCACAAAAGCCAATGTTTACCTTGTTTACTTTAAAATTGATTGTTTAGAAAAACATATGGCATAATGATGATATCTGATCAAAAAATATGCATAAGCTGATAGGGGAAATGATAGCAATAGATGATTTGCCATTTAGCCATGTTGAAGATATTGGATTTTTGTGTATGATGTACAATGTAAGCAAGCAATATTTAAAAAATTTAGTAAACATTTAATCAAATTATGTAATCTATTTGGGTAATGGATGGTGTGACCCTTAAGAATAAGTTAGATTTCTAGAAGTGGCTAGGGACCGAATTGCTTTTCAGAAATAATTTTCGAATTTAATGGCTGGCTAATGAGCTTTTGATCGACTTTTGACCTCTTCAAGCTTTCAAAAATTATTTGAAACTCATGATTTTGAAGATGCCCCTTTATGGCATGACAAACAAAATAATAATATGACATACCCTATTTTATACAGGCAATCCCAATGTACAAGATGAAGTCTCAGCACGCTCTATACATCCAAGGTGGATGAAATATACAATTCATTGAGGCAAACTATTCTGAAGTCAATAAAAAGCTTCGCCAAAACTGGACTATCCTTTCCCACCAACGTTTGGTCAAATCTGACAGAATCCCTGCTTAGGTATAAATCTATTTAAATTTATTAAATGGCTAATTATTTGAACATTCTCATTTCATAAAGGAATAAAGAACAGATCAAATCAAAACCAAAAGCTTCAACCTCAAAGTGTCCTAAAACTGTCTCTATCAAAATATTACTGACTAGACTTCAGCAAAAAGTGGGCAGCACCAAAATTCTGGGGAAGGGGGAAAATTTTCAATAGGGCTAAATTTGGTCTTAAAAGTGGTCATATGACAAAAAAAACACCATTTTTTGACGTTTCTCATCAAGCACTATCCACTGGCATCAAAAAATTGCTAAAAAAGCAAAAAAATTCAAAATTTAAATTCTGGGGGGCTATTTAGATTTCTGGGATAGGGGCATTTAAACTTCTTTGGGGGGGTGCATACTTCCAAAACCCCCCAAGCCCATGTGTGGTCACGAGTGTTTATTTTAAATATTATATTATAAAAATGCAAAAAAATTGCGCTTTTGGACTACTACTCATAATTCTTTCAACTTTTTTGTCTGAACCTCTGACCTGATTGTGCATTATGTACAGTGTGTAAACAAATGCTTTAAGCATTATGTTCATAGCCTGACTTAGCACGGTATAACCAACAAGTTTAATTGGGTCAAATACATTTTAAACGCCCAGCCCTTGGTGCTGAACATCATACGGGCGTGTACTTGAGCAAAACTTTCTACAAAATGCTAAACAGCTAGGAAATAAGCAAAGATGATGTACATATCTTATCTAATTATTACAATGAAAAATTAAAGAGCTAAACTGGCATTAATTTTATCACAAATGTTTTCAAACTTATTTTTAACATTGAAAGAACTAGTTACATACATTTCTCCTGGAAGCTTTCTAATGGCAATTGAGATTTAATGATCCTTTAAAGCAAACCTTGATGCAAAAAATTAGAAGGCTGAGCGGGAGTAATAAACCTCTTTGAAACGCTAGTGTAGGTAGGCTACGAAAACACTTTGCTGAATCAAATCCAATCTTTCCTAATATATATACGTGTTTTTAGGAATTATGCAGTTGCCACGTTTTTGGATCCTCAATATAAAGATAAATTTTTTGCCAAATCTTGAACAATCAAAGTCGTATTTGAATCAATTGATAACTACGTAAAAAATTGAGACATTGTCAAAGTTCAAGGGGAATCTACATCTGCTTAAAAGAAAAAAGCTGAATCGCACACTGTGGGCACAGTTTGGAGGAATTTGCTATGGAAACTAGTAGTGAGGAAGATGAAACAGCAGAAAAAGTGGATAAATTGGTGATAAAAACTGTGAGTACGCACATTGAACTTTCAAATGAGATGAATACACAAATGCAATTGAGTAAATTAAAGTAGGCCCTTAACTCAATTCCGCAGTACTAGGTAACCAAATTTGCATTTAAACCATGTAAAAAATAATACCTACTCATTACGAACAGCTTTCTTAAATGCTAGTCTTTCTTGGAAGAAACAAACTTGGACATTTTGTGAAAAAAATTCTTTAACCTGAGAATTTTCTGTGGCAAACTCATTGTGAGGGCATTTATTTCAGACTTGATTATGTTTAAAATTAGTTTCTATTTATTCCTTTGTGGTAAATTAGTGAATTGCTTAAAATTTAGGAATGGGAAGCGTACATAAAATTGAAGAGGATCGGATTAGGCGATGATGTCTTAGGTTGGTGGCGTTCCAATGCTACAAGCTTACCTCTTCTGTCTCAGGCCACACGCAAATTTTTATCAGCGCCTCCTACAAGCGTGCCGTCAGAACATCTGTTTAGCAGCACCGGTTTGATATATGAGCCCACGCAAAATTGCTTGCATGGAGAAACTGCCGAAAAACTATTATTAGTGAAGTTTAATTTAATAGAAACTAATTTTAATTATGACCAAAAAAGCAGTGTTTAGCATTTTATATGATATCATTTGGCAATCGTTTTGTGAAATAAAAAGATTAAAAATTCATGTGAATTGATCAAAATATACCACCTAATTACATAGCCGTTTATGTGTATTTGATAACTAAATGAAATTCAGCATTTTTAAGATCGAGCAAACTGATAACGGCACCAAAAGCCTGAAATTTTTGAATCTATGACATACAATTGTGGCATTTTAGAGCTTAAAAATACCCAAATAAACCCAAATAAAATCCATAAACATTTGGGTTTGGGTAGTTATAATAACTTTATTCGGGTTCGGATTTGGTTTCGGGTAGTCAAGTTCAGTTTATTCGGGTTCAAGTTCAGGTTTGGGTCCTTAATTTTGTTTGGGTACCCAAGTATTCGGGTTCAGGTTTGGGTAGCCATTGCATCCCTATCATTTACATTGGGCCATAACGTATCATTGCTGAAAAATATCCTAATATAGAAATAGATATTGGAGGAAATTGTATCTAAGTTGTCCATGTAAACTGCATCAAGGAGTATTACAGCTAACCAGGACTCACTGGCACAGAAGACAAAATCAACATAAAACTTGAAAGACAGAAGCTAAGCATTATGCCAGAAAAACAAAGTGCCAATACTGAAAAGAAACCGTTGGACATTAGACACAATTATTTTCTTTAAAGCTTACCATTACCATCAGTTGAAGACGCCTGACATTTTTAAGGGTGAAGTGTCAAGTATGAAACAAAATTATATACATATATTCAAATATACTTGAATTTTCCCATTAAATTATTAAGTATTAAACTTAAAAATATATGTTGGGGAGTGTATTTATAATTTCATGTAAAGTTATTATCTTCTACAAAGCATTATATTGTATGTTAAACATGATTCAAGTTTATTGTAAGATAAGCTGCAGGATAGATAGACTGGAAGTAGAGCATTGAGATAAACATTAAGCAAAACAATTATTAAAATTGGTGAAGTAACAGTCTTGATTAATCTCTAAAATTAGCAATGCAGAGCAATTAATCTGAGGTGCTAAAAAACTAAAAATATAATCTAATCTAATTAGGAGGAGAGGGCAAGCCTAGAATGTGTGCAAGCCTGCAGAAAGTACAAACAATATCTTAGATGCGTAAAATCAACAGCAGCATGTAAAAATGATGTTAGAAATCTGGATTGCATGGAACAACACAGGTGACATGCGAATGTACATGTAAAGTGGCTGACTTGCTTAAAAAGGGTAGGCTTACCTCAAGCAAAAGATACAGAAAGTAATGGAAAGTATGCTTTCCATCAAAAAATGAATATACAAAAAAATGCATGCAGAGAACACTAAACATGGGCTGACAGAATGGGAATCAAGACTCTGATAAACCGGAAATAGGGCCCATCACACATGTGCATGGGGGTTTGAGGGTATGCACCACACCTGGGCGTGGGGGAGTGGAGGGGGTATGCACCCCCCAGAAACCAAAATACCCCCCCAGAAATCAAAATACCCCCCCAGAATTCAATTTTTGAAAATTTTTTTCGTTTTTTTCGCAATTTTTTGATGCCAATGGATAATGCTTGATGAGAAACGTCGAAAAATGGTGTTTTTATCGCCATACCACCATTTTTAAGGCCATTTTTCGACCTTCAAAAAAATCTTGCACCCCCAGAATTTTCTTGCTGCCTACGTCATGGTATGCACCCCCAGAAGTTGAAATACCCCCAGAAATCAAAATATTCCCCCAGAATTCAAATTTTGAATTTTTTGCATTTTTAGCAATTTTTTTGATGCCATTAGATAGTGCTCAATGAGAAACATCGAAAAATGGTGTTTTTTTGCCATACAACCACTATTAGGAACATTTTTTGACCTTTGAAAATTTTTTCTGCTCTGCCCCCAGAATTTTGGTGCTGCCCACTGGTGTTGTAAAAGATAAGGATTTTCTGCAAGATAAAAGATAAAGATAAAGTTGAAATTTTAAAATCTAGGAGATAAAGATAAAGATAGAAAATTAAGAAAGATAAAGATAAAGATAAATTGCAAGATAAAGGAATCAACATGACAAAAATAAAAATAAAGTACACATATGTAAATATGGTTGCCTGGACCCAGGAGAATGATGTTTGTGAAGTGTAATAAATGAGAGTGGTTGATGTAAAGCAGCCAAATGAATGCCCTAATTTTTACACCCGCAATCAAAGAGGTGATGCATCAACAATACATAGATATAGGTTTGGGGGTTTACCCTCAGTATCTGACTGACCCATGTACTACTTCTACTGGCAGCCAGCAAGTCAATTCTTTCTTTTCAAAAGCATCAAAACCCTTCTGTATGCGCCTGTACAAAGTATATTTGCAACAGTTATTGAGTTTTTTAAAACTACTCAATGTTTCCTAGGCTTGAACTTAGATTAATGTGGGTGCTAGTAGTAGTACTCTTGCTTAGATCGGTATCACTCTTGCTTACTTATGTTGGTATAGAGGCATTAGTTTGGGCTGCACGCCATAGGTTTTGAAGAATTGTTTTTATTTTTCCTTTCTTTTATCACAATAAAATTTGAACGGATCTAAATTTATTTCACATCAAACCTGCATTTTGGATTACATGCTAACTTATGTACATACTTTATCTTTTTGCAAGATAAATTCCTATCAAAAAGATAAAGATAAAGATAGCCTGTGATTTTTCTAAAGGATAAAGATAAAGATAAAAATTGTCAAGATAAAGATAAAGATATCTTTATCTTTATCTTTATCTTGCTAAAAAGATAAAGATAAAGATATCTTTTACAACACTACTGCCCACCTATGGTGCCCATCTTTCTAAAGTATTACCCAATCAAAAATGCTAGAAGAAAATCCAAAAGCCGCTTTTCTATCAAAACCAAAAGACCAAAAGGACAGGGCTCAGTCTAACGTTTTGCTTGTTTTAATTAGTTTGGTTCCAAAATTTAGCTCCTCATTTTCCTTGGTTAACGCTTATTCTCCAATTTCTTGATCATTGTACCATCCGATTGCCAATTATACCAGTCTACTTGGTCCTGAGCGCCATCAACCATCAGTATTTACTCTGTTACAGTAAGTAACTGTTGGTAGTAATGCACCCCTCTCTGGGGGTACAATGCACACATGGGCGTAGGGTTTTGGGGGTATGTACCCCAGAAATTGAAATACTCCTCCCAGAAAAATTTTTTTTGCTTTTTAGCAATTTTTTGATGCCATGGGATAGTGCTCAATGAGAAACGTCAAAAAATGGTGTTTTTTTGCCATACGACCACTTTATGGACCATTTTTTGACCCTTAAAAATTTTTTCAACCCTCCAGAAATTATTTCACCCCCCAGAATTTTGGTGCTGCCCACCTATGGTACAATGGTTAAGAATGCTTGCTAAGTGCACATGCACTAAATATAAAATTATGACATATTACGATCACGCAAGCAAGCTGACGTCATTATACACCCAGAGGCAAGCCACGGTACCTACATTTATTGGCTCTCTGCCCCTTCCCACCCCAAATTAGCATAATCTGGCGGGCCAAGAGTCCATAAATTTGCTCCCCCTGGATCAGGATTATTGGATAAATCGATTTTTGTGTCGCATTGTGCTAAAATTATGTACATACACTACTAAGCTTTCTAGCCCATGGATTATTGGATAAATCAATTTTAATGCATTATGCTAAAATTATGTACATACACGTTTAATGACCACTAAGCTTTGCATCTCCTTCTTGCCCCAAATTAGCAAATCCAGGGGTCCATAAATCCACCCATGGATTGGGATGATGAGATAAATTGATTTTTAGGTCACAGTGCGCTAAAATTATGTGCATACATGTTTAACCACCACTAAGCTTTCTGGCCCGTGGATTAGGATTATAGGGATAAACTGTGCTAAAATTATGTACGTACACCTTTAATGACCACTAAGCGTTCTAGCCCCCGGATTGAGATTTGCATTATGCTAAAATTATGTACATACACATTTAATGACCGCTAATTTTTCTTATTCCAGATTATGATTATCAAAGAAATCAATTTTATGGTCACAGTGCGCTAAAATTATGTACGCATGATGCTTAGGATTAATTATCTGTGCTGAAGCAGAAAAGGGAGCAAAGAGAAGTGATCATACTCTGTACATATTTGCGATTGATTAATAAATGCTTTGTTGTTATGTCTATTTCTAATAAAATATCACCCAACAAAAACTACATGATAATACACTACTATACTGGCTTTGACTACTGTTCACATGCGCAAATTGTATTTTAGCTAAACTTTAATTCAGAAATGTGCATTTGTTTTTTGGGAAAATTTCAAAAATCTCAAACTGGAGTTCTTCAGTTCTGATGGCGTTGTATAGATTAGAAAATATGTATTCATCTGATGGATCACTTTTCGTCAGTGCAGTCATCAGCTCGCACACAAAAATTCAAAATCCACACTTTTTCTTCTGTCCTTTCAAATTGTACAATTTGTTTTCAAATGAAGAGGTTATTTGATAATTCAGTTTTGATGTTTTGTTCATCTTTGAACAATAAATGTCTGCAAGTGCAAACTTTTACCCCGTCAAAGTTGATATCTAAAAAACGACTTATTTTTAAATTATTAGAAAGTTAAGTACAAAGAAATTTGACAGATCATATAAGTCAAATATAAAACACATTAAATTTTTTCAAATGAAAATAGATATAAACTTACTAAAAAATGCAAAAGTTTCAAGTATTTGATTCTCATTTTTCAGAATTCTTTAATAAAAAAAGATCAAAATTATAAGCAAATGAAGAATTTCAAACAATATGTAATTTATATTACAAAAGTACGGAATTTAAATATTCTAGGCAAAGCAAAACAACAATTATTTTATCTCTTTAACAGATGGAAATTAGAAATATGAAAAAGAAAAATTTCTGATTGTGTAAAGTACAACAAACAATTAGGTTTTTTTGAATTTCCTAATAAAAAATGATTTAGAATTGTAAGATGACACAGATTCTGAATTTTAGTTAGTCAACAAATATGCATTGAAGCTTAATTTTATAAAAACATATAATAATGAGACTGAACATTTTGAACACCATTAGGTATGGCATAAACTCATGCTCCGTTCAATTTTCCAAATGAAAGAAGATTGAAAGAGATTAATTATGGGAAAGCTAGGTATAGCAAGCGGAGTAAGCAAAAAGTTTTAATATATAAGTAATGTTAATTAGTATAATACTATAATGCATAAAACATAGAAACTTTGAAATAAAATAAATAGAAATAAAATCAAATAAAACATTCAAACGATTTTAACCTTTGACAATAATGTGAATAGCGTAAAACAAAGCTTGAAAAACTCAAAATCCCATTGTCTTAGAGAAAAGCAAATTTTATTGGTGTAACTGTTTAGAGAAACAAAACTCAACTTAATGTTTGATGATAAGCTTTCTCTGTGTTGAAAGATATCTGTTATTTAGTACATAACTTGGTCGTGCTTTTAATAATTTTTAATCTTTTTACATTCACATATGTGTATGTAACATACTATCATTTGGATAAGAGGATAACAAAACACGTAATGTCAAAGAAAAGTAGATTATGCATGTTGAATAAATGTAATTCATAAGCTATAAATTTGGTACAAGCAAGAAAATATTGATAAGGATAGATTTGAGTTTTAATGCCTACATGTACAAATTAATTACAGATAATTATTAATCATGAAAAATAACAAATTTATGAATTACTTCACTTTTGACTGATACGATTGTTTAATAAAAAACGTCAAGTGGTACTACTGGAAAAATGGGGGTCAAGTATCAATATAAAGTTTTTATGTTAACCTAAAAAAGCAAAATTTGAAGTCAGGCTTCAAACTACTTAGAATGAGATAGATAAGAGGATCAAAAAAAGTGACATAATTGGTGAAAAAAATTTAGAGGGTTTCTTGATTACTCTTTTAAGCTTACCAAAATTAAAAAAGAACATAAAATCTGACAAAAAAGTTGTATAGGTCACGCTCATTTGTTTTTTATGTACTCTGACATATAGAGAGGAAAAAATCTAAAAACTCACATAGACCTGTGATTTAAAAAAATTTTTAGAATCTAGGTCACGAGTTTTTGCTTTTAATGTATTACTCGCATGAAGAAAAAAAGATAAGAAGATGGAAAAAAGGATGTATTCAGGAAAATTCAGCATTATTAGGTATACTTTCATGTTTGTTGGAATATAAAAAAGTTTTTGGGTCACATCACAAGTTTTTGTGACCAAGAAAGATAAACAAAAACTAGCATAAATATCCCAAAAAATTTTTAAGTTATCACATTATGATTTCAAGCCATATCATGCCTGTGTTTACAACCTCATACTGATGTTGATAAAATTTTAGGTCAGTTACAATTTCTTATAAATTTATGTTATTGCCTGCTGATTCATATTATAAACGAGTGACGCCTGCTTTATTTTTACTATAAATACAACTAAAACTTTAAATAATTGTCATTATTTTACTTTTTTTTGTCGATTCTGTTGTGTTTTAAACATAAGTGATTACATTATTTTAATAAATATTTTTGATAATTTTAAGCCTTACGCTTGTTACTAACAATATTATTTTTAAGTTTACTTTCTGCATGTTGATTTGTAATATAAATGAGTGATGCTTGACTCATTTTTTTACTATAAATACAACAAAAACTCGATAATTGTCATCATTTTATTTTTTAATGATTTGGTTGTGTTTAGAAAATGAGTAATTACAAATTAACCCTCAATTACAGCGATATTTTTAAATCGGATTCGTTGCTTAGTGAAATATCCTGTCGACCTTGGTCTAACATAATATTAATTGACAATATTTTGACGATTCCAATTCCTTCAAAATTGACAGCTTGATTACCATCAATGAATGGCGAGTGATCCGATGATGAGCAGATTGGGGGAGATTTTGCGGCAGTGTTTCTACAAATTGAGTGACCCTATTAAGCAGTGTGTAAAGCACTTTAATACGGAAGGCGCAGAATACCAAATTTGCTTTATAAATTTGGACAAATTGGAGGATATTAACAAATGCGTAGCAGCCATTTTCAATCACACCATTAATACTATATTATCTAGAACAGATCCAATGGCATTGGTGGGTTTACATTTAGCTCATCCTGATTTGGATAAACCGGTTTTACTCCATTTCTGGGATAGACAAAATATTACTGGCAAAATTAGTTTAGCTCAAATTGAGCAAATTTTGCAATCAAATCAAGAGGTGAAAATTGATTCCGAGAATTTGACTATTAAAATTGTCACAGTAATGCCTCCAGCCAGTTCTGGAAAATACAAGAAGTACATTTCACACAAACAATTTTTGAGTCAAGCGCACAGTGGATGCTTTATTAAAATCTATAATAAGGACGATTTGTGCTTAGCAAGAGTCTTAGTAGTTGCAAGGGCTAATTTGCACAGAGATGAGATGACCCAACGTACCATTGGTAATCAATTAAACACGGTGATTTAAGACATTATACAATTCAAAAGACCAAGGCAATCAAATTAATGAATTTGGCGGGTTTAAAGGATCATAAAGGACCTTGTGGAATTCGCAAAGTTATTAAACTACAGGAGGCTATGCAGGGGTATCAGATCTAAGTGTTCAGAAAGGGCTGTTTGAACAATTTGCTCTTTGAGGGTGAGTTGCATTCTGAAATTTTCATTTAATTAAAATATTTTTATATATTAAAATTTGAGGGCTACAAACAGTGACAAAATTCTGCATTTGTACCTGCACAACGGTCATTGCACAGTTATAGGCAGAATAAAAGGTTTCTTTTCAGAACATTGTTTTTGCGAACATTGTAATGTGCCTTATGGTCATATAGAAGATCACCGGTGCAAACAGAAATACTCTTCTTGCTATCATTCTTCACCTTGTGTAAAATGCAAAATTTTGACTTGCTCTTTGTGTAACCAGTATTTTAACAATCATAAATGCTTCAAAAATCATTGGAGAATTTACAAGTCTAACAATAAAAAAGGGCTAATAAAAAGTTCTGTTTGTATATGCGTTCGTCAATGTAAATGATGCGGTAGACATTTTAGATGAAGGAATAAGGATAAGAAGCACAAACGCAGATATTTTGAATGTCAATACTTGCAAGAAAGAAGTCTTTCTAAAAGGTTTTCAATATAAAATTTTAAAATTAAATGTTTTTCTTACGTTTTATATCTTTAAGATCATTTATGCTATATGCTATAAATATCAAATGAGGAGGATGAGGAAAGCAAAGGTGAAAATGAGGAGAAACTGAGCTAGGGTGAAAAAGAGGAATTTGTTGCTTGTTTTGTTTTTTTCGATCTTGAGACTACGCAGGAACACATTTTAAAAGACACAGCTCATGGGCCCAAGTTGGAGCATGTCCCAAACTTATGTATAGCTCACATTGTGTGTGACAATTGCCGTCACAGTGAATTATCTACTTGGTATCATTGTGGCAAAAACAGAAAAATATTTATTGGTGAGAACTGCATGATGAATTTTGTACATTTCTGTTTTCTATGAAGCACGTAACAGCTATAGCCCCTAATGCAAAGAGCTTCGATTATCAATTCATTTTGCAGTTTTTCTATAAGCAAGGATTGGTGCCCAAGATAATAAGCAAGGATGAAAGGACTATTTTTTAAGTATTTTGATTTTTATTAATTTTCTTATCTTAAACAGGCCTCGAGCTTATGTCAATAGCATACAGAACGGTAAGAATAATTGATTCTTTCAATTTCTTACCAATGAAATTAGCCAATTTACCAAAAACATTTGGCATTGAGGAATTGATGTAAGGGTTATTTTCCTTACAGTTTTAATACACGTGATAATTGGGAGTACATTGGTCCTTGGCCCAATCAATGCTTTTTTCTGACTTCAATGAAACCTGATGAATATCAGAAATTTTACGATTGGTATAAAGATCAAAAAGGAAAAGTACGCTTTTCTGCTTTTTCAATTTCCTAATTTTTCTAAATTTCATGTGTTTTTTAGATCTTCAAATTCCAATAAGAAATCCTTAAATACTGTGAGAGGTGTGTCACAGTTTTAAGGCAGTGCTGCCTTAAATTTTGTAAAATGTTCATGTCCAAAACTATGGTAGATCCTATCAAAATATCCCTGATCATAGCCAGTGCATGCAACTGGGTGTTTAGAAAACATTTTCTAAAACCCAATACAATACAAATAATTCCAGCAAATGATTATAGACACAAAGAAATTCAGTCTATTATTGCTATAAAATGGCTTAAATGGATTTCTCTCAAAGAAAACATTTACATTAAACATAAGCAAAATGGATACAAGGTTAAAATAGGCAAACATATGGTTGATGGTATTCATGGGGATACTGTATAAAAACTTTACGGCTGCTTTCGGCACAATTGTTCAAAATGCATGCAAAAACGATTTCAATTATCTGCAAATAAGAGCAGGAGTGCAAAAAAGGCAAGAGATAAGACCATGGAACGCGCCAAATTTATTAGACAGACAGGGTACAATCTTGTGGAAAATGGGAGTGTGACCTTTTGACAACATGGAGGCTGGTGAATTGTCAATAAACCCTCAAGATGGTGAGTTTTGTTTTTTCTTTGTTTTGCTTCCTTTAAATAACTTTTTGTGTTTCAGCATTCTACAGGGGGAGAACAAATGCCATGAAATTCTATCATAAAATAGCTTACGATTTAAATAGTACATCTTAAACAGAAAATTAACTACATGGATGTATGTTCCTTGTATCTGTTTGTTAATAAATACGGAAAACATCCAATTGTGCATCCGAAAACTTCTAACAGAGAATTTCCAAAATGATACTTGCAAAAATCAGCCAAATGAGGGCTTAATAAAGTGTTCTATTTTACTGCCAAAAAAGCTATTCAATCCGATTTTACCATTTTGGACCAGGGGAAAGTTAATGTTTCCACTTTGTCAAACCTGTGCAAATTTACAACAAAAGAAGACATGCAAGCATAGCAAGCAAGAGCGGGCAATAAAGGGAACATGGGTATCGATGGAGGTCTAGAAATCCCTAGCCAAGGGCTACAGAGTAGTATTTTCATTATTTTTGTATTTTTGCGCTTATAAATTATTAATTTTAGATTCTTAGATTATTAAAATATTCAAAGTGTGGCATTATGAGGAAGTAGAGCAGTACAATCCTGAGGAGAACCCGGACCATGGCTTATTTACGGAATACATAAACACCTTTATGAAAATGAAACTTGTATGTCAAATACGTGCTCCATAGAATAGAATGGCCTAGAATTTTATTTACTTTTCAGGTGTAAATTTATTTAGAATTGCTAAAATAAATTTACTACTTGTTGTGCTTATTTATGACATAATAATACTGATACAAAGTTATCATAATTTTTGTACAAATCTATAATAATAACCAAAGTACATGAGTTTATGTATATTGTCATGATTTTTGTACAATCTATTTGATTTATAAAAAATGCTCAAAAGCTTGTCTTGCTAAGGAAGCCAAAGGATACCCATCTTTGGCTAAGACCAATCAGGATAAGTTGGTCTACATCAGTGACATACAGGACCGTGGAAACATTTTGTTGGAACTGGCAAATATCCTCAAAGATCCGGGGAAGAGGGCGCTCTCAAAATTGATGCTAAACAGCTTTTGGGAGAAAGTGAGAATTGATTTTTTAAGCGATTTAGTATGCTATGAATTATGCTTGTATTTTTAAATGATTTACTGTTTTGAGTTCAATTTTATTAACAAAAATATTTAAGATGCATTATAACTAAAGTTTGGCCAAAGAAAAAACTTGAGCAAAACCATTATGGAACCAGCCAAATGTTTTGCCCATATTTTTAACCCATCCATCATGGTATTAGCGATTCATATGATAAGCAACAATATGGTTTCCATTACCTATAAGCGGCAGGAAAATTTTGTGGACATAATGCCGGATACCAATCCTGTCATTGCCGCCTATACAACGACCATACATGGGCAGCAAGAAACTTCTGGGGGATGCAAGATTTTTTGAAGATCAAGAAATGGCCTAAAATGGCCTTAAAAATGGTGATATTGCAAAAAACACCATTTTTCGACGTTTCTCATCAAGCACTATCTATCGGCATCAAAAAATTGCAAAAAACAAAAAAGTTCAAAATTAAATGCTGGAAGGTGTATTTTGATTTCTGGGGAGGGGTATTTTAATTTCTCGGGTGGGGAAGGGTGCATACCCCCTAACCCGCCCACGCCCAGGTGTGACAAAGACTCACGCCCAACTTAAATTATATTTGTACATCAAAAAATTGGGCAGGCACGTACTCTATTTTGATATGGATAGCATATTATACGTATCAAATTCAAACAATCCGGGCAAATATTGAATACCCATTGGATCTTGCCTAGGCAAAATGACTAACAAATTGCAAGAAAACGGCAAAGGTTTGTACATTACCAAATTCTGCAGTGGTGGCCCTAAAAACTACGGATTTTGCATTTTGAGTACAAACAACAACAAGGAATATATCATTCATAAAGTCCGAGGTATTACATTATCCCAAATCATGGTTAAACATGTAAATTTAAAATCATTGTACTCTTTAGTTTACACATTACTTTAGGTCTATTTGGTGTTCTGTAGAACACTGCTGCAAGATTTTACTAGAGTTAATCAATTATTTCAGTCAGAAAATGCAGACTGTCTTAAATTACTGAAGGATCTCCAGCTATTTTATGAATAGTAGAACTTTGTATATTTATTTTTTACTTTATTACACTTACAATCAGTCACTTTTAAAAGCACCTACTTACTAACTATTTTAGCTATATGTGCTTTGCTTTATTTGCTTTGAATAAAATGTTGTTTATTTCATGATTTACATAATTTGCACTGCTAACAAATGGCATATTCTAAAATGATTTTATTCAAACGCAGGCAAACAATATAAAATTGCATTGATTTGCATTTACTAAGTAGCTGAACATGTACACGTCATGCTATTTTATAATTATCGGGAGAAGGGCTTTAGAAATGTGACCAGTTTTTGCATTTCTTAATTGTTATTCTTGATTAATGCAGTTAATTAAGAACTCTTGTTTTGCTTTTTCTCATGTAATTATTCTTTGGCATTCATAGTTTCTAATTCCAGGCTGTTGCGCAAGTTTGTGGTGGGCAACCGAATTGACCAGCATCCATACTCAGATATTGAAAATTTTGATTTTGAAAAATACGTTTGGTAATTTACATTGTATATTATTCATAGTTTTAAACATTTTTTGCACAAGGCATCAATAAACTTGCAACCTTTGTTGCCATAAATAAAGCAGTTAGCATAATTAATAAATTTTTGCAATATGTGAATTTTATGTATTCTTGCTTTTTTAGGCAAATTTAAGGGGGCGCCCACTCTGCCTTCCCCTTGGCTTTTCATTTCGACGAGTTTACTTTGACCATAATTATTTCTCAAATTTTTTTCAAGCGCTGGTTAAGATTTTTGTACAAAATTGTTGAAAATTTTGAAATTGCTTGAATAAGTGTTGCATAGAAATGATTTTAAATAGAAGTAGACAACTTGAAACGTTAAAAAATGTTATGTTGCACATGAGAGTTGGATTTTTGGACATATTTCAGCATGCTTTCGGAAAGCTTTAAGTGTCCATCCCCATAAAAAATCATAGATTTGGCCCTGTTTGCTTTGTGTTTACTTCATTAGTCCGGTCTTGCTCAACTGTAAAGAGGAAATGAAGTTTTATAAATGTAGGTCAATTTTAAGCCTATTTCTGCTAGTTCGTAGCTTCATCTGACAAAAAATAATATCTGCTCTATTTTATGAAGGCTACATGGTCTATAATTTTGAGTATTTAGGTGTTTTTTAGTTCTGAATTTTAATTCGAAACGCATTAATAATTGTTTTAAGTTTTTACTGTGCTGACTGTTGCATTAACAATTGTTTTAGTGCTGTAAACGCGATTCATTTTGGCATCAATTTTGACCGTGCAATTGAGCAAATTCATGATTTACATGCTCAGCAGATGATCCGAGATTGCTGCAAGAGATGTCTTTTAGAATCTGCTAGACAGGTAAGCTGAAAGCAATAGGTATGTATGTATTTAGTCATCTAAGTTTCTAATTTCAATGCTTCAGAATTTTGTCCAGTGCTCTAATGAGAACTTCATTTGTATATAATGAGCAAATATGAATAATGAATGAAGAGACACTACGTTTTTATGCTCTATTCACATGCAGTTTGTCATATTGTGTGTGGCTTTTATGTCTTGATGTGCATTATTATTATTATGACGTGATTATTATTTGATTATGTACTATTATTATTATTATTATTATTATTATTATTATTATTATTATTATTATCATTATTATAATTATATTATTAATATTATTATTATTATTATTATTATTATTAGTATTGTTATCATTATTATTATTAATACTAGTTTTATTCATTATTATTAGAGTCAATTTTCTTTAAATGTTCAAATGAGAAATTATTTTTGTTGGTTGTTTTAGGTCAGAGCTAGGCTTCCTGATACACTGAACTCGCTGTGTCTGTTAGAATCGCTAAGCCAAGATGTCATATTGAAGAAAAAGGCATCTAACATTGGTGCTTTGTTAATGCAGATCCCATTGCTAGCACCTGATCCTTCAGCAACCAAAGAAGAATTTTGTGCATTAACGTTCTGTAATGAAAATCCAGGTCGCCATATTGATTCTGTGCAATTTTGGTTAGCTGTAAAAGATAGTAAAGACGCAGCTGGAGACTGCCGTTTTGAAAATGTTGCAAATTTTGCTCTAGCTTTATTCTGTTTGCCATTTTTGAATGCTTCAGTTGAACGCGTCTTTTTGATAATGAATATTGTAAAAAATAAGTTGCGTAATTGACTCTTGTGCAATACTGTTGAAGCTATCCTTATGGTTTGTTATGGTTTAGACTTTTTAGATGTGCCATTTCCCAAATTTTCGCCAACAAAAAAAATGTTAATGATTAACAGATGCAATTTACGAGTCCAAAGATGTTGATAATGAATGTGATCGTGATTCCAACCTTATTGATGCTTTAGATATTGTACATGATGCTTAGTGGTTTTTCAAATTGAATTTTTCGTTGAATAAAAGTTTATTTGATGATTTTTATGCCATTGTCTTCTCTTAGGTCAAGCAGGATTAGCTATATCTTTAATGTTTTACTCTTTGAAATACAGTGCATTTTTTAGTGCATTTATGAAAAATCTAGTGCATATTCAGTGCATTTTCAACATTTATCTGGTGCATTTCAATTTTTGGACCTGGCAACACTGTTTGTAAAAGAAATTTGCAAAAAAGAAATTGTAATAACATTTAATCATATTTATCCTATATATGAAAGTTACTTAATTGTTGCAAAAATTACCCCAAAGAAATTTAGAATAGTATATGACAAGCGTATTATACAAAAAGAAGTTTTGTACCATACCGTATGGGTGGTGGTTATTGTTTTTATTTACTGTGTATGTGTCGCCAATAAAATTAACGTGCATTGAAGACATGTTTCCTAATTCACATTTAAGTCAAAGAAATTTGAACTTTTCAAGTTTGAGGCGTATGCACACAGGTTGCTACTTTCTTATGATGCACTTAAAATTGGTAAAAAGAATCTTGGTTATATGGCTTCAGTAATTGTTGTCATTTTTTAAACCTATTAGTACTTTTTGCATAATAGACCTGCATAGGCGGAAACCCAATTCTAGGGGGTACTGGATAAATAGAAAATTGTTTGGTAAGAATAATCTTGGGCCGAAAATTAATAAAAGTTAAGAGTTTCATCTAAAATTAATCAAAAACACGAATCAATCAAGTTTTTATGCTATTCAATGTACTTATTGCGACCATTTTAGCTCAAAACTGCATCTATGATTGGCACCATTACGCCAGTTGGTAATTAACAATTACTGTAGGCCCTTACTACTTTACATGTAGGTACATAGGTAATCAATGTACTATAACTAATACCTCAAAAATTTATTGGAATTTTGAATGCATTTATAAGCACTTGATTGATAAGTAAATTTTATTTTATTAGTTTTTTCATTTGACAAGTGGCTAGAATTGAAAATCATTCTCTTATCACGTAAGAGGGATAATGCTAATTTACTAACTTACAGCAAGACATGGTATAATAGAAAATAACAAAGAGACGAGCAAATGACCAAGTTACAATACAGGACAACTTACACCACCAGGATGACTGACTAGTGTGTTGAAACATATAATATTTATATACGACTTTAACATAGGCTCATGAGGGTTTTGATAATGGTTTTTTTAAAAGGCTTTTGGAGATTTTTAGAGTAATAAATAAGTGTAGTAGAATTGATACCTGAAAAGTGTTAAAAGTATTAGAAGTAGCTAAGATGCGCGTAGGTAATATAGCAATTGGGCGGAATTTGTCATCTAAGTAAGAAAAGTAATTAAAGCGAATAAAACAATTAGTGTAAATCAAAAAAGTAGAATGGAAGCAAGTGTCTAAATTTCACGTAGGCATTCTTTCTTTGGGTAAGTTATACACATCAACTAACTTTGCATATCTTATGTGTATTTGCACGTCACACTCTTGTTATTATTTTTGACTGCTAGTACAGCTTTTGGCGCATATAGTATGAAGCAAACAGAAGATTTGCTCTAACTCAGCAAATTATTGCAAACTGAAGCACCAGGCAAATCTCATAATTTGTTTACCATACATACATCATTAGATCCCTATGACAATTCAATAAAACTAGCAAACTGTATGCAAAAAGATATAAGTTTAGTATTACGCTCTCCTACTTTTATAAACAAAATTGCGCAATACAGCGCGAGTGTTGATTTTGATTGTTCTACTGAAAACAATACTTGCTTTAAATTCATTGAGCACACACCATATGTATTTATATGCTGCGACAAAATGGCAAACTTCATCAGCAAACTAAATTTTGCAAAAATCTATTTAGTAAAGGCGCTCTAAAAATTAAAAACGCTATTGATTGCGACAATATGTTAACATTTGACATTTAATAAGGATGGTAGGTTGAATCATCCATTCAATTGTATAGTTTTGGCACCAACAAAATTGAGTAAAACTGAATTTGTAAAGAGACTCATTCATTTTTCCGCTAAAATGATAAGGCCAGCGCCATCTAAATTGTTTTGGTGTTTAACTGAGTGGTAGCCATCCTATTAATATTTATTGAGAAAAGTTGAATTTATTGAAGGGATTCCGAGCTTTGACACATTGAAGGAAAATAGAAATGAGCCTAAATTGTTGATTTTAGATGATTTGATGTACAATTTGAAGTCAGATTCTAGATTGAGCAAACTATTTTCCAAAGGTTTTCATCATTGTAACTCATCTATAATACATATTGTTCAAAATGCGTTTTTTTTGATGGACTACGTATGAGTAGAATAAATGCACAATACTTGGTATGGATAAAAAACCAATCCGACAAATTAAAAATTCAAAATTTGGCAAAACAATTATTCCCCAGTCCTAAACACTTTTCTGAAGCATTTTTAGATGCTACAAGAAGTCCATTTGGGTACTTACTGATTGATTTATGCCAAACAACGCCTAAAAACATGCAACTTAGGACAAACATTTTTCCTAGTGATACTGAAAATTATGTATATATTTGATAGATTTGCGGCTCTAGCAATAGATATTTTTGATAACTTGCTCTCTGGATGGAAAATGGCCAGAAAACTTTCTTAAGATCTATGCTTCAAACACTCATTTTAAATCGTAATACAATTTTAATGTCACCAATCTTAGCAATTTTATTTTTTTGGTTTTTGTCAGTGGAATATGTTATGATAATTACGCAAGAAATTGTACTAATACTAAACAAAATAATACAATTATTTTAATTCACTCGCCAAACATCATAAATGATACAATATCATTTACTACTAATGATATTGAGAATTCACAGCTATTAAAGTTTATCAAATTGAACTTAGAATGTCCCGCCAAAAAGGGTGAGCTGTTTCAAATGAAAAATTGTGATCAATTAATATTCTATACACCCAAAATTTACATTTGCTGCGCCTACAATAATTTATTCCTTTCCCTACACATCGGCCTCATGACTCATCTGTACAAGAATACAATGCAACCATAGGTGGGCAGCACTGAAATCCTAGGGTGAAGGGGTGAACAATTTTCAAAGGTCAAAAAATGTTCTTAAAAGTGGTTGTATGGCCAAAAAACACCATTTTTTAACGTTTCTCATTGAGCACTATCTAATAGCATCAAAAATTGCTAAAAAAGCAAAAAAAAATTTCAAAATTTGAATTCTGGGGTGGTATTTTGATTTCTGAGGGTGGGTACTTTCAACTTCTAGGGGAGGTGCATACCCCCCACCCCTACACCCATGTGTGAATGCAACTACTTCAAGCATTGAACTCGACAATAAATAAAAAGAGAGTTTGCAATAATACATCTCATTAATTAATTTTACTTCCTAACATTTGGTTGGTGGTCAGTTGTCCAAAAATGGTTTTGGCAACTTTTGAATTGTTTATTAGATCGGTTTACTGTAGAGTAAAAGGTAAGATTCCTAAAAATATGAAGAAAATCATTTACTAGAGGGTACATCTTTGATAGGCATGATTTTGTCAAATGAAGAGAAAAAGATGCTCGCCAATCTGTTTTGGACCAGATTTACGCGTGAAGCAAAAGGATGGTACAAAGAAATGGCTAAAAATTATAATGAGTGCAATGATTTGCACAGGCGCAAATGCGTTTCAAACTTTCAGTACTTTGGTACTCAGCTCATGCATAAAGTGCAGCAATGTCAAATGCATGCTTATTTCATAGAAGAGTTATACGATGGTCTATTGCAAGATGAATAATGCGATTTTTCCATGCTAAATGATTGTACTATTGTACAGCGCAAAAATTTCTTTTTACTGATTTTTAAGGATGAAGCTATTTTTTTGCTATAAATAATGATTGCTATTGATTAAATGTTATTTTTGCATTGCGAGCTTGGTTTGGTATGTCACATTGTTTGCAAAATCATTTTGACAAATTAAAAGCATATGTGGGCAGCAAGAAAATTCTGGTGGGGGAGGGGGTGCAAGATTTTTTGAAGGACAAAAAATGGCCTTAAAAATGGTGGTATGGCAATAAAAACACCATTTTTTGACGTTTCTCATCAAGCACTCTCCATTGGCATCAAAAAATTGTGAAAAAAAGAAAAGAAATTTTCAAAAATTGAATTCTGGGGGGAGGGTATTTTGATTTCTGGGGGAGGGGTATTTGGTTTTTGGGAGGGTGCAAACCCCCTTTCCAAACCCCCACGCCCAGGTTTGATTAAAAGTGTTATCCAAGTGTAGCTCTTGTCAGCATAGTGCTTATCTAAATAAAACAAATAAAGATTTAATTTACTGCATCTCAGATATTTGCTTCAACTTATTGCGAGGAAATATTCCATTATCTTTGCAACAAAAGAGACAATTGAAACGTCATAAACAAGAAATTTGATACTTGGGCTCTAAAAAAGGAACTAATTTATTGATGACATGTAAAATTATTCAAAAAGGCAGATTTCTACCATTAATATTAGGTCCATTACTAAGCATCACCAGCAGTTTACTCGCAGATATTATTACCAGACAATGAAGTTTGCTAATAAGATGGTATTGGTTCCTCAAGATGTTTTTTTGAATCAGTCTAGTACCAAAAAATCCCCAATTCAAAAACAAATTGACAAGTTTTAAATTGAGCTTCAAAAGGTTTCAGATAGTAAAGAGAGTCCCAAACAACTAATTTCAATTGTACTCACAGCTATTTATTTGGTATTTAAACTCAGAGGCTGAAAGACGACAACCGCAGCCTTTAATTCTCAAGGAAGATGAAAAATAAGAGCCCAAGTGGTACAAATCAGTATTAAAAGATCTGCTGAGAAGTAAACAAAAAAAGGCAAAATTATTATTGTCGCATGTAAGACATAGTAATTTAATTAATATTAATGATAATGGTAAAATTGCGATCCAGGGGCAAACAATTCCTGATTCTCACATCATTGATTTAATTAACAATTTTAGTAGAGAACAAACAATTGTTGCAAAACCCCCATTGGCGCCTCGGAATTGTTTCAGGACATATTCCCTTAAATTACATTGGCCATCCAAATAGACAAAAAATGATTAATGATATTATGGAGTATGACAAATCACTAACAATACCACAGCAAGAAGAGTCAAGTGGTCTTAGGTGCAAAATTGATTTGGAAGGACCAGTAGCAAAGAGGATGGGAATTGAGGAACCAATTGAATGTAAGCCAAAATCCAAAAGAAAACAACATAGAATGAAAAGTAAACAACAACAACAACAAAAACTAACCATACCTGGATGGAAATGGCACTTCAAGCGCAAGTTTAAAGGTTCAGTACTGTCCTCAGTAAAGAGATTGCAGGAAGAAGCAATGCGTAAGCGCAAACTCAATTTATTGGAAAGACGTTTAGAAAAAAAGATTTAAACAAGTGCAAGTATGACATAAGCAAAAACTAGAATATTTGACAGCCGCAAGAAGTTTTGTACCAAAATGATTGGAGTACTCATCTTTGTACGCAGATGATGGGTAAGAATAATTATATAAAAGAAACAATGTAGCGAGAACAATTCATATTATTATCCAAAAGGAATAAAAAGCGGTTGTTTGAATCCATTTACAAAACTTGGACAATCCATCATCTTTCACCAGTGTTAAATTATTATACAATGCTGCAAGGAGGAAAGACCCCTTGGTCACGTTTGATCACATCAGGGGATAGCTTGCGTCGCAAGACACTTACACCTTACATGGACCAGCTTATCAAAAATTTAAGAAAAACAAAATTTATGCATTTGATATAGATCATTAATGGGAATTGGACCTGGCTGATATGACTTTGCTCAAAGATTACAATGATAATTTTAAATTCATTCTTACATGCATAGATGTAGTAAGTACACATGGGCGCGACCAATGAAAACCAAGTCTGGTACTAACGTAGTGAATGCATTAAAATGCATATTTATTGAGGGATGTAAACCATGGCGTACTTGCACTGACATGGGAAGAGAATTTCTCAATCAAGAATTTCAAAATGTACTCAAATTGGAGCGTATTGACTATTTTACATTCCAGAATAAAGATTTAAAATGTGCTATTGTGGAGAGATTTAATCATATGCTTAAGAATAGAATGTGCCGTTATTTTACTGAAAATGCGACCTATAAGTGGATCGACATTTTGGTTAAGTTGGTTCAAACTTACAACAATACTATTGATTGATCAATTAGAATGAGACCCATAGATGTAAATATTAACAACGTTCAACAGGTATTACATACGTTGTATGAAAAATTACATCACTGAAAGAAACCTGAACTGTCAATTGGCGATTATGTTTGCATTATCAAGTATCATCAAATATTTGACAAGAGCTACAAACCTCAATACACTGATGAAATTTATAAAATTTCTCACTTTATTAGCCATCAAATCAAGCCCATATATAAATTGATAGATTTAAGCAGAGAGGACATTGTTGGTACATTTTCTGAGCGAGAGCTGCAAAAAGTTGAATATATTGAGAATCATGCTTTGAGGATTGAAAATGTGTTAAAGGAGCGGTGATTGCAGGACGGTCGAGTTCAATTGTTGGTAAAGTGGTTTTCAATTGTTGGTGAAGTGGTTTAATGAATAGAGTATGATGAAAATGTTGAAAAGTTTATAATCCCTCTTTAAATTTTTATTGTTTGGAAATTTTAGGTTTTTTTGTGATAACTGCTCATTTATAGCCAAAACATTACAAAAAATTAAACAACACAAAACAAAAAAAGAAAAACCATCAAACATCCTAAAACAAAAAGGCTTGTAGAAATAAATGCATTTTATTACTTAGGTATGATGCTTGCACAATAATAAAAGCTGCACAATGACAAAAAAATCATGAAAACTTACAAAAAATTTAGAAAATTTCACTTTTAAACATTCATAGCAATGGTTTGCTTAGCTAATAATTCGATTTTGATAGTCTAGAAATTATGCATGGTACTTAAAATACACTGCGTACATACATGCTTAACTTGATCAATTTGATTGACCTGTTGAGCTTACCAAAAAGCTTATGATAACAATTTTTAGGATAATTCAGAACATTATTAGAAAAATCTTGAAGAATTTGAGTGTAATATAATTTTAAATTCGTTTTCATGAAATTTTCAAAATTATCCTAAATATAATAAATATGTCACATGGGGACCACACCTGGGCGTGGGGGGTATGCACCTCCCCCCAGAAACCAAAATACCCCACCCCTTAGAATTCAATTTTTGAAAACTTTTTTTCCGTTTTTCCACAATTTTTTGATGCTAATGGATAGTGCTTGATGAGAAAGGTCTAAAAATGGTGTTTTTATCGCCATACCACCATTTTTAGGGCATTTTTGGACCTTCAAAAAATCTTGCACACTTCAGAATTTTGGTGCTGCCCACATATGATGGGGACTGCTTTTTATTAACAAATCACATTTTTAGTTTTTATTAGGAAAAAACATTATGGAATTTTTATTATAAAAAAGCACATGAAAGACGTTCAGGCTTACCATGAAGGACTGACTTTAGGCTTCCAGGTTACCCTGGTAAAAGGCCAGCTCCTCCCATGAGTAAGTTGAATTGTCATCATAAGTTTGGTTGGTCAACTTCGACAAATCAATCAAGTCAAAAAATGTCATCCATTTCAGCACTTGCCCAAAATTCCCAAGATATGAGAGTCAGACCCTCAGTAATGCATACCGTAGTCATATATGCCGGAATTTCTTTATTCAAAATTAAATTCCAAAAGAAATTCTCAATGCAGACAATCACATTGGTGATGCTGTACATTTGGCGGCTGGTAAATTCTTTGGCATATAAATTTTGGCGTTTTCAGAAATCATAGGCCATAAATGGTAAGCAAGTGCTCATTTTGATGCTCTGTTATCAGATTAGGGCTGATCTTATAGAATTTCTATGTTTGAATGCAATTGTTCCACAAAAATTGAAATCCCAGCCAATAACTGTTGCTGTTGGACCATTTTCTTGTACAATAAGGGGTATATTAAAAACAAAATAGTTTTTTATATTTGGGGCAGAAAATTGCTTAGACATTAACATTACATATTAAGACATAATTATTTTGATTTTTACAATTAAGCTTTAACCTACTTAATTTTGAATGCATGAGAAGCAAAAAACATGATCTCACTTTTTACTACACTCTGTTTTGCCTGACCTTGTGCATAAATTCTAAGAATTTTCATTGACAGTAAGCCATGGGTTACGATAACTATATATCAGAAATATGCTATAATTGCAATCTGTCAGCTCATTGTTGAGGATAGTTTTAAAATGTATGACGGAAATTGTGTGTAACAGACTATAATAATTTGCATCCTGATTATTGAATAAATTAACAAACATATGGAAAAACACAATTTTGTGTATTTAATCATCAGATCTTGCATAAAAGTGAAAATTTAAAAATTAACAAATTTGATACATGAGTTATAATCAGGATTGGAATACATATAAATAATTAAGTACTCTATTATTTTATTTGTCAACAAAAATTTTTGATGTCTTAAAAGGCAAGCTGTTTCAAATTATAAAATAAATAAAAACTTGATTACAGAAAAACAATATTGTTTTGAAATATATTTTTCTGTTTAAATGACAAATCATACTAGATTTGAATAAAATCAATCAATTTGAGATATCAATGCAAAAACGATAACAAATTTTGTCAAAATTAATTCATGGGAATGTTGCCAAAACAAGAATGTCCAATGATACAAAAACTTAGGTGAAGTGAACCTGATTTAGCAAGACTATTTTATTGCAATAACTTAATGTCTCCATATTCATGACCAGAAAATTACAGAACTAATTATATTTAGTTTATGGTCAGTTGCAACAACTTTTAACAATGCATATGTGATAATGAATTTATCTGCATATAATTTAACTTTATTGTGTTTATGTATTAATCATTATCTTCTATGACCTTTTCCACTGAAATTTAGGTAATTTTTATTATTTGCAGTCAACCTCTGCAATTCTAACATTGCGTATATGCATTTACATAGTTTTATTTATTAATGTTTATGCATTGTCAATTTGTTGGATATGACCTTCAAATGACCAGCGGGCAAAATAACACACTGGCTCAACTTCAATGACCAGGTGGGCGTATTTAACTAGTGGGGCCATTATACCATAGCAGTCTCGGTTTAATGGGTAGGCCCATTATCCCGTGGCGGGCTATATTTTTAACAAGAGTCCATATGCAATACATTCACATTACTTGAACTCTAAATTTATTCAAGAATCTAGAGGTTATTGCACTATTCCCTGTTAATTGAATTGAATTTTTTGTCTAATTTTGTGGCTTTTGTATTCAATAATATTACTTTGGGAGGCTTTGTCTAATAAGCAGGTTCCACCACAGTCAAATACACAGGCTCGCTACATGATACACCCACCCCCACTTACCAAGATCTATGCCAACTAATAGTTCATCAACCACTATGTACAACACACGTAATATTACACACACAAAATGTACCAATGCTGTAGTAAAGTGAGTCAGGCCACAATGATGTAAGATAGGGTATCTTTCAACATTGCAGCCTAGAGTACCATCCCTTACTACTACAATTGGCGCCCAACTGAATGCCAAATTTTCTAAGTCATGAAAGATATGGAGCCTGATGGTGTGTATATGATCATCTGTGACAATCCTCACATTCCAGGGGTCTTATCAATTCATGTGACTTGATGCAAAGAGGTAGTAAGTAATAATGTCAAACAGTTAATCACTAATGCTTACAAAAGTCCAGAAAAGGTCCTTTTTTGGGATAGCATTAGTGTTTGCCGTAGTGATAGAATACTGTGTTTGTTTGATTTGAATGAGCTTGGGGAAATCCCACAAGCATTGCGAGCTTTGCTTCTTAACAAATCATTAACCACTCTTTGTTTTGACCTTGATAACAAAACGTCAGCTGCACTAGTCAATACTGACTGCTGGCTCAAAAATTACAAACTCACAATTAATCTTGCATCATTAATCAAGGTGGCCCAAGATCACCAGATGACTCCATTTTTTGTTAAAAACTACTGATCAATTTTGAGTCGCTTGCTTATTTTTTCTTCTCAAGTGCAGTCTCAAGGTACCTACACTCATTGTTAACTCCACACTTACAAGTGTGCTCTTTTCAGCACTTACATTCAATTTTAATGCCCTTCTTGAAGTCAGCTTTGACAAATTGTATTGTGCACTTCAGAAGTAAAACACTGGCATACAACTCCCTCTGCCTATCTTGTCAAATTCAAGAGTGGTGCACAAACTCTTCACAAGAACCATCAAATCAGTCAGAGCACCCTATCAATCTGACACCCAAGAAACTAGCCAAGTTAGCTCTCAAAGCTCAGCTAAATCACAAAAAGATAAGCAGTCTCATTATCAGCAACATCTTTTGTTAATTGAAAGCTCCTTTGACAACTACTACAAGGGAGAAAATCCAATGCTGCTAGTGCAGCATCTTCCAAAAAACAACAAGTATTAATGGAGCAACCGGCTTACCCAAATCAACCATCACCATTGCAGGAACCAGCATACTTGACTCCTTCATTGCCTGTGCAGGATGTGAGAACCAAGAATATTGCCCTACAGTTCCAATTGCTACAAAAGTCAGTGCAAGTCAAATTTCAAAAGCAGTCTGGTAGATCTCAAAGTAATTGTTGGACTGACTACAAAGAATTTTACAATGAATGCTTGTACGAGTTGCACAAGAGTTTTGTCATGGGTCAAGAAGAGATGCATGACAAGGAACAATGGCTCTTCAATTTCATACACATACGGGTAGAATCAAAGCTGAGAAATTTCAACGATTTTTGTCTGACAGCTGATTTAGGCTTGTTTTGCAAGGCAGTCATCAAGGACACTTTTGTCCATGCCCATATTGATAGAAAATAGCAACACGCTGCTGCTAATGCGATAAAAATGATACAAATGCTTAATTCACTAATGTATGCTAAATTTACTAATATGAGTATTTATGCTTTGTTTTTTGGGAGATTGGTTCCCACATTATCCACACAAGTAGCTGAAAAAATGTATCACTCAATTACCCTCTTTAAAGTTTATCTGGGGAGGACGCCAAATTTATCAGGTCGGATAGGCTGTAGTGAAGCATTATTTTAGTCTTGCAACACATTAACTATCAATACACACACACACACACACTTATAACATTATTACTTTTTATATGCAAACAACTTATAGCAAATTGTAACAGAAGTTTTTATAATTTTTTTGCTAAAAGTATGATTCTGATTCAGCTTTTGTAAGTTTATCGCAAATCTCTGATTTCTCAAATGATGCCAATAGTCAAATGCTAACTCACTTAAAGCTCACATGATAGAAATATTCAGAAAATAGAACACATTGAATACATTACTTTTAACAACCACACAAGATAGTGTAGATCTTTATCTATATGTGATCTGATGGACACTCATGATTTTGCGCTTCTTGCCCTCTCGTTTTAATCTTATAAAAATTACTGACTGTTTGCACTAAATTTAGTTTGGTTCAGTTGCTCACACACTCGTAGGGCTCCCCCACTTATAAATATTTTTACACAAGTTATTTGTATCTTAATGCTCATTCATTTATAATTCTTGCTAGCTGTCTGCTTTGATAATTAAACCAGCCACACTACAATCTTGACTGGCCTTACTTGGGAAAACCGTTTACAGCACTTCAGTTGTAACTATTACCCCTCTGGGGTACAATGGTTAATGATGCTAGCTAAGTTCACATGCACTAAATACAAGATTAAGTCATAAGCAAGCTGACGTCATTATACCCCGGAGTTGTGCATGATACAGTGGTACCTACATTTATTGGCTTTCTTCCCTTTTCCCAGCCCAAAATTAGCATATCCGGTGGGGCATCCATAAATCTGCCCATGGATCAGGATTAGGGGATAAACCAATTTTGTTACATTGTGCTAAAATTATGTACATATACATTGAATGACCGCTAAGCTTTCTGGACCCCCGGATCAGGATTAGGGAATTAATCAATTTTAAACATTGCGCTAAAATTATGTACATACACGTTTAATGACTGCTAAGCTATGCACCCCTTCTTGCCCCAAATTAGCATATCCAAAGGGCCTGGCATTTATAAACCCCCTACAATAGGATTATCGACTCTTTTACAATATTATGAAACGTTACGATGAAATTACTATACGGTTTCTTATTAATGATGAATATATGTAAATAACAGTGTTACAAGGGCAATGCTAATTTTACATTCTAAGTTATTGAATGAACTATTAAGAGCAAAGATAAATTAAAGAAACTGAAATTGAAACTTAATGAATGAAGGTTTCTGCGCACGTTGTTTTTACTATACAATGAATAATTTTGAGGTTTTTGAACTCCCCAGAAAGAACTGGAGAGATTCAGAACATGAGACATAGCTCATTAGAAAGAACAACAAATTTTCTAGCTAATTACTGAAGAAAATTTTAAAATATGACAGAAACTCACAGAATAATATCTGAAAACATCAAAAGCTACAGTATGACAGCCTTCCTGATGGCCATATTGAAAAACTGGAATTCTTTAGTAAATCAGACAAATAGGATATCATTTAAACGAGCTTGTTTTGGGCTTTCTAAAATCTGCTTAAACATCAAAAAATATGAAAAATAGCGCAAGTAAAATGCATACCTTGTGGAGGCAGCCATATTGAAAAAAATTGAATTGAAATTGCAGGAAGAACTATTGAGAAACACGAAAAACAAAAATGGGTGAAATTTAGAGCACAAAAATATCCAACTATTTTGCTATTTTCCAAAATATGAAATTTAATCTGTATACTGTAGGGACCAAGCAAAGTTTGAGCACTTTTTTGAGCCTAGCATACTGTGGATATAAGCTAGCTATACTGTTTTTGGCAAAATAGTTTCATTTTAAAATTGTCTATCTATAACATTTTATTTCATGAAAATCCGTTTAGTGGTTCTTGAGTCCATCTCAAAAAGCCTCACTCCACTGAAATGAGTTATTTGATGGTGAGCAGGTTCATCAGCTTTGACCGACTGTCAAACTGTAGGCATGTCACACCATAAAACATGGACTAATTTTTGAGCAAGCTGAATGAATTGTGATCATTTATTGTATTTATTCCTATAACAAATACCAGCGGATCAAAAGTTATACTCAAAAATGTACTCAAATTCTCAAATTGTGTGAAAACGACGTGTGCGGCCATGATTCACAAATCATGTACGTTTAACGAGCTATATAATTTACAGATAAAATCGGAAGATGCAATTTCTTTTTTAAGTCTTTATCCAGATTGTTTGCGAATAACCAAAATGCATGTTTCTTTTTTTTGCCTTACAAATTCTTGTATTCATTTTCTGCTCTCGCACCTTGTTTATATATAAATTTGACCTTGTTGTTCATAAAAGGCCAAAACAAATTGGCGTTCATGGCATTTTTTGTTGTCAACCTCCATGTCCAAAATTTTTATCATTAAATACAACATAAATCGTTAATAGTGGTGGTAAAATTGATTGCTAGTAGGACAGGGCCAGTTTCTTTGGTCAATCAAAAGCGATTCTGAATAGTTACACGAGCAGTAATAAATCTATATTGTTCCAATAATAGGGTAGACATGTAATATCAATTCCATTTCATTTTTAGATGCATTTTAATGCAAATTGAAGATTTTCTATTTTGGGGTTTTTCTGTGTATATGTGTAACCATAAATGCAACAAATGGTTAGGTATGTTATTGTTGAAACTTTATTGATACACTTTTTTTGCCCAATTCCAAGCACTTTTGAAGATAATTTGTGACTTTAATCCTTTTTAAAATCTTATTATATTTTTATAAGAAAATTTCTAATATGGAGATTAAAACCCTCCTATTGTGCTTATATTAGTTGAAATCATGTCAAAAAATTATCATTTGGATGAAAGAAAAAAATTTTAGACATGGAAAAAATTTATCATAGGGGCCAGGTAATATTAATATGATTATTAGCATAAATTAAAAAGTAGTACTCACATTATGACATATAATTGTTGTACTGCAAGTTACATACATTTTATAAATAAAGTGACAAGATTAAAATTTTGCAATCTAAACAACTTTCTCTTGCAACAAAAAATGGTTGTATACATGTAATTTATGCAGTTTTATATTAAATATCATTACTATCATCAATAAATTTAACTTTTAAGCAATTTGCAAAAGCAGCACACTAAATTAATTTTTGCCATAGTAAATCATGAGCAGTTTTTTTTTGAAAAAATGATACAAATTAAAATTATTCAAAATTAAGAAACTGAGATCAGCAGTTCAAAATTGTACAAATGTATGATTTTCAAAAATATTTAGGTAAAGTTATATGTGCATATATCATTCATGACGGAACATCATATTATTAAAAAAATTATAAGGAAATGAAGGAAACATTAACAAAAAATATTTATCAGCAAGCTATTCAGAAAAAGCGAGCAATAATTAAGTAATTGGAAGACTTACGTTTGCAACAATCTTGCAGAGTTAGAAAAATTCTTTTAAGTCCTGTATAAACATTTGTTCTCGATTACTTCTAAAAATTTAAACCGTAAGATATAGTCAGATAAGTAAACCTATAAACTAGAGGCAAACTGACTCACTTTCGAAAAAATTTTAGGGCAACTAGGTCATATTTTTTTAGGATTCTTTTTATGCAACTTGACTTGCATGAATTGAGGCACATATGAGTTTGCATATTAAATAAATATTTACTTATATACACCTCGCTTAACACTACACAAGTATGCTTTGCATATGTAAATGCAATTTTCTTTTTGTAAGTTATACAATTTTTGCACCAAAAGAAGTTGATAAGGGAGATAAGAAGATCAAAAGAAACTTAGATATTTGCAAAAACAATTTTAAGTCTTACTTAATTACTGTTTTAAGCTTGCCAAGATCAAAAAGAGAACATGCAATTTTGGTCCAAAAAAACTTTTATAGGTCACACAAAAAACCCTAAAACATACTGAGCTAAGGCCACAGTTCTTAATGCATGTTGCATAAAATAAGACAGATAAGAAGATAAAAAACTGACTTGAGTGCTGAAAAAATTTTAGAGGGTTGCTTGATTACTCTTTTGAGCTTACCAAAATTGAAAAAGAATATGCGATCTGACAAAAAAAGTTTTATAGGTCACACTTATAAGTTTTGACCAAGAAAGATAAGAAAGTCAAAAAATTAATGTAAATATGTTATCAATTTTTTGGCTTTAATGTATATGACTTGCATAAGTAAAAAAGATGAGCAAAGCAAAAAATGATGTATTTAGAAAAATTCAGTGTTGTTAGATGTGCTTAACCTTGTTGGAATATAAACAGATGCCAAATCAAAAAACAGTTTTTGGGGTCAGGACCATACATGGGCAGCAAGAAAATTCTGGGGAGGGGAATGCAAGATTTTTTTGAAGGTCAAAAAATGGCCTTAAAAATGGTGGTATGGCAATAAAAACACCATTTTTCGATCATAAAAACACCCACTATCCATTGGCATCAAAAAAATTGCGAAAAAAAACACAAAAAAATTTTCAAAAATTGAATTCTGGGGGTATTCTGATTTCTGGGGGGTATTTCGGTTTCTGGAGGAGAGATGCATACCCCCAAAGCCCCCACGCCCAGGTGTGGTCAGGTCTTTTTTGGGGCAACAAAAGATAAGAAAAAATTAGCGTACATACATATTAGGGTTACTTGATTACTCTCTTAAGCTTACCAAAATTAAAAAAGAACACACAATTTGACAAAAAAGTTTTATAGGTCAAGCTTATTAGTTTTTTTATTACCCTAAGTAAAGAGATTGAAGAAAGAAACAATGCATAAGCGCAAACTCAATTTACCAGAAAGACATTTAGAATAAAGATTCAAATGAGAGCAAGTAGGTCAAAAGCAAAAACTAGAATATTTGACAGCCACAAGAAGTTCAGTACCAAAATGATTAAGGTATTCATCTTTGTACTCAGATGACAGGTAAAAATAATTATATAAAAGAAGTGATGCAACAAGAATGATCTATATTATTATCCAAAATATATAAAAGGCAGTTGTATGAATCCATTCACAAAAACTTGGATGATCCATCATTTTTTCGCCAGTGTTAAATTATTATGCCATGCTGCAAGGAGGAAAGACCCCTGATTTAAGGTTAGATCAAGTGAGGGAATGGCTTGCACCATAGGTGGGCAGCACCCAAATTCTGGGGTGGGGGTGAAATCCGCCCATCAAGAAAATTTTGTATACAACAAAAATTAGACTATAAGCTGATGCAGGATGTTTTTAGCCTTAAATTTTTGTAAGATGTGCATACATGTATGTATGTATGTACAATCATCTAATTTGCTTGTTTTTGTATTAAACTTGGCTTTGCTGATATTTCTGTACTTTCAATCGTAAGTACACTACCTACCTACACAGGTACATTAGATTATGTACATATACATATGTACGTAAGTACATGCAAAAAATATTTGGAAATCATTAGATGAATGAAATTTTCCTTCACACAAACAACAAAATAGGACCCAGTTTTTCCGACTGAATAAAATGACAGCACAGCATGCTGTAAAGAGACTGTTCATTAGTCAATAATTGTATTTTGAGCCCAAAGTCCCAAGAAATTGTACAAATTGCACTTTTTAGCCTATGTGAATTGAATGATTAGAAAATTGCAAAAACTGTCAAAATCAAAACAGAGCGGAACCTTGATTGATACATAGGTATGTTGTACACATATTGTATTATTACTAACAATATGTTTATACTCAATAGTGATTGATTCTGTTGTGGTGCGTACAAATCTAAATATTTGTTAATTTACTTGCTCATTAAAAATGCATGTAGGTAATGTACCTAAACATACACATGCTGTTTCTCCAAAAACCATACAAAGTTTACATGTATACTCGTAAGATTAAAATTGTATTGGCGGCTATCTAGATAAAATTGTACATTAGTGTGCAAAGGTTTACATAAAAGAAAAAATGTCAAAAATGCACATCAATGACAGCTCTATTTAAGCATGTAACAACAATTGCAGAAGTTTAAAGTTCACGCTTATTGAGGAATGGTTGACAAAATAGACGGAAAGATGCAATAACAAATGTTGTAAGAGCAAATGTAAGCTAGGAAGGGCCAAAGGAAAAGCTTTGGGCAACAAAATTTCGATTCATGGAAGAAAAACTATTCTTTATGTTTGTTTCTCATTAAAAATGTCATTTCAAACCAGTAATACAGCTTTTGCACACTTTTGCACAATCGTGTAGCTAGCTTAAATCATTATCCTCTGTGATTCTTTTTGAGATCAGTAGTTGTTTAAAGGCATCATCAGAATCTATGTGTGGTCTAGTATGAGGATTACCTTACCCAAAAAGTAATGGCATTTGACATCTTACTACTACTGTTTCACAAAACCTTGGGCACAAAAATCAATTTTTAGCGACCTAGGGCCGCATTTTCAAAGGCGTACTAGTTTAGCACAGTGCTAAGATAAGTACACTGTTTAGCACGTGCTAGCTGATCCCCAATAAGTCTGCCAATTTAGTTAGTACATAAGTAGTTAAGCAGGTCCCCCTAGGTAGCAACACAAAGTATAGCCAGTGCTTAAGCATAGGCTATGTTGAAGCATAGTCCTGTGTTGAAACATAGGCTACATGTTTTGTGGTGCTACCTAGGGGATGACGTCAGTGATGACGTCACAGGGTGGATACCCCCAACTATAGGTATACTGGAGACTATTTTAAATCTGCGGATCAAGTCAACCAGGTATACTTTACACTACAGCAAGAATACCTATTTAATGCAGGGGGATATACGAAAAATGGGGGAATCTATCAGAATTTTTATTTTTGGGGGATAACTATGAACACCGCTTATCATACTAAATGCGTACAATATTCTAACTTTGGTATCACTTGACCACTTTACACTTTACACTCGAGTAGTTTACACCATATCATAAAAACGCTATAAATCACGAACCAATGACCGGATTGAGCTGAAATGTTCAGAATGTAAAGACTACATGCCAAAAATAATGTATATGGAAAATCGTGTACCGGCTTACTGTAGCTATGTTATAACACGTATTTTTTGAACCAATGGCCGGATTGAGCTGAAATGTTCAGAATGTGAAGACTACATGCCAAAAATAACGTATATGGAAAACCGTGTACCGGCTTACTGTAGCTATGTTATAACACGTATTTTTTGAACCAATGGCCGGATTGAGCTGAAATTTGAGAAACAGCATATACACGAGATCACAAATTCTTCACACATTGTCTTACTGTAGGTATACTGTAGCTTTCTGGATTTCCTATATCTCACAAACTAACAGTCAAATAAAGCTGAAATTCAATAAATTAGATGTATATGAGTCAAAAATAACGTACGCAGAATATAGTGGATGGGGTTACTGTAGGTATGCTACAACACGTATCTTTTAATTCGCCGAGCTGGAAATTTGAGAGAATTAACAAACACGATAGAACAGGGCACAAGGACTACTATAGGCAACATTTAGTAACCCATAGTGAGGAAAAGGTGGTTGTGAAAAAGGTTACAAAGGGTCCACAGTCTCGCACAGATCTCCATTAACCTAAAGCTAGAGGATCACTCTGTAGACTGCAGATCTTTTGTATGAACACACTGAAAACGTGCATAATACTTAATAAGTTTATGAGACAATAAAACATGAAGATACGGGTTTAACGAAAAAATCAGATATATTTTGTAAAATTTGGAAATTATTTTGTAAAATTTGGAAAATTTTTCGTAAAATTTGGAAACTTTTTTGTAAAATTTGGAAACTTTTTTGTAAAATTTGGAAACTTTTTTGTAAAATTTGGAAATTATTTTGTAAAATTTGGAAATTTATTTTGGATAAAATTTGGAAACTTTTTTGTAGAATTTGGAAATCATTTTGTAAAATTTGGAAATTATTTTGTAAAGATTGGAAATTTCAAAAAAAAACAAAAGTGTTTACAGTTTGACTACCGTGGAAACCCATGAGTCAAATTTTGATGGGTACCCCCTCCAGTGGACCAGATATTCGGTCTTATTATTCCTCCGACGCGTATTTAGAATTTTATCAACAATCAAAAGCTCACCTTTCTTTACATGGATTTTTTGAAGTTCCGGCTCATAAAAGACACCCTCCAATGTCTCACCCATTTGATCTTGCAGAGTGTAAACAGGCGGTGTTCTTGCATATTTTTCTTTAATTGTGAACCACTCTTCTGTCCAATTAGGCCAAAAGCCTTTTTCAAATGCGCGTTTTACTTTACTTATTCGTACGTTATCTCCAACATCAAATTTAAATATAATAGGTTGTCTAATGGTTCGAAATACTTTATTCAGAATTTCCTGCTCATTTTCTTCATCCACATTTGCCGGAAATGTCCCTATAGTTCGATGGTACGAATTATTATAATTTTCCAACAAATCAGCCAAAACGTCAATGTACCTATATGTATTTTTGGCTGTAAAATATCTCCACATTTTTTCCTTTAGAGTGCGGTTAAAACGTTCTACAACACTAGCTTTTAGTTCACTTTTGGTTGTGAAAAAGTGGATATCCTGAGTTTTTAGAAAATTTTGAACTTCTTTGTTGATAAATTCTTTTCCTGCATCTGTCTGCAATTTATATGGCATTCGACCAGTTCTAAAAATTTCCTGGAATGCTTCTAGAACCGCTTTTGAAGTTTTGCTTCTGAGTGGCAAAGACCATGCGTATTTTGAAAACAAATCGATACAATTTAGTAAAAATTTATACCCACCATTGAATTTGCTCAATGACTGCAAATCAACAAGATCAGCCTGCCATTGCTCATCGATACCACTTACTAGAACTTTATTGTGTGTGAAATGCTTTTTGGCTGGTTTATGTAATGTATATGTGGGCTGCTTAGCCAGCCATGCTTTCACTTGCAAAAGTTTTAAATTCGGTAACACTTTTTTGCTTCTTTTGTATAACTGATTTGCCCCAGAATAACCAGTCTTGCTATTATAATACAAGTTTTTCAATGTTCTATCCATTTTGGTTATATTAAATTAATGGATTGACAATACTTATAGATGAATGAGCAGGATTTTTTTGGTTTTATATTTTTATTATTTTTTTGTTTTTTTTTCAATTTTCAATCATAAATAATACTTAATAATTCAATTTTTCCTTTTCTTTCTCCAAATCTTGGGCTATATATCGCCTTATAACGCTGTTTCCTGCATCCTGAGACGCTCGGTTATATTCTATACATCTTGGACACATTTGTACAGTAAAATATGTACGCCCTGAATTCGTTTCAAAACAATCTTTTTCCGAACTGGCTCTTTGACAATAAAAACATAATTGAATCATGAGAGGAAACATCGGCCGTTCTAAGTTTCGCCCACAAAGAGCTATTGGCGGTCTAATCGACCTGCCATACGGCTTCCTTTCCTCATCACTAAAAGGATATTTCTTAATTTCATGCACTTCCTCCATCTTCGAAAGGATTCCTAATATTTGGGAACGCTACTCATATTTATAGACTTAGTTTATAAATATTAAAACAAATTACAAAAAGTAAATGCAATCATTAAAAATGCTTTTTGAGCATCCTTTCACGTGTATAGTTTCTGGACCAACAAAGTCCGGGAAGACATCCTTCATTCAACAAATAATTCAAAATAGAGAAAGGCTCATAAATACTAAAATATCAAAAATTTGGTGGTGTTATACAGAGAATCAACCACTCTACCAAAAAGTAAAAAACGTCACATTTGTAGAAGGTTTTCCAGATTTTAATCGCATTAAGCAATATAGTCCAACACCACAGTTAGTGGTGTTGGATGATTTAATGCAAGAAAGCAAAGGCAAGCCACAGTTAATTCAGCTCTTCACTCGTGGTTGTCATCATTGGAATGTCAGCCTTATTCATGTTGTTCACAATTTATTTTTTGATGGTCTTCGAACTTCGCGAGTGAATTCAGATTATATAGTGCTGCTTAAAAATCCAAGTGATAAACTGCAAGCACAGGTTTTAGCACGCCAGCTTTATCCTTCGAATTCAAAATATTTCTTAGAAGCCTTTATTGATGCAACTAGTCAGCCCCATGGTTACCTTTTGATCGATTTGACACAAAATGCTAATGATCTATATAGGCTAAAAACAGACATTTTCAGTACCCATCCAACTGTTTATATCCCAAAATCTATAAATAATAATAATGCAAGAGATAATTGAAAAGAAATGGCTCCAAATCGTCTCAAACGCAACATTGGCTGCTTACATTTATTAAATACAGCTAAGCAAGCTCAGAGGGATGCTATTATAAATACGGCTAGTAAGGATCAAATTTTATGTGTTTGTGACTGTGCGCGTAATTTTTTGAAGGGTAATATTCCATTTTCCGATCAAGAGATTCGAAAATTACTACGATATCAAAAGCAAATAAGGTACTTGGGTAATAATAAAAAGGCATCAACAAAGGAAAGGAAAAACGTCATCATTCAAAACGGTGGTTTTTTACCCTTCTTACTTACTCCGATTCTTTCAGTAGTTGGTAGTTTGATAGCAGATGCAATAATTGGGAAAAAATGAAGCATACTGAAAAAACGATTCTCGTCCCAGCTGATATAACTGAGCGTTCTAAGCCAATAGACGCAGTGTTTAATTCACTGAACAATGAAATGGAAAAGATTCTCAAGAGCAAAAATATACCAAGTGAAATAAAATTAGTCAAATATAATAAAGTTTTACAGACATTTAGTAGATTACAAGAGAAGAGACGGCAACCTTATGAATTGAATATAGTAGAAAATACAGGCGAGGGAGTCAGTGATGACGAAATATTGGCAGATATTCCTAAAACGCATTTGCAAGTTGCAGAAAGATTTCTAAATGATATGCGCAAAAATCCTAATATTGAAATAGAGTCCAATGGTGAACTGGTAATTAACGGACAAAAGATTTATGGCTCTAATGTTGTTGATTTGGTGCATCAGTTTTCTCGAGACCAAAGAATTAGTGGACTTCCAGGTACAAAAGAGTTGTCAGTCATACTTGATCGTTCCAATATACCTCTTAAAAACGTTGGCAATAAAAAACTTAGACACTCTTTTGCAACAGCACGGACTGATGCAAATTTCAATTGGGATGAAAGTCTATAAATATTAATTAATACATCATAAAATAAGAAGAATTATAAAAATGCATGTTAAATTCAATCCGGACGATTTTAATCTGTGGTTAGAGTACTATAGTGGGCAGGCCGCCCAAACAGGCTATGGACTGGAAGGATTTCGAGGGACTCCATACCAACGAGGTGGCGGCTTAGGCAGTTTTTTCCGGTCTTTGTTTAGAATGGCTGTTCCAGTTTTGAAATCTATAGGGAGAAATGTTGGAAAACACGCCCTAGTTGCAGGGGCAAATATTGCAACGGATGTTGCCCAAGGGAAACCGCTTTTTCGGTCAACTAAGGAACATTCAAAACGAGAAGCATCGCAACTTTTCGATGAAGCCTCTAAAGCTCTACAACAACAATCTGGCGAGGGTTTGGGTAGTCGGCTAAAGTCTATAAATATGAATACAAACGATTCATTTACAAGGTTAATGACAAAACATGGCTCTAATAGACGCCAAATCAATTCCGAGTACTAAAACTGAGTTGGATCTTTTTACAGTTCCCCCAACTCAGGTTGTTATAAAACGGGGATTTTGGGATGAAATTCAACCAATGCATCCGATCACAAATGAGGGACCATATGAATTTCGAATACCAGCCGATCCACATTACTTACAATTGAATAAAAATTACATTTATATGACTTTTAGGATTAAACAACCAGTTGTGGCGGCAGCGGCAGCAGTACCCGACTATGCACCTATCAATTTGATTGGAAAAACGTTCTTTAGACAAGTAAAGTGTTTTTTGGGCGGGCAATTAGTTTTTGACAGTTCTGATAAATACGCATATAGGGCATATTTTGAAACAGAATTAAATTATGGGTTTGATGCAAAAAAGTCTCATTTACAGTCAGCTTTATATTTTCGCGAACATGGAAAAAATGTTGATACTAAAGACAATGAGGGGTTTAAAGAGAGAGCGACATATTTCAAAAGTGATAAAATTGTGGAAGTTTCGGCTCCTCTTCACATTGATTTTTTTCTCCAGGACAGATATTTGTTGAATTTTACCGACCTAAGGCTAGAATTACATAGAAACAGTAATAACTTTGTTCTACAATGCTTTGAGGATGTTAATTTAGAGCTAGAAATCTTACAAATGAAGTTTTTCATACGCAAAGTAGAAGTTTTAGATAGCTTAAATTTAGCTCTAGAGCAAACCTTATTGTCGTACACGGCAAAGTATCCTATACGACGGATATCAATGACGAACCTACACATTTCAAATCCATCCAGAGAAACACCTAATTATACACTATTCACAGGACAACTTCCTCGACGTATAGTTTTTGCATGTGTTGAGGGTAGCGCCTATAGAGGCGTACTCTCTAAATCACCCTTCAATTTCAAGCCTTTTGGTATTAATGATGTCAGAGTGACTTGTGGTGGACAAACATTCCCTACCCAGCCATTCAATATTTCTTTCAAAAATGATAAATATCTACAAGTTTTTAATAATATGTATGAAGCACTCGATATTGGAAAAGATAACAGAAGTAATTTTATTAGCAGGGAAGATTTTAGAACGAGTCATTGTTTTTTTGTTTTCGATCTTACTCCAGACGAAGACGATAGCGGGCATTGGGATTTAGTCCGAGAAGGGACAACTAGTATTTATGTAAGATTTGAAGGTAATTTACCCGATACAGGAGTGGAAATAATTGTTTATGCTGAATTTGACAATTTAATCTTGGTCGATAAAAATCGTAACACTTTTTATGATTATAACGCTTAAGAGATGAATACTATAGAAGTGTTAAACATTTTGAAGTTTTACTTAAAGAATAGATTTTTTGGAGTTTTTCCTCTAGATCTCGTTCCACCGATAACAAAATATCCCACCGCTTTAATAGTAAACCTAGATACTAGCAACAAGCCAGGCTCCCACTGGGTTGCATTGTATTTTGACATTGATGGGCACTGTGATTACTTTGATAGTTATGGTTATGAACCGACTGAGCTCAAACAATATATAAAGGATAATTCAGGAACGTATACGTATAATAATGTACAGATTCAAACATGTCTTATGACTAGCTGTGGCCATATGTGTATATATTTTTTAGTATGGCGCGCCAAAGGCATATCATTCAAGAACATTGTACTGTCTATGTATCACACAGAAATTTATGAAAATTTCAAAAATTTATAAATAATAGAATGTATTGTAATAATCAAAAATTGAAAAATGGCAAAACAATTTTATATTATATTACCGAGCAATTCGGATCCACTTAATACAGCATCTAGTTTTGTGACTAAACTACCTCGTCAAATAAATTTAACAGGCGAGTGGGAAGTTGGTCTAGCAGAAGTAATTTATGCAAATACTTGGCATAATGTTGCAAAAGAACAAAACTTTTTGCAATTTTTTGATTTGAAGAACAAAGTTAGGTCAAAAATGATTATCCCTCCTAGTAGATATCAAACAATTGATGAGTTATTGAAAATACTTAATAAAGCAATTGCAATGGCTGGTTCTAATGAAAAAAGTGATTATGTATCTCATTTGAAATTTCAATACAGTGAAATAAGAAAGTATTGTCATATGGTGGTCAATACAAAATACATACGAAGTGTAAAATTGAGTCCACATTTATTATACATGTTAGGCTTCTCTGAAAGTCAGTTCAATAATATAGACTATAATATTGAAGATGCAGAGAAAATTACAGTAGCTGATCATTCTCCAGACATGTTAGGTGGAATGCATAATTTTTACATTTACTGTGACATTGTAGAACCGCAAATAGTCGGTAATGTATTTGCACAGCTGCTACAGGTTGTAAATATTGAGGGAAAATATTTGGATATAATAAATCATTCATATATAAGTCCACATTATATACCCGTTTTGAAGAAATCTTTTAACACTATTGATATCAGTGTAAAAACGGATCAAGACCAGCTAGTCCCATTTGAATTTGGAAAAACTATAACCAAACTGCATTTTAGAAAATTATAAATACTGATGTTCAAAGAAAAAATAAAACAATAATGATTCTTCTATTATTTTTGACAGCCTTACATACTGTGTATGGGGAAAATTGTACATTCGATGGAAATTACACAGTTTGTGACAAAATTAATAATTATGGATATTTATCACAGAGTGTTGAATCAGTTATTCTTAGAGATAGCTGCAATCTCCAGGTTTCTGACTGGAAAGAGCTGACTGAAAAGTACCCCAAATTAGGATCAATAAAGTTTTTGCCTTATTGTACTAATTGTTTGAAAATTGATGAAAACTTTAAAGGCATCAAAATTGAGGGTCGTTGTATAGAAAATATTATGAAATGTGAAGAAAGAAGTGATTTAGGTATTATTACAAATGAAATAGCGGGTTGTATTGCACTGCTGATTACATTCACTCTTCTGTATGTTATTCGTTTCATCAAAGCTGAAATATTGGAAAGGAAAAATCAAGGCATTGTGTCTCATGTATAGTCTTGGCCAATGAGAAAAAAGTAGTAAGGGGGTTGAAATACGGTTATATAAGTGTGATGTAAAGAAAGGTGAGCTTTTGATTGTTGATAAAATTCTAAATACGCGTCGGAGGAATAATAAGACCGAATATCTGGTCCACTGGAGGGGGTACCCATCAAAATTTGACTCATGGGTTTCCACGGTAGTCAAACTGTAAATACTTTTGTTTTTTTTTTGAAATTTCCAATCTTTACAAAATAATTTCCAAATTTTACAAAATAATTTCCAAATTCTACAAAAAAAGTTTCCAAATTTTACAAAAAAATTTCCAAATTTTACAAAATAATTTCCAAATTTTACAAAAAAGTTTCCAAATTCTACAAAACACCTATACTTAACCATATACAAAAGTTTCCAAATTTTACAAAAAAGTTTCCAAATTTTACAAAAAAGTTTCCAAATTTTACAAAAAAGTTTCCAAATTTTACAAAGAAATTTTCCAAATTTTACAAAATAATTTCCAAATTTTACAAAAAATGTCTGATTTTTTTCGTTAAACCCGTATCTTCATGTTTTATTGTCTCATAACCTTATTAAGTATTATGCACGTTTTCAGTGTGTTCATACAAAAGATCTGCAGTCTACAGAGTGATCCTCTAGCTTTAGGTTGGGGGAGATCTGTGCGAGACTGTGGACCCTTTGTAACCTTTTTCACAACCACCTTTTCCTCACTATGGGTTACTAAATGTTGCCTATAGTAGTCCTTGTGCCCTGTTCTATCGTGTTTGTTAATTCTCTCAAATTTCCAGCTCGGCAAATTAAAAGATACGTGTTGTAGCATACCTACAGTAACCCCATCCACTATATTTTGCGTACGTTATTTTTGACTCATATACATCTAATTTATTGAATTTCAGCTTTATTTGACTGTTAGTTTGTGAGATATAGGAAATCCAGAAAGCTACAGTATACCTACAGTAAGACAATGTGTGAAGAATTTGTGTCTTGCGTGTATGCTGTTTCTCAAATTTCAGCTCAATCCGGCCATTGGTTCAAAAAATACGTGTTATGACATAGCTACAGTAAGCCGGTACACGAATTTTCCATATACGTTATTTTTGGCATGTAGTCTTTACATTCTGAACATTTCAGCTCAATCCGGCCATTGGTTCAAAAAATACGTGTTATAACATAGCTACAGTAAGCCGGTACACGATTTTCCATACACAATATTTTTGGCATGTAGTGTTTACATTCTGAACATTTCAGCTCAATCCGGTCATTGGTTCATGATTTATAGCGTTTTTATGATATGGTGTAAACTACTCGAGTGTAAAGTGTAAAGTGGTCAGGTGATACCCAAGTTAGAATATTGTACGCATTTAGTATGATAAGCGGTGTTCATAGTTATCCCCCAAAAATGAAAATTCTGATAGATTCCCCCATTTTTCGTATATCCCCTGCATTAAACAGGTACTCTTGCTGTAGTGTAAAGTATACCTGGTTGACTTGATCCGCAGATTTAAAATAGTCTCCAGTATACCTATAGTTGAGGATACCCACCCTGTGACGTCATCACTGACGTCATCCCCTAGATAGCACCACAAAACATGTAGCCTATGTTTCAACACTGGACTATGCTTAAACATAGCCTATGCTTAAGCACAAGGCCATACTTTGTGTTGCGCCCTAGGGGGACAGGCTTAACTACTTAAGTACTAGAATCAGTGTGCCGTTTTTGAAGACGTGCTAGTGCTAGACTAGGTAGCACATACTAAAATTTATTGAACACGGGCTAAAGTAAGTAAATCAATTTTTCTGTTTTTCTTTACTGCACATTTTTGTATTCTGTTCACAATTTTTATTCCTCAGCTGCTAAATTGAAATATTTAATATTGAGAACTACGTATGAACGTAATAAAATATTAGTTGCCAATAGATTTTAGGCCAAAACTCAAGCCTTGAAAGTCAAATTTTTAAGGTGATTGAAGGCTATTATCTTGTTTTACTGGTCTTTTTTGAGTCATCTTCTTTATTTTAAAGTTAGGTATTGATATTAAATCATGTCTGGAAGTGTAAAATTGACGTTGTGGGTTAGGGAAAATGTGCAATGTAGGTGTCTGGTAGATATTATCTACATATGATAATGATATTACTGACTATGATATCATCTATTTCTAATGTACAGTTTTTATGTTATAATTATTGACTTTTTAGTTCCTTGCATTCAAATTCTTCCTGTGTTTCTGGTGACAAGGGATTGTTACATTTTGATGATCCAAGGCAAGTATGGCGCAATAAATTGATTATGTTGCGACAATTTGGTTGATTAAAGCAATATCGTAATCTAAATTTGACATCATTATAATTTTTGATAGGATCAGTTTGGGATAAATATCTATTATTCATAGCAATATCCTGATCAAGAGCATATTGTCCTCAGATATATCAAACACTTCAAGAAGATCCAGTTTTACACACTAAACAGATTTAGCACTTGTTTTAGACCAAGGGGTACCCAGAACTAAATTGCTGTACTAAAATGACCAATTAAACCCTTGTACACCCGACCGTGTGATCGCCGGTTATGTTTTTTGCGTTTATTTCAGCGTGTATTGAACTTTGTGCCCTCAAATTTCGTCTAGCTCTTTTTTTATGCATTTTACGTTATTTAGCATGTCACTTTTTCCCGAAAATCTTCCCCTTGGTCAGAATTAGCTAATTCGCTGCAAGACCCAGGTAGGTTTTGTCGTTTATTGCGCTGGCAACTCTTGTAATCTTTACTGTATAGCTGCAATGAAGAGGAGACTGCTGGCTGGAGTGGTGTAGTACCGCGGTTCGTATGGTGTGCTATATTGGTTGCTTCTCGCAGTTAGTAGAGAGACGTCGTTGAATTATTACTTATGTGAATAAGCCAAAGTAACAGTCTTCCGCCTAATCTTTCGTTAGCAAATTCTCAGATTCTGTCGCTAAAATGCTATTTTATGGAGTTTTTATGCCTATATACTGAATTTGCAGCTCTACTTGCTATCTCATCAAATTTTCAGCCTGACCTACTGGTACGGAACGTAAGTATGTAGATTGCTAGTATTTTAGTTTTTAGAAAACCAAAAAAAATCATGAAAAGTTGAGTAAAGTCGTTTCTTTGAACGAGCATCTTATTTTCTAGATGTGTAGGAGTAGGCCGTCGGTGAAAAATTTTCAAAAAAAAGATAACGAGTGATTATTATATTAGGTTAGGTATTTAGGCTAGACTACGTAATAGTGGTAGGTTGCAAATCGTCAGAATGACCGTGAGCGTTCAAACAGTGTGGTAAAACAGGGTTTTTCTACCTTTGGTAGTGTATTTTAGCTAATTTCTATGCTTCTGACGTCGAAAATTACTGAAACTTGTCTCAGAACGCGAAATATTTGACATTTTTTCATTCTAAATGCAATTTCTGCCATTACAAAGATAAGTATTTAAGACAGACAATTACTCATTTCGGAGAATGCCGAAAATTTTTGGAATTTTGCACATTTTTACAGTTTTTGTCTTCCCAAAAATCTTTGTACATGTACAAAGACGGTCCCGAAAGGTCATTGTACATCGGAAAAAATCCTTGCCGACCTACTAAAAAAAACCGTGGGGGAACACACGACCAAAATTTTTTGAAGACCAAACACTGGCGTAGCCAGTGGGGGGGGGGCGGGGAAGGGGAGAATTCCCCTCACCTGGGGAAAATTTCGACATGTTCAAGCACTGAGCAATATGGTTGTATGATGCTGTTTAGCAACGTAAAATCGAAAAATTCGGCGCTTCGCGCGATTTCTTCTATCTTTTGGCTGTTCCTATCGCTTTATTACAGGAAAAGTAAAAAAATTAGCGCTTTGTGCGCACTATAAGCATTTTCCCGTCAAACACGAAAAAAATGTTTTTTAAATAAATTTTGTTATTGCTTGAATAGTGGAGGATCATGTGAAAAGCCAAAATAACACGTTATTTAACGGCCCAGCCCGTTTTTATATGTTGTTTAGGAGAAAAACAATCTTTTGGGATTCCCCCTGGCGAAAATCCTGGCTACGCCTATGCCAAAGGATAAAAGATAATAAAAGGTAATAATACACTGCCTGCACGCTTTGGCTTTAATTACTTTACTTACCAGCTCACTTTTTTGCATTATTTTTTGCATTTATTGACAATTCTTTTCCTAAAATTGCTCATTTAATTATTCTTTGCATAATTGTATTGGTATTTGTTGTAACGTGTCTTGTCCATGTAATGCAGCCAATAAACTATTCTATTCTGTAAAAAAGATGTTTTAAGTCCCATAAAGCTGCACAATTTGTGAATTTTGCTACCCAGATTTCTTAAATTTAATCTAAGGGCCTCTCTCTTGTAGGTTTGGGGTGGTGATGCGCTCGAGAGCCCCGAGCGGGTTCGGCCAGAACCCTAGAAACTTGTCAAAAGAAGCACCTCAAAGTTGAATCGCAACATTAAAAGTTTCATAAAATCGGCCTAATTTTTATTCTGAAATCAGTCTAAAAGTAGTCAAACTTCATCACTAAAATTCTTTATCATCGCCAAAAATGTCTGTCGTTCTCGCTTCTTGTACCTACAGATCTCCATTTTCTCCATAAAACCTGCAAAAAAACCGAAGACAGATGCAAAATAAGCTTTAGTTGGTATAAAGATTGAATATCTTTTAAGGCCCGTTTCTTAGATAGATAGCAGTTAATAATTATGAAAGTTTTTGCGATTTTGGCCTAAAAAAGCAAGTGGGGAGACAAGGAAAGGGTCATTCTCTTCCGACTCATAATTTATTCTGTATTTTTGTTGTCATTGAATTGCTAGCCAGCACAATTATAATTCTAGGCAAAGTACCACTGCTAGCCCACAATGTCAGCTGCTCCTCAAAAATTCGGAGTTGAAGAAGCACTATCTCGTTTATTTAACAATGATGAGACAGAGGACAGTGTATCTTCCGAATCGGAGTCTGACAATGCTAGCGACGAAGATCAGAATGCCGGAGTTTCCTGTCGAAAACTTTTGAAAGAGATCACTGACAAAGATGTAAGCTTTTTTTCATTAAACTTGTTCCTGTTTTTAGTTTTTTACTTTTATTTTTAGTTCTATTTTAATGTATGAAATTTAGCACAGGCATGTATAAGAGCTCAAAATTTTGGGTATGGGTGAATGGCCCCCAATTCTATGCCAAAATTGGCCAAAAACAGGAATTGCCACAAACGCAAGTTTTCGCTTAAGACGTAGGTGGATAGAAACTTTCCGACTCAGGGTATATGTATGGATTGAATACCAATGTTTTGGGGTTGGTGCTCTCCATTTCTGTATTTTTTGGTGTTAAAAACGAAATAATGCAGTCAAAATAAACTAATAATGCTTTTAAAATGGAATATTACCGAAAATGCATTTTGTAAGCTATTTTGTTTGTTTTTGTCGTTTAACTAGCAAAAAATGTGAACACTAAATTTACTGTTTGGGGTTTTTGGGATTTTACGCCCCCCCCCTTCTGTTGACCCTGACCTTGTTCATCTGTGGGTTGGAAAATTTCGAAAATTTTGCACTTCTTTTCGTCAGTAATAATTCTGCCTACCAAAAGACAGCAAAAAATGGTACTTTAAACATGATGAACGAATCTTTGGACAGTTTTGACATTTTTAGGAAAATTTGAGTTCCGCTCCCCTGTCAGAAAATCCTAGATCCGCCACTGTTTTTCGGGAGTATTCTTGACATTGTTAGGAAAGGCAGAGATACTATCGCTTTTAAGGAAATTCTGAATCCCTCATTGAAAATGGTGCATGAAATTAATAAAATATTTACACTGCAAGAAAAAAAATTAATTCGGAAAATAAATAATATTCTGTCTTGACTGTCGAGAGACCTTGATATTTATTTATCATGTTTACTCAAACTTTGGCTGTTTGGAAGACAAATTTTACACAAAAGCAATTTGGCGCAAAGCGCCTGAAAATTTAGGGCTTATTAATTCATCAAAAGTTTTCTAAAATCTATTCTGGCGGTCTTTTGGACTCGCTTCAAGAACTTTTATTTTTTTTCGGGACCCTTGTCATGAATTCTCGTTCTTACAAAATTTTGGGGACTAGTCCGCTATCTTCCCTACAGCTACGCACCTAAATTTTGGGACCTATTATATGCACTTGTGTTGCTACTCATTAATTATTCATTGCTTGAATTTTTAATGGTTTGTTTCAGGCTTATCAGCAGATTGATGCTAATCTTGATTCTGAGTACAGTGACAGCAGTGACGATGCACCTGTTCCAACAACTTGTCCTAAAATTGCACGTGAAACAGATGACAACGTATATGAGTTACCGTCAAGCTCTTCCAGTCCTGTACAGAATGCATATAGGGCAAATAAAGTACGATTTAATCCTCGAAGATTTTTCGACTCAGCTGATGACATCACTGAAGATCTGGAGGAAGATGCTGGCCAGAATGTAAGCTTAAATAATGAATTAAATTATTTGTCACTTATTTTATCAAGAAAATATTAAATGAACTACAAAAAAATTAGTTTTTGCCTCGAAGTCAAAAATTGGGATTGGCCGTCCGCAAAATTCTCTGCTGTTGTCTACTGTACCAGCCTACTTATATTCTGGAGATAACATGCTCTAATAAGCGGATCATCTTAGCTGTTCCTTGAAATATCAGAAATACTAAAAGACAATCCTTCTTCGAGCAGAATTGCGCTTTGTATGCGTTTCGTTTTTCATCTTGCATTAGTCAAGATCGTTTTTTTGCATTTCATATATTCAAAAGATGTTTGGGCGCAATAGAGAATTCATGTGTATTATTCAGTGAATTTAGACATTTTTATCATGATTTTAACTTTCGTGGGAACTCTAAATAACTTATTTTTTCGTCATAAGAGTAGTGTTTGCCTAAAACAATGATTTTATTGTTCTTTCGAGTAGAGACATAATAACTTAATCAGTTTTATCTAATATTTTAGTGAAAATTCTTATTCTTTCCTCCAATGGCGGATCCAGGATTTTCTGATGGGGGCAGAAGCAGAAATTTCCCAAAAAGTGTCAAAAATTGTCCAGGAAATCCGTCCATTATGCTTAAAGGAGCAGTTTTTGACGGCTTTTGATAGGCAAGATAATTTCTGATGCAAAAAGAAATTAAAAATTTTCGGAAGCTTTCTGTGGAAAATACGTTAAATTAGTGCAAAAATGAACACAAAGCGCCAAAAAGTACTTGATAAATCATTTTATGAACTACAAGATATTTGTTCTGTACAAAAGAAAATCATTCCTGACGCAAAAATAAGGTTTTTAAGCACCAAGATTGTCAGTAAATATCATTAATGGGTACCTACTAACGCAGCGCTAAGCTCTAGAATAATTCGAAAAATCGTGATAAAAACGGCTAAAATTATCAAGAATTATCATAAACTACACATTTATTCCTTATTGTGTCACGTATTTTTTGATGACAGGGGTGGCCGCCATACATGATCTTGGAAAAAATTTTTCACCCCCCCTCCCTGAATCGGCGATTTTTCAAAAGTTTCCTAAACTTACCTGATAATTGGTAGAAAAAGTGTCTTTTTAAGGGTTTTTGGCTATCTATTTGCTCAAAATCGCCAAATTTTCGGCGCTTCGTGCCATATATTCATGTTTTAAGCGATATATTGGTCAATTTATTCGACTTTTTTCGAAATTTTTTCCAAGATTTCATGCTCTAGAAAGATAGAGTATCGTCAGAAACGCCAAAAAAACATTGTTTTTTACCGCGTACCGGCCATTTTTGGGCCCAAAGAAGGCACTTTAGGTTTTCACCCCCAGAATTCCCATACTGTGCATGTATGGTGGCCGCCCCCTTAATCCTCCTAAATTCCACCCTTGCTTTGGATCATATCCTTTTGGTTACATTCATATATGAATGGCTCAAAAGTTTTATTGGGGGGGGTGGGTTCCCGGCCATTTTTAGAAGGGGAAGTAAATGACCTCTAACTTTGACCAAAAATGGCAAAAACGGCCAAAAAAATCAATTTTTCAAAAATATCGGGGGGGGTGTAAAAATTTTTTGGGGCATAGGTGGGCAGCACCAATATTCTGGGGTGGGGGTGCAAGATTTTTCAAAAGTCAAAAAATGACCTTAAAAATGGTGGTATGGCGAAAAAACACCATTTTTCAACGTTTGTCATCGAGCATTATCCATTGGCATCAAAAAAATTGCGAAAAAAAAACAAAAAATTTTCAAAAATTGAATTCTGGGGGGGTATTTTGGTTTCTGGGAGGGGTATTCTGGTTTCTAGGGAGGGGTATTCTGGTTTCTGAGGAGGGGGTATTCTGGTTTCTGAGGAGGGGTATTCTGGTTTCTCGGGGGGGGGTGTATACCCCCAAACCCCTCATACCCAGGTATGCTTTGGGGGGATGGGGGCAACCAAGTTTAGATGGCAGAAGCTGCCTTCCCACCCCCTCTTACATGTATGGTTGCATTATATTCAACTTTAAACTTTGGTTCATGACATTGAAAGTAGCTCTGTGCTTTAGCGTTGGTTTTGCTTGTATTTCTCGGCGCCTTGTATCAATTTTGCACTAATTTTGTTCGTTTCTCACAGAAAAATTTCGATAATTTTGAAATTTTCTAAATCTTTCTTATCAGACTTTATTCTAGCTATGAAAAAAGTGGCTAAAAGAGCGTTAGTCTAGCATATTAAACGAATTCGGACCATTTTTGTTACATTGAAAAATTTGGGATTCGCCACTGTATTTTTTTTGTACTAGGTAGTGATTGACCGGGGCCCCGGCAATCCCCGGCCATTTTTCAGCATCCCCGGCCCCGGCTGGGGCAAAGTCAAAAAATGGTCGGGGCCGGGGAAAAATTTAGTGTAATTCGTATTTTGTACAGGCTGTTATACTGGCACTTATTTATCAATGAGCAAGTGTTAATTTTGAGAACTGTACTGATTAGACCATATGTATACTTACTTAGTCCTTGTTATAACTTTGCTACTGTGTTTAAATGAGCTTTTACTGAATAAATGATCAGGAAAATCTGCATGTTTTCGATTCCTCCACTTAACTTATTTAAACTAAATGCTACTTCTCATTCATTCATAGCTATTGCTAAAAGATTTAGAGTTGACAAATGCGTTCTATTTCTAGTTGGAAATGGTACGTTTCCAACAAACTATTTTTGCCATTTACTACTGAATGAAGCAGTCGCTCATTATTTCTTTTCCTATGCCCACCCCAAGTATGTGTCATGCAATAATATTTTCCTTGTCTGACCCCGGCCCGACCAGCCCCGGCCCCCGGCCCCGGCTGGGGCCGGGGATTTTTTTCAGCCCCGGTACCGCCCCTGCCCTGGCCAAAAAAGTCGCCACGGTCGATCACTAGTACTAGGTATGTAGGTCCATAGTCTGTCGGAAAATTTCAAAAAAACATGAAAATTAGTCAACATGACCACGTTCAGACAAAGAACCTATAATAATTTCGAATTTTTATTGAAAAAATTCTGCGCCAAATATGATTCTTAGTCAAATTGAACATTAAAAAGCAGCAAAACGACGCCATTTAGCATATTAGATTTTTAATACAGTATTTATTTGGATACATTGGGTTTTAGGAGCACGTATACAAAGCAAAATCGGGCAAGTTGTGGACTTCTGTGCCACCAAAGCGACAACAGCGAGTTTCAAGAGCAAATATCTTAAGAACGAAGCCAGACGGTGAGGTGCCACTGCTATCCAGAAAGGACACCGCACTTGAGATCTGGTCTTTATTCTTCCCTGATGACGTTATTGTAAAGCATATTCTGGAACCAACAAATATTTATCGCCAAATGCGCATAGAAAAAACAAATCTGCTTATCAGTGAAGCTCTGTCCGATCATTTGCCAACAGATTGTCAGTGCTGCCGTTTGAACATAAATAAGTGCCGCTGTTACTGTCATTTGGCATTGCAAGTTTATAATCCCGTCAATCTGGATCAGCTGAAGGCGTTTTTCGGTTTGCTATATATTCGTGGAATTTATTTTCGTCACTCGTCCAAATCAGAGCTCTTCAAGAAAAATGATACTCAAGGCAGCATATTTTCAGGAACAATGAGCCGTAACATGTTCTACAATATTTTAGGGGATTTGAGGTTCGACGATAGGAGTACCCGCAAGGAACGTCTAGAATTCGATAATTTTGCCCATATACACAATCTTTGGGATATATTCAATGATGCACTGCTTCAACACTTCACTCCCAGTGCGGATGTGACTATTGATGAGCAACTTGTACTGTTTTGAGGAAGATGCAGATTTTGGATCTATAATAAGAGCAAACCAGGAAGATTTGGTTTTCTTATCCGATGGTTATGCGATGCCAGCAACAGGTACGCTCTGTGTGGCCTTCCTTATTGTTCTGTGCCCAAAAATGATCTAGCTGCCGATGAGGTTCGAGAACTGAACAAGCCTGTCAATGTCGTTCTTCATTTTGCGGGCCTCCATGGTATAAAAGGCAGTGGACAAAATTTGACCGCGGATCGGTAAGTTATTTTTCATAGAAAGCTAAGTAATCAGGCGGGCGCCACCAAACTCTTGAGGGGGTGCAAAATTTTTTAAAAGTCAAATATTGGTCTTAAAAATGGTGCGTTTTCCAACGTTTCTCGTCGAGCTCTATCTTTTGGCATCAAAAAAATGGGAAAAAACGAAAAAAATTTCAAAAATGGAATTCTGGGGGTATTGTTGGGTATTTTCATTTTCATGGTAGGTATTTTGCCTTCTGGGGAGTGCATACCCCCAAACCCCCCACGCCCAGGTATGGTCAGAGAGAGGCATAGTTTCCCAAGGTCGAAAGTTCAGGGGTGGGAGGGGGTAAAATACCAAAATTAGAGACCAGTAAGTTTACACTTCATTCCTTTTTTGAAGGTCAAATAAGAAAAATGATTAAAGTTTCAACGTTGAAAACTGTTTTTTTAGTACTTTTATCCAATTCTGACTCGTTTTGTCACCTTTATTAATAAAAAATTTATTACTTCATCGAAAATTTTGACTTCACAGATTATTTTAACGTTATTCTAGGCATTTTAACTATAGATAAAGAGAAAAGAAATGTACTAGTTGGAAAAAAACGTCGATAAAACTAACATTTTTGTTTGTTTATTTTGTTTCCAAAAAAAATCGTGCAGAATACTTCAAAGTCTGCCAGTGACTCGAATCTTGCACCCTGAGGTAGGGGTAATCCCTCCTCCCTCACCCCCTATGGAAATGAATGGTCAGGGGTAGTTTTTCTTTCTTTTTAATTTTCAGTCAGAGGCAGACATGCACAGCATGGGAATTCTGGGGGCTGGTGAAATCAGTCTTTTTGGGATTAAAAATCGTGAAGCGCTAGAAAATTTGTGAAATTAAAGCAAAAGAACGTTTAGAAGTCTAAATTAGTGCTGTTTTACCTGTATTTGTAGCATAATGCCTGAAAATGGAAGAAAAACTATGCTGAAAAAGCTGTTTCTGCTCTTGAAATTGTTCTAAAACGTATTCCGTGAGCAAAAACATTACTTTCGGGCCGCCAAGAAAGTAAATAAATGTCATTAATAGGTATTATCTGGCGCGAAGCGCCAAAAAAATTATAGAAATAATGATCACTGACGGCCAAAAATCAATGCAAATTATATATCCTTTCTTTATCTAGCCAAACATTTTTAGCCATTGAGGGGTCGGCCGCCCCCCGCCCCCTTAAATCCACCCATGCGTATGCTCATACATGTAATGGCTTAAAACTTTGGGTGGGGATCCTAGGCCATTTTTAGAGGGGAGTGGGTGAATGACCTCCAATTTTGGCCAAAAAGCGCCTAAAAAACGGCTGGAATATTCAGTTTTTTTCAAAAGTGGGGGGGGGTCAAAAATTTTCTAACTACAGGAGAGATGAGGGGAGACATCTGACTTTGGGTGAGGGATACCCATCTCCTCTCTTATTTGCAGAGTTTTTTGTTGTAAAAGGTCCGTTTGTACATGTACAAAGATGGTCCGCAGAAGTCTTTGTACATTTTGTACATGCAAAGTTTTGTGTAATATAGTACAGTAGCGATTTTAGTGTGGTAAAACAGCATTTTCGATCTTTGGTAATGTATTTTAGCTAATTTCTGGGTTTCTGACGCCAAAAGTTACTAAAAATTGTCTCAAAACGGCGCGAAGCGCTGAAAAATTTGACATTTTTCCATTTTAGATGCAAATTCTGCCATTTTAAAGATATATAAGACAAACAATTACTCATTTCGAAGCGAAGCGCCTAAAATGTTTGGGAGTTTTACTCCTTTTTACAGTTTTTGTCTTCCCAAAAATCTTTGTATATTTTGTACACACAAATTTTTGGGTATTATAATATGAAACAGTAGCGATTTTAGTGTGGTAAAAACGGAGTTGTTTGACTTTTGGTAGTGTATTTTAGTTAATTTCTGGAACTCTAAGGGCAAATTCACTAAGAATCGTCTTAAAAAAGCGTGAAGCGCCAAAAATGTATCACTTTTCCTGTCGAAATCAATTTCTGCCATTATAAAGACGTAAGAACAGTCTTTGTACATCAGGAAAATCTTTGCCGAGTACAAAAAAACACTGCTTACATGTATGCCTGCGGTTGTTCATTATTTTTCTATTTTGAATGCTTACACTATTTTTTAGGCTGTATACCGATGTGGTGCTTGCTGAACGGCTGATTCAGGAATATAACCTTACATTGGTTGGCACTATAATGACCAATCGCAGAAACTTCCCTGAAAAGTTGAAGATTACGAAAGAAAGAGAAGCTTGTTCATCATTGTTTGCGTTTGCGCCACCTGTTACTGCTCTTTCATACGTGCCAAGGCCTAATAAAAACGTTTTGATGATTTCAACGATGCACCGGGAAGGTGTCATTGAGGAGAACCGAGCTGATAAAAAGCCAGTCATCATTTTATATTATAATGATACAAAAGCAGGTGTGGATACAGTAGACCAAATGTCTCGCAACTATTCCACAAAAATTCCCACACGACGGTGGCCTACTGTCATCTTTTTCAATATGTTGGACATAGCAGCGATCAATGCACACACTATTTTCACGCGAAATCATCCGGAATTTAAGCTGAAATACGGCAGACGATCAAGGAAGGAATTTCTTTACCTTTTAGGCCATTCGCTTCTGGCAAACCTAGTACTGAGGCGACCAATCAACAAACTGCAGGTGAGGAATTCGTAGCACACTATCTTCAGTCTTATTCTAGCTGTCAGAGAAAATGACCAAGAGTGCATTGAAAGTTTTTCTAAGTTTCAAAAGTCCTTTTCTTGCTGGTTTTGGGAGTTTTTGACAGAAATCTTGAGAAAAATGCATTGAATTCGATTTAAAATCCAACCTGTCAGACAAGATGAATTTAACACATTTTTTATATTTTCATAGTTTTTCTCATAGTTGGCAGCACTAAAATTCTGTGGGGGGGGGTGAAAAAATTTTCAAAGGTCAAAAAATGGTCTTTAAAGTGGTCGTTTGGCGAAAAAAGCACAATTTTTCGACGTTTTTCATTGAGCACTATCCAATGGCATTAAAAATCGCTAAAAAAGCAACAAATTTCAAAATTTGAATTCTGGGTAGGTATTTCATTTTCTGAGGGGTATTTCAACTTCCGGGGGTGCATACCCCCCAAACCCCCACGCCCATGTGTGGTTTTTCTCATTTTTCAATGTTTTATTTTTTATATATTTTTCATATTTCGCAATATTTCTGTTGTCTGCGATCTGTACATGCATGATCTTAGGGGTCATGTACTCTTTTTTGACTATACTTTCTTTAATTTATTCGAATTTTTTGGATTTTTATCTAAACTTTTTTACATACATAGTTAGTTATGTTTTTATACTGTGGGAAGATAGAGTATCATCAGAAACGCTATAAAACGATGATTTTGACGCATATCCACTATTTTTAAGTCCAAAAAAGACACCTAAAATCCCCTCCCCCGAAGTCACATGCTGTTCATGACTGAATCTGACTCGTATGCAGGATTCGCCAAAGGGGGACACATTGTTTTATGTCTCGGGGGTATACGTTGAGGTCGATTATAACAAAACCCCCATTTTTTGACGTAAATAAATGAAATCGTTGCTCTACCATTAAGATATAATACAAATTTTAACTTTTCGGATCTTTGTCTTTCAGTCGTGTTTAAAAACTGGCATTTTGGTTCCACTTGTATTATTCTGTGCATTTTCTGACCTTTCAAAAATTTTTTCAGTCAAATGGCCCAGTTTGCAATCATACTGAACCTTAAATACAGCTAGCAATCATTTTAAACTGAAATATTCATTCAGGTGCGTCAAAGGATATGCGCAGAGGATGTGTTAAATCAGCTGCAAGAATTGGGTCTTTTGCAAATAAAGGGATCTGAAATCAATGACAGCAGCCAACGGGAAAATAGTAATCAGTCTGAAGATTTTGCTATGGCTCAAGCCAGTACATCAGGTGTGTATTTGTAAAAAGAATACCCATGGGTATGTATGCGGGTGTTGTGAAGGAATTTGAACCGTACATGCACGTGGAGGCTTGCTAGACCCCCAGATTCGAAAAATGGGAATTTTGTAGGATAAAATGATGCAAAATGGAGACCAAAATGGATGAAAATAATCTAAATTCCTGAATATAAAAAGGCTAAATAGCGATGTTTTTCTGTGAAAATGGCTATATACTTAGCTATCAGTTTCTAGAAGTTCAGGGGATAATACCATAGGTGGGCAGCACCGAAATTCTGGGGGGTGAAGAAATTTTCTAAGGTCAAAAAATGGTCTTTAAAGTGGTCGTATGGCGAAAAAAACACCATTTTTCGACGTTTCTCATCGAGCACTATCCAATGGCATCAAAAAATTGCTAAAAAAGCTAAAAAAAAATTTTCAAAATTTGAATTCTGGGGGGTATTTCAACTTCTGGGGGTGCATATCCCCAAACCCCTCCACGCCCATGTGTGGATAATACCCCCTCACCTCAATGCCCTTGTGTGATTCATATAGTGTTTTTATATAAACTGTAATTTATTTTAATTAAATCTAATACATATCTAAAAAATAATTTAGCCTGTTCATAATTTAGTTATATTCTCGACATTAATTTCGTTAAATTAATTCAGCTTTGTCATAAAACGAAGTTTAGCGTATATTTAGATCAGTGCCGGATTCATGATTTTCGGACAGTGGGACTGACTGAACCCCATATTTTCCCAATAGCGTTCATAAAATCCGTCCAATATGCGCAAAGGAGCTTTTACTGTCGTCTTTTGATCGGCTAAATTATTTCTGATGCAAAAATTTTGAACATTTTCAAATCTTTTGAAGTTTTCTGTGAAAACTATGCAAAATCAGCGAAAAGAAGAATCGGCACAAAACGCTATGAAAAATACCAAAACTTTTTCTCGACAAATTACGATGTATGTCCATATTTACCCTAAAAGTCATGTAAGAACCACAAAGTCTTTATTTATTACAAAAACTGCTCTTCTAACGTGAAAATGAGGTTTTTAGAGCGTCAAAAGTCAGTAATTGTCATTATCTGGCAGTAAACGTCATTATCAAGCGCAAAGCGCCGGAAAAATTAGAAAAATATGAAGCAGTTGGCTAAAATCTTCAAAAAATACACAGCCTCTTCCCCCGCCCACACCTGGGCGTGGGGGTATGCACCCCCAGAAACCAAAATACCCCCCAGAAATCAAAATACCCCCAGAATTCAATTTTTGAAAATTTTTTTCGTTTTTTTCGCAATTTTTTGATGCCAATGGATAGTGCTTGATGAGAAACGTCGAAAAATGGTGTTTTTATCGCCATACTACCATTTTTAAGGCCATTTTTCGACCTTCAAAAAAATCTTGCACCCCCCCCAGAATTTTCTTGCTGCCCACGTATGTCCCGCCCCTCCTAAATCTGCCCATAGTTTAGATCCCTGATTTTCTCTATTTTTTCGGAAAACTGCGTCAAATTGTCAATGATTTTGCTTGTCCACTCTGTATTCAAAGAATTAGCGCTTTTTAGGAGCTGACAGTGCAGCAGCAGTACCGTCAAAACGCGGCCGCTGCAGCCTATGTTCAATGGAAATCGAGAAATCGACTGTTCGAGGAAAGAATCGATCAAAAATGTGGTCAAACGCACTAACGTCACAAAAATGCTCGATGTGCAAGCAATGGACCTGCAAACAGCATTGTGCGATAATTTGTCTTTCTTGTTTGAATGAATAAGTACCTATCATGCATGGGCAACAAGCAAATGCTGGTGGGGGGGGTTGATGGGGGCAAAATCACTAAAAATAACACCAAAAATTCAATGCTGGAGGTTAATCGTTTTTTAGGGGTCTCTTAGATTTTGGAGGGGGTCCAATGGAGTAAAATTGTTAAAAATAACGCTTTTTCAATTCTGGGGTCTATCGATTTAACGAGACTCAAATTTTCCTGGGGGTCCAGACCGGAGCCCATGCCCATGTAAGATGCCTATGGAATAATGTGCTTATAACATCCTGTTTGAACTTTATATAATTTCGCGGTCGCTAAATTTAAACAAGTGTGAATCTTTGTTTTGACTCAGTCTGTGTCAATGATTTTGTAAATTCATGCTTTGATGATCCAATCCAAGGTGCAAAATTTAAACATGTGTGAACCTTTGTTTTGGCTAAGTCTGTGTCATTGATTTTGTAAATTCATGCTTTGATGATCCAATCCAAGGTGCATACAAAGAAGAAAATGTGAGATCCTTATCCATATCGGGCGGCCTGTTCGCTAAAAGTTGAGATATCATATATATATATATATATATATATATATATATATATATATATATATATATATATATATATATATATATATATATATTTATATATATATATATCAGTTTTCTTAGCAAAGGCCGATTTTTTCATGTATGTTTACTTTTACACCAAATCTGTACCTAATAATTTACTTGCTCCCGTGAATACCCTAGCTGAAATTTTTAGTCGTCTTATATAAGCTTTAGCAGAATAGATGAAAAATTCAAGGACGGGCGGAGCCTGATAGCAGCTAGCCTATACACATAATCAATATTTTGGGTGGGGGTCTCGGCCTGTCCATTTTCAAGGGGGGGGGTAAATGACCTTCAATTTTAGGCCAAAAACAGCCCAAGAAACATCTAAAAACGGCCGAAAAATTCGATTTTTTTTCAAAAATCGGGGGGGGGGTCAAAATTTTTCTGACTTTGGGGGAGGGATAGAGGGGACGACCGACTTTGAGAGGGGGAGCACCATCCTGCTGATATATGTATGGTCCGCCTAGCTGGCTCAGGGTAGTCTCGGGTGCAGTGGATTATTTTTTCATAATTTTTGACCATCATCTTGCATTATTTTTTAGTTTTTCTAATTCATGACAAAATTTTTAATTTTCATATAAGTATGTATATTATTGTGCTCAAACAGGGGCGGGTTGGCCCAAAATAGTACGCAAAATTAAGGATTTTTGTGCGTTTTTTAGCAATTTTAGGGATAAAACGGCTAATTTTTCCGCACAAGTCAGAGTTCCGCCTTCCCCCTTAGAAGTACCGCCCCCCCCTTAAGAAAATCCTGGATCCGCCACTGTGCTCAAAGTATGATATTTTTGAAACAGTTTAGTGGTCATTGCTTATGTATTTTTATTTTCCATTTTTTGTCAATTTGCGCCTGATTTCACATGGTTTTTCGCCTGATTTCACATGGGGATAGCGTATTCCCCATCCCCTACGTCACCCTAAGTCAGTCGCTCCCCCATCTCCCTTGAAGTCGGAAAAGTTTTGACCTGACGAAAACTCCGTTTTTGTGGTTATTTTTACTTGCTTTTGGAATTATCTTACCCCACCCCCCAGATAACCAGAACCCCCTTAAAAAATTCCGAGCCGTTGCATGCATGATAATACTGGCTGGATTATATTTCGCTTGAATGTGTTCTTTAGTGTCAACTGCCCATAAATTTACGAAACTTGTCTAGAATACTGTCACATTAGAAACAATGTCATAAAAAAGGAAAAAACAGAAAAAAGGCTAAAAATGTTATCATGTTCGTAAGTTAGGGATCTTTAGGTAGGACTGTTTTTGAGTGCCATGCCAAAAGTTGGTGAAACATTCTCAGAATTTCACAAAATGTAAAATACTAAGCAGGTGCACTAATTTTTTTCGTTTCGTTAGAATGTCGTGAACTCCGTTTATAATTGTTTTCTGTTCACCTATGCACCTGTAATATTCACTGAGAGTTTCAATCTATACATATTTGTTACTATGTAGTATACGTAATTGCTTTGTAAGCACTTTGGCATCGATCGCACCTGTTTGTAATAAATAGAAAGATTAGCCAGATGTAGATTATACTTGCATTTGATTTATCTGCGGGCCAAAACTTCTGACTTATTTTGCTATCGTTTTTTACAGTGAATATCGCTAATATACGTTTCTTTATTTTCTTCCCTTTGCTTTTATGATGAACATCGGATACACAATTTTAGTCAAAAAACGGAAAAGGGCGCGTGTAAGCTGCAATTTAGCAGTTCTAGTCAGTATTTTCAATCTACATATGTGCCTTGAGCTGTGAGAAAATCGGGAAATTTTTTTGAAGTCCGTAAGCAAGCTGTAAAAACAGCAGGGCAACGTTGCTCACATCAATCAATAAATTTTGTCCTATGTACATAGGTGCACATTAGTCGGTAGGTAGCTACCTCGTTTCTACAAACGTTACTTACGTATGTACATAGGTGATGTACCTAACTACGTAGATACCCTATCTAATGAAAGTTAAAAATGATGTCGCTGCAAAAGGACTTCTGCGTATGCGTACACTATTGTGTAAGTTAGGTAGCAAGCAGGTGTCCGTTGTAGAAAAACGTTACGTAATCTACTTACGAAATATGTATACGCCTAGGTACCTACATATGTACCTAATAATTGGTAAATCAATCGTAGCCAGACGATAATACGCTAGATTTGTAATCTTGAGGACAACAGAAATTATAAAGTGACTCAATGGCAAGCTAAATCGTAACAAAAAGTGGCCGTGAATTGCAGTCACTGGATTATCACCGACTCCTGTTTTGCTATCAAACATGAAAGAAAGCAAAATACATATAATTTATGCACATTTTCGATTATTTATGAACTAATTGCTGAACACAAGTAAAAGCGTGCACCAAAACGAGCTTTTTATTCATTGAAAAGAAAGTGCAAACGCTTCATTTTAGCTATCAGGATAATGTTTCATAAATAGCTAAATAAAATCCGAGAAAAAGTCTAGCTTCATTTGTATATTTTGTTTGATACAACCAAATGAGTGTGGGTACATATGCTGGATAAAAATTTTGTTGCCCAGCAAAGCTGAGCATTTACTTCATCCGCGCTAGAGAAATAATTATCGATTTTTTCTTCGGATGTGACGTTCCAGGAACCCAGTTAGGCAGCGTGGTTATACAGTATGAACACGCGTTGGTGTGCTAAGAACGAGCAGGATATAGCATTGCTCATATAAACGCGTATAAAGCATACGCCTTGTATACCTTCTGTATGTGATCGGCGATCACAGCTTTGGGAGAAAAATGTAATCTAGGACCACGGGAAGATGAGGGTTAATACTCTGTTTAGTCTAGCATACTTTTGAAAATACGGTGGCACACTAAATTTTTGATTTAGTACCCGGTTTAGCACGTGCTAATGTTAATACGCTTTCAAAAATTCCACCCGTTTCTAGGTGGTTTGCTGTAATAAAATTTTGCTTAGCAAAACTTTGTATCCTTATCAATTGCTATGCACAGTATCATGATTGCTGCTTTAGTTTATACCGCTTTTGTAATTCATTTACATTATCTAAAGAATTATGATCCATGGGCTAGGTTCCATGAAACAACTACATATACCTATAAACTTTGTGTGAATGAGAGCTGTGTCAAACCAGGTTGTTATATATGTTTTAACAGGAAGTGCTTAATCTTATGAATGCAAATGGTGAAATAAGATCGAAATGTAGAGTACTAAACTTTATTTTAATTATTATTGACACGATAAGCATACTTCATTAATAAATCTATTTCAGGCGGAATCCAGCAACAATATAGGACAATCTGAAGATTCAGATATTTGAATAGCAAAGTATGAGTGAACTTATATTCACTGTTGCTGTGAAATTATTAATAAAGAAGATAGAAGGGTTAAATTAACTATTATTTTGGCGTGGCGCCTTTTAGAATGGCTCAGTATACAATTTCCCAAAAACGTAATTTAAAAATTTAATTTTGTTTTTTTTTAAATTACAGCAATACAAAAACTATGAAAATAATATTTTGTACTCATAAATTAAATATTTTTCTATTCAATTAATTGAGTCTTACTTTTAACACAAAGCATTGGACTATAGTGTTGATAAGCATGTCGAAGAAGTAATAAGAATTATCAAACAAATAACTGTTACAGTAAAAACAGAACATTTAAAATAGTAACTTTGCTTTTGATGAAGTGGTATGCAATGCAGTAGCAATTGTTTTTGTTCACAGAAGCCGAGAGGCAAGCCAAAAAATGGTGAGATAGAAATTAAATAAATAAAATATTATGAATACATAAAATCAAAGTGAAATTATTTTCTTCAGAAAATAAGCAGTGGGCAGCAAAAGCGCAATAGTACAACTGCAGTTTACCCCACTCGTGAAATTTTGAAAGTATGCTTTAGCTGAAACTTATAAAAAGCAAGTTACTACAATACAAATGGATGACATGCATATTTATATTTCTATCTAAAAATTACAAGGATATTATAGTTGAAAAGTAAAAAAATAAATAAAAGAGATAGCAAACAAGTCACCCATGTAAGTTCAATGGGGAAAATCCCCAAAAATTTTAATTTTTAGGATATGACCCAGTTTGATGTATTATTTTTTGAGCACCCCTGGTTTGACTGATTATCATGTACGTTGACCAATTCAAAAGCACTCAAAACACCCATCTGTGATTGTCAAATGGGAAGGTTTGTCGCATTTGACCGAAGGTCAACTGACAGAGCTGCTGCAGAAAGAATGCAGCCTGATGGAATATATCTACAAGTATAATTTTAGCAGCAAAGGAGTCAAGCATTACCGTTTCTGTTATGTTGATTTTGAAGATATAACAAACATAGCTCTTGAGCACTCAAATTTATTGCAAAAATAGTTCAAACTAATGCATGTGTCACTTTTCAGTGTTATTTTTTGTTGTTGTTATTTTATACTTTTTTTTATTGATGAGGGTTGAGGTCAGCTTGTTTCAGAACTTAATGATATACATTAACATGATTTGTTGATCTACCATTGTAGACACCTCCCAACCCCAGCCCTTAAACTTATTCTGAATATCATTTTTATTCTGCTGTGCCTTTTTGTGTTTGCTCAACTTGTGCTATTCATATTTCTCAACTTGGTTCAATTTTGGCATCTTATACAGTTAACTATTATCAACCTTTATACAGTGATGAATATTGCTTGCTCATCAAATAATTTAAGCAGGCATTGAAATTATCATTTTTTCTTGTTTACATATTTACATGCATATGGCAAATACAACCCTTTATGTGACGCCTATAAATATAAGGCTTAACATGTACATATTCTTAAGCTACTTAAAAATGACTTTCTAATTACGTTTATTCCTAATTTTTTTAGTTTCAAACACATAAATGCTAAAACCTGTATGAACTAACAAATTTTCTAAGGCAGGTCAGATTGGTGCTCTTGACAAACAGTTGTGACTTTCAAGTTCTTAGTTGGAAAAACTCCACTGAAAAATATTCTGATCTCGATTCTGTAAAATTGAGTCCATTTTGCAAAAATTGTCTGAAAATTGATGAGCATTTTACTGGAATAAAAATTGGAGGCAGATGTTCAGAAAGCAATATGAATAGCAGACTTAACGAAGATTTGAATATCATTTCAAATGAAATTGCAAGCTGCATAGCTTTGCTAGTCACGTTGACTATTTTATATTTGTTTTGCTTTATTAAGAAAGAAATTCTACATAATGTAAAGAAATTCTCCATAATATGAAAAGAATGCATAATAATAATGATCACAATCAATCATGTGGCAGGATAATTCCGCTTTCCACAAGCAATTTTCTATGCTCTTCAACTGTCAGAGTCATTTTCCAAGTACTCTTTGAAAACATTGAACCAAAATGAATTCAAGATAATTTGAGAAGTTATGGCCAAGCAGCCCGGATTCGCTTTTTGAATAAGATTGATCAATTCATTATGTTCCTTTGGATTTCCTTCTTCCAGAGAGTAATTGGCACAAGTTTGCTCTTTTTTGGTGAAAAACTGATGTAACGGGCATACACACTGTTGAGAATCAGAGTGAGGTCTGGATTGAAGGGCCAGTTTATTTTATCTAGCAACACGTTTTTCCAGCCTGTGCACACTTGTTTGCATTTCACTTAATCATGAAAGTCCAAATGTGAGAAAATTTTCAATTGCGATTCAGCAGGAAGTTAGGAGTGAGAAGCAATGTTAAGTAGATAGCAAATGCTCAACAAAATGAAGTGAAGAATAAATTTTTCATACAAAAAGTTTGCCGGTAAAAATTTCCATTGTGGAAATTTTGTAGTAGAAATTATATATGCATCTCCCTACTTTGATTATATACTGTCATTCACTATTGCGCATATAACACAATATAGGGATACTATTGGACAGGCCAAGTTTATATTAGCGAAGAGAATTATATATATCACCCTTCCTTATGGCTATTAAATGTCTTTGCAATATTACGTATATACATAATCATCATTTTTTTGTATTTTTAGGTACATTTCAATAAAAGTTGAAGAAAAAAGGCAACACACATAATTGGCAAAAGTGGGAGAGGATAGCAAAATTAAATCCCCTTTCCCTTCATTTCCAACCTTGCGCCATTGTATTAGAAAACAGTCATGTTGATTAAATTGATTAAATCGAATTAATTAAATTGATTAAAACCAAATGTTGATTAAAGCAGAAATATTAAACTGGATAAAGCTTTTATTTCACAGAAATTAATGAACAATGATACAAAAATGGTTCTGTATGTATGATAGTCAAAGAGGTAATTAAATTTTTATATCGAATCATGTGGACAAAATTGAGTATTATATTGCTTTAACAGGAAGTGCTTAATCTTATAGATGCAATATTGAAATATAGAGTACTAAACTTTATTTTGATTATTATTCACAGTAGTTAAGCCTGTTTCCCTAGTGCGCAACATTATAACATAGCCCAGGAGGGGCTCAGAATCTGCTCCTTGGCTTTTCTCAGGGAGCAATGCTGTAGCATAAGCTGTGTTGTAGCATAGGTGCCTGCCCGGGGGAGGAAGCACATGCCAGCCCAGGGCCAGGTGGGTGGAAATTTTCCTGGGGGAAATTTCCATGGGGAAAATTCCTATGGGGGAAATTTCCCTATGGGAAAACTTGAAATAACTTTAACTCAAGAAGCAGAGGTCAGATTGGGCTCAAATTTTCAGAGTATGTTAAGTATGCTATGTACAGAATCTTAGCGTGCAACTTACAGTATGCCTATATTATTTTACACTGTCAATTTTTTCAGGAAGAAGAGCGAAATGAAGAATGGTAAGTTACCCATTTGCAATAGCAGGCTTGAAGTGCCAAATGGGCTTAAGCTGCTTGCAGCAAACCAATAGCTAACCATTTTTTACTTTACACAAAACAAAACACTAACGTAATTGAGGGTAAATCAAAACAATTTTGTATTCATCATATTTTTTCACGTATTACTATTCATAAGACTTTGTTGTAGGCATTATAGTGGGCGTTAAACCCAATTACACTCTCAAATTTTAACTTGAAAAAATTGGAAGAGTTCTTTATTATCTTGTTCTCCATACCAGCTATCTCCATATCAGAGAGTTGTTTCCATTAAATGCCTCAGTTTTCTTTTTTATGACAAAAAATGCTTTGAGATTTTGGGTTTTTCCGTTCCTTTTCCTTTCTATATTGCCACTTCAACATGTTTGGCTATGTGATATTTATTATTCTCTTTGCTGAGAAAAACTCGGCCTTCCCAATAGTATCCCCACATTGTCTTCAATGCGTAATAGTAAAACACAGTGAATAATCAAAGTAGGTATATATATATGTATATATATATATATATATATATATATATATATATATATATATATATATATTCTAGCAAAGAAAAATGCTTTGATGGAACAAAAAAGATGAAAATACTTGGAATTGTGGATTATTAAGGATGTATAAGGAGAGGACTAGGAAAAGTCTACCTATAGTTGCAAAATCTGCTAAAATCAGACTTTCTTTAAGCAACGCAAAAATCGAAGTATATTCTGCAGTTTATAAAAAAGTGTATTTTTTAAATAATGTTCGAAGTTTCAGATAAGAGTGTATGAATTATAATATATATAGAAATGGGTTAATTATGAAATACTCAACAAATTTTTCCAAGTCTAAGAAAACAAAAATTGATGCAATATTTGCACTGTAGTATTTTTGGATAATTGAGACGAGTTTAAACAAACTAGGAATTTTTCAGGCAGTCTCAATATGCCCAATGACGCTCAATTCCCTATTAAAATTCATGTTTGTTTGCAATATATATATATTATTCTAAAAATCATTACTTGTGTGGCTTCTGTTTTGTCAGGGACAAGTTTTAAATTCGGATATTTGTTGATGACGTTTTCTGCGCTCTTAAAGAAATGCTGTTTTGTTTTAATTCATCAGAGTAAAATATTTAATCTTTACTCTTATGACTATGTTTCCGTTTAACAGGAAGTCATTTGATGCACTAAAATTGCTGTCAAATTTGACGGACATAATTTGCTTAAATAATATTCATTATTTTTTTCTAGTGCAATCCGCACAGAGCCTGTAATCCTCTTAAAGCACTACCCTGAAAATGGAAATTAAAGGGGCATGTCCTATACCTAGGTGTGGGGGTATGCAGAAGGCAAAATACCTTAAATGAAAATTCCCAGCAATACCCCCAGAATTTTGATCTTCAATTTTTCCACAATTTTTCATGTCAATGAATAGAGCTAGACAATAAAGGTTGAAAAAATGGTGTTTTTTTGTCATTGCACTGTTTGAGCCCAACATTGACTTTAAAAAAATTTTGCAACCCTTCCAGAACTTTAGTGCCATCCACCTATGGTAATGCCCCTCCCCCTGATATATGAGGAAGTGATGAACTTTTGGCTCTACACCACAAATACAATTGTTCAAAATTTTTTGAGTTGAAAAAAATTATTGTCACCAAGTATTAAAAATTGTGATGTTAATGCATATGTATATTTTTCAAAGCCTAAAGAGCCACATAAAAAATTCCGGCTCATCTCTTGTATGTGCATGTCTGGTTCTCACAAACTTTTTAAATGTTAATGAAAGTCGGAAACATCCTCCATTTGGACAATATTTGCAAACGTGATCATATTTTGTCAATCGTTATTTTTATAATCCATTTTGGTGACAAAATCAACACTTTTACAAGAATTTCATAATTCGCTAATGCAGAGTGATTTTGAATAAAATTTTCTAAATCCGAATTATTCAAAAAATATTGCAAGCCATCAAAAATGAACTCAAAATCGTGATTTCTACCGTGTGCATGTTCTATTATGTAGGTAAATGTTCGGCGCGCCATTAAATGCACGGGTCTCATGCGCAAAAAATAGAATCAGTAACAATTTTTTCAGATTAGGCAGCAAGCTTAGAACAAGGTTCATTGTATTTAAGAGCATGGTATTCAAATAACAATGAAAAACAAAAAGCAAGGAGGGTTGAAGCAGTCTGAGAAGCACAAAAAACAGGAATCAAATTTAGAATTTTGAATGATAATGCGGTAAAGCAAAATTGTGTTAGGAACAGTTGCTAAATTTTAAACGGAACACGTGTCAAAAATGAGAGTTTTAGCACGCGCATCATTTATTATAACCACCCAATTTTCATCTATATCAACTCCCTGGATTTTAATTGTGCCAGGTCTGCAGCGTTCTATTATCACCAGCAGTAATTTGCCTATCGGATCCATCATGTCGCATGACAAATCTTCGCCAGGCCCCTATCCCAAGAAGCTGATTTTAGAGCCCACACTTGATAGGAAACTTTTTCGGATCATTTTCAGGATTTCCGGGGGCAAAGAAAATTCTAAAAAAATTATTAAGCATAAAACAAATACGTTGAAAATATTTAGCTAATCTACCATACTGTCTTATATAGTTCAAAGAAATTTAGCGAAGCTAAAGCTCTTAATAAGAGAAGTGAAAAAAATTATTGTTCTGTTGCAAAAACATTTTGAAAAATTTAGTTACTCTCTGGTGAAAGCTTCTTGATCGCAAAAAGCAATGGAGATGGTCAATTGTTTGGATGTGGGTTATAGCTATTGAGAATTAGAGTTGCGCCACTCCCAACAGACGCCAGCAGCCCAAAACCGACTCAAAAACTCCAGGTAGCTTTAAATTTTTGTTTTTAGCTCAGTAGGCAAGCAAGCAAGCAACATTGTAATAGATTGCACCTTGTCAAATAAGATTTTATCTCATTTTGTCGGCAAACTAAACGAATTTATTGTAATAGACTGAATGAATAGATCACAAAAACACTGACTGAATTGTTACTTGTTATGCATCATATGTTTACAGGTAAATTTCCATTAGGGAAATTTCCACTAGCTAAAGTTCCACTAGGGAAATTTCCATGAGGGAAAATTCCACTATACAAATTTTTGCTATTGAAATTTAACCATTTTCCCAAGTTTAAGAGTTTTCCGTGTTAATCAAAATATGCTAGGTTATTATCCATCTAGAAAGTTTAATTCATCATTTGCCATTTCCGAGAATGCCTACAAGTATTTTTTGAAACACTTAAATATTTCCAAAGCTCTTAAATTTATGCTTTCCCAAAACAAGCGCCTGTGTTACCTTACCATAACTGAACCAAAATTAATGAATTTATTATTTGATGCAGTTGAAAAAGGTCAATATAAATTCTCAAAAACTCAGGTTGTCATAACGTATAAACCATGTCTTCATTGGGTATTAATTTACAAAGAAAATCATGCTGCTCTATTCTTATTTGTGCAGATTTGTGGGCGAGGAATGACAAACAATAACTATTCATCCTATTAAGTACGTTTTTTTGAATATTTTTCATAGCTTCTTCAATATTATATTTTTACTATATTTCCAGATTGAAAGAATGCAATGTCACGAGCGGAGGGAGGAGGGGTTGATTTGTGATGTAAATTATATCATAGTTCATATATTTCTGTGAAATAAAAGTTTAATCCGGTTGAATATTTCTCATTTAATCAATATTTTTTCAATGTATGACTGTTTTCTAATACATGGCGCAGGGTTAGAAATGAAGGGAAAGGGGATTAAATCCTGCTATACTCTCCCGCTTTTACCTATTATATGTGTTGCGTTTTTTTCTCCAACATTTATTAAAATTTACCTAAAATTACATAAATGGCGAAGGCTTTACAGAAATTAGGGGCGAAAAAATATAAAAATGATGATTATTTACAGAAAAATGCAAAGACATTTAATAGCCATATAGAAGGGTGTGAAACATTGGGTACAAGGCGCGTTTATTGTAGACCACTCTATAGTCCTTAGAACAAATAGAAGTGAAAACGTTTTGTTCATGGTCACGCAAAATTCGTTTTTCCAAAATTGTTCTAATCATTACATTGTCAGATAAGGCAAATTTGAAGACCATAGAACAAAGCAAAGCATAATTGACAGTCTTTTCAGTCAAAAGGGCTAATCTGATGCCTCGGATTTTCACGCTCTGTCCAACTATTTCCCCATTTTCATTCAAAACTCTATATGCATAATTTTTAGGACCTCCAGCCACAAGCTCCACAAGATATGCATTTGGCCCAAATCCACTCAATTTGTTGGTTATTTCCCCTAGGTAGCAGCCTGTTGGGACAATGTACGAGTCACTGATTTTGGAGAGGTAAATGATTGAGTCTAGAAATAAACAAAAGGACAATTAATTTCATTTAATCGTAGGCATAATTTGTTTGGGCTGACTTCCATCCCCGATGATTACCCCTGTTTTTTATCCATATAAAAACTATGCTTATTTCACAAAATACATTGTTTAAAAGTAAAAATCATATCTCACCTGTGTCAAGGTAGAGGGACCCGCTCCTCAAGTTTCTCCAAGTATGAGTAAAGTTTATGTCAAGCTTGAGCAGTTACAAAGGAGACGATGACCGGGTTAGTATATTGCAAGGCTTCCAAAAACTATTCTTTGTTTGTGTAGGTTTCACAGGCCAGCAAATCTTCAAAAAACCGCTAACTGGGGATATTTACTTTATTGCTGAACACAAGATCAAAAAAAGACTGCGGGTCTGTGAAGTATCTTGTATGGGACTGGTTATCGCGTTGCCCAAACTGGAAAAAAGGAAAAATTTTAAATTTTATGTTTTCAAGAAATAAATCTGAAAACGCCAAAGGTTATTTAGTATATTCTTAGCATAGGTATACTGCATGCTGATAAACTTTAAATTTTTTCTCACTTTGCCCCAAAAGGAATTGAGCATTAATTTTGCAAGTGCTCTCATTCCAATGTTCTTTTTTGATTTTGACAGGGTCCAGCTGGATCCCCTCAATTTTGTAGTAATTTTTACATATTGGGCTTTTTCTTGGTCGGTTTTGGCATCCAAGGGCCACCCATCAGCCTGCTGCTTAAGCCGCAGGAAGGTATTTATGTGCTCTGCAAACAATCCACCACTTTTGTTTTTGGATCATATTGGACCATTTTAGGGTAATGCCATACCTCGTGAATTTTGATAATCTGAATAAACAATGAGAAGCGATTAATTATGTCAAAATGAAATGATTTCTTATGGGGGTGAGGGAATTATCAGATTTTTTAGAACAATAATTGTTGAAAATAGGGTTTTTAGACAAAGAACGCATATTTGTGAGTTTTCTCCTGTTTATCCACTGTGCAATATTCAATTATCTGCATTTATTTATATAATTGAATTAATATATAAGTTCTAAAAAGGTATTCAAACCTGAAAAAGTAATTTTTAGGGGTTTTACCCTTCTTCTATTGTATGCATAACTACACGTAATAATACGTCCTGAAGCCTTTTACCCCCTCTATGTACACATTTGTATTTTTCTCACTTTATAGCCTTTTTCCAGGGCCTTGTAAATCTCTAACAAGACCCGCGCTCCGCTCAATGCCCGCTCAGAATTGGTATGCTCGCAAAAATCCATTTTTTTTGGTGGCTGCACATGTGGTACAGTGGGAAAAGGAGGCTTTCCATTCATACGGTAAGGAAGCACTAAGTGGTATAATTTGTGTGGGGGGCAAAACACAGCACTTTATTATTCCCGTGTATGGTTTATTAGCCAATTCCTCAAAATTTCTGGTAATTATTTTAGGATGTCTGAAAAACTATGAAACAAAACATTAGTTTTTTGCATTTTAGAAATTAAACCTGAAAACACCAAGTTTATTAAGAACACAAATGGACAAAACAAAGTGCAAAAATATTTAAAAATCTCACTTTATTGGGAATGGACTGGTCTTGCAGACCCATGGATAGAGGGAGCACACATCCACATATTGGATGGTCTCTCCAGGTTGGCACTTGTGATACAGCTTTATGGCGTTTGTCCTTCCTCTAAAAAAGCTTTGCAAGGCCCGAGGGCTTCCATTATTTTGAGTGAGTCAAAAATGCCTTCATTTCCTTGTTTTCCTGGAAAATCAGGGAAAAACGCATTATTTTCACGTATGAAATAGCGAAAAATGCCTGGATCCCCACCTCCCCTTCATACATTTGCTTTTAATAATAATCATACATACATTATGTTTTTACTAGTGTTGTAAAAGATATCTTTATCTTTATCTTTTTAGCAAGATAAAGATAAAGATAAAGACATCTTTATCTTTATTTTGATGATTTTTTATCTTTATCTTTATCTTTTGGAAAAATCACAGGCTATCTTTATCTTTATCTTTATCTTTTTTGCAAAAAAGATAAAGTATGTATATAAGTTAGCATGTAATCCAAAATGCAGGTTTGACTGGAAATACATTAAGATGCATTCAACTTTTATTATAATACAAAAAAAGAAAAGAAAACAATTGTTTAAACCCTATGGTGTGCGGCCCAAACTAATGCATGTACATATATCAACCTGCGGGAGTGATACCCATCTAAGCAGGAGTTTTACTACTAGCACCCATGTTAATCAAAGTCCAAGCTTAGGAAACATGGGAAAGTTTGAAAAATCAATATCTGTTGCGACTACACTTTGTGCAGGCGTACAAAGCAGAGTTCTGATGCTTGTAAAAGAAAGAAGTGACTTGCTATCTGCCAGTGGCAGTAGTACGTGGGTCAGTTTTTGTCAAGAATGTGAAATTTCCGTAAATTTGCAATATTGTAAAACCAAAATATGCATAAGCTAATCTTTAAATAATTACTATTTTTTGTTGAAGATGAACGTTTTTACATAAATTTGCAATATTTTAGCTTATTTTTAGGAAAAAATATCAAAAATGAAAATTTTCTACATAAATACTACTTTTACCATTGAAAAAATGCTGCTCTCGCTTCTGCATTCATTGAGTCTGGGCCATAATGTTCAGAATCTGGCAATGGGCCAACATAGTCCCGATTTGTAGAGGTGTTGAAGAAATGGAGGAAGTAGCCTTTTTTGAAGCTAGTTTCACTGAAGGTCTTTGGAAATGTGCTCAGGGAGCATTGGCAGAAAATTCAGCGTGTTGATCATGCAAACACCTACAGCCTCCAGCATGAGAATCTCCAGCCCTTGAAAATATAATAATGGTGATTAGAAAAAATGTATTATTTACGCTTTAAATCTATATTTTTTATGCAGAAATAAGAGTTTTTTTTGCAAACATTTGTCTTAAAAATTTTTAATCTCTCTTTTTTACTATATGTGTATATCTATTCATTTTTAGCTTTTTTCTTTGTATATTTTTAGGCTAGCATGTTTTAAAAATAAAATACTGATTACTTAACGTTTCTCATATTTTTGAACAATTTTGAGTCTTGATTATTTTTATTGCTCACCTTTCATTAGTACTTTAGGCGGAATAATCCTCTGCTTGTGCAAATATTTGAGGAGGAACTGGGAATCGAAGCCACATGCATTATGGGCCAATGCGGTCACTCCTTGGTTTTGCACAGAGAACAACCATTTACCGAACTCGCTGAGGCAAGTCTCTCCCATGGATATATGACAATTTTGGCCTCCTGCAGTTGGCGCAAGACCTCAGCTCTTTGTCCCTGCATTGATCGCACAATTGGTACACAATGCAGCAGTTAGGGATGTGCTTGAAAATTGGATTATTGACATTTTCGGACATCTGCATGTCCTGACGGGTCTTTGAAGTCAAAGAAAATGAAGACTGGCCGCTTTTTGCCTAATCTTTTGTCCTCTTCCTTAATGGTCTGAAATGAAAAAGACGCTTTAAATTAAACGTTCTGCTAGGCAGGAATTATGAGGGCTCTCTCCTTTTTTCAAAAATAATTTCGAAAAAATGAGTAAAATTCAGTAAAATTAGAAAAAAATTGCAGGTATTGTGTGCTTTTTATACTGATTTCTGAAAAAAATTCAAGAAAAACTAGTAAAATTCCATAAAAAAAGAGCTTAGGTCCCTCCTAAATCCCTTGTGCTGTACACATAATAGATAAATGCAAAATAAAATTTTTTCTAATTTTTCCTCTTTCTTTGTGTAATTATTTATTTTTCCATATTTTCTTTATTTTTTTGCCAAATTAATCACTTTATATTATTATCTTAGCTTTGAAACTTACTTTCATGTAGCATCCTGCCCCTGCTTGTCCACATTTTTGTTGCAAGTCTTGCAGTGGAACTATAAACATTTGTGTTGCTTAGCATGCCTGGTCTTAATCAGTTGGTTGCAATTCTTGCACCATTTTACTTGCTTGTAAACTGAATGAACTTTCTGTACTTTGCCGGTTTTCTTTGCTTTGGATTGGCCCATTTTGTGGTTCAGGAAGCACTGCAGGCTTGGGGAATACCTTCAATTCAAGAAAAACAAAAAATTAGTAGATTGGCTTTTACAAGCAGATGAAAAATATAAATTTTGGTTTGAAAAATTTGTTTTTTTTCAAAAACCTCATTAAGTCAAAAAGTATTTTGCTTCAAACTATCTACGTGTATATGTATGTGTGCATATGTATATATATATGATAATGGTAAAAGCAATAATAATAATAATAATAATAATAATAATAATAATAATAATAATAATAATAATAATAATAATAACATTTATTCACCTATTGCAGTCTTCACAGTTTCCATTCTTCTTTGAAGCATGCTTTTGGTCAATTGCATCCCGGACACCCTTCCCTATTGCATGGGTGGTCTTCCTCATTGCTGTAGCCATGATCGCATTTATCACAGTAATAGGCTCTGGCCATGAACGTGGGCATTTTGGTAATCAAATCATAGTGATTGTCACAAAGGTATATATGCAAAAAATTCTCAGCAGGAGGGCCTTTGTAAATCAGTGCATTGAAATGCTCTTTGAAAATATCTTGATCTGATATTCAGTGCTCAAAAATTCCTGCATTTTCTGCGCTTCTTCAATGCCACAAAAAACCGAGGAAATTTTTGAGACCGGAGTCTGCCATTAATTGCTGGGCCAGACGCTTTTGCAGCATATTTCTACCATGCTCTCCTACTCTTATGGTGTTCCATTGCAGGTGTTTGTCCAATTGGGCTTTGGCTACCATGATCGCTCAAGCCGAGCATAAATTATCTGTATTTTTCATCTAAACTTTCAAAACAAAATTTTAGAACTTGAAATACTAACAATTTCGACAGTTGTAATTTTTTTATCTTTTTTTCAATTGAAAGTGAGAAAATTGATAGTATTCAATACAGTGGGAATTTACCCCCGGGAAATTCTTAAAATGTAAAAAATTGACAGTTCTGGCACAAAACTCATAAAACAATGAAAATAACAAGAGAAGAAATTACGTTTTTAACGCTTTTAGCACATTCAATATGAAAAATCTCGCTTTTAAAAAATTATGTGTTCTGCACATTTCAAACAAAAATAATATATAGGGTTTATTCAAACACGTCGTTCAGAATCTTTTTAATAATTAAACATTTATCAATAAAAAACGAAACATAAAGATTATTATGTTTTTTTCTTTCCATGGAGTTGAGATTTATAATGAAAGATTACAATTTTTCCTTGCTCATTTGAGATGATAAACACATTTTTTTAAAATTGTACATTCTAAATAAATACGCTAACTTGATTAATTAAGTTTTTATGTCAGCTCTTATACTATGTACATACATACTGTTAAGCAAAAAATCTTTTATTCTCATAAATTATGTATTGCGTTTTTTCAATATAAGTGAATTTCAGAATATTAACCATTAAGAAAATTACGTTTCTATTGATTCTCCTCGCATTTTTTTAAATCGTCGTTTATGGTCAATCTGGCGTAAAGTTTACTCATTGTTTGCATCATATATGTATTAATTTCTGCTAATGAGGACTGTTTTGCTCCTGCATTTGTAAATTTATGTTTTTCCTTTTTATTCAAGCATAATTAATCTAATCTTATTTTGGCTTAGAATTCTTATGTTATGTGAACACGGAGTGGAAATTTCCCCCCAGGGAAATTTTTCATGCAAAAACTAGGCTGAGTTACACAAAATTGACTATTTTTATAAGCATTTTCTGAGATGTGCTTTTTAGAATACCAAAAAAATTTAAGCAAATTTGAGCTAAAATTTAAATTTCTGAATCTGTATAAAACAGCCTCCATGCGGGCCAGTATGTTTATTGAACCATTCCTGCCAATTTACACCACAATTGTGAAGACTGGTGTTGGCCTCTTGCCCCCTCTTGGCAAATCTATGATGACCACCACATCAGATTACTGAATTTGCTCAATGACATTCAAGATGCGGTCAGCATTCATTGATTCTACCAGGGCAAAGGCCACCAGGATGCGAGTATTGAGACTTGGATGACCTATCTCGAGGCCTACTTGTTGTTAGAATTGTGCCCAGACAAGATGTGTTTGGCAACCACATTCTAAATGACAGGAAACAAATTTGCACTGATTTTATTGATATTTTTGAACTGAATGCAGTATGGATGTGGCTTCTGCGTTGAATCTTTTTTACCTTTTACGTGTGATTGTTTGCCAATGATAAAATAATTTTTCAACTGGGGCTAATCCACCCTAAACTGCTGTCCAATTTAGCTGTTGAATAGAGAATGCCGTAATTTGGGGGATCCAAAATTGGCTCGTTCTCAAGTCAATGAATTCAAAATTTGTATAACTTTGGCAATAAACCATAAAATTTTCCAATCGTTTTTCCACAATTTGCTGTCAACCAAGAGCTGCAAATTTTCACGAGAAATTTTGGGGGAAAAGTAGTTGATGCGAGGAGCTGGAATCCTTTTATTGTAGTTACCCAAAATTGTTCTGTGGTTATATTTTGGCATTCAATAAATAACAGTATTCTGCAATAGGTTAATTAAGTGCAAGTTGCCAACCTACACGCTTGATTCAATAATTTGTTTCAGTAAGTCTCAATTGAGAGCCATTTGTTTGCAAGCTAGACCATGAACGACTAATCATCCATTGCCCTCCCTATTTATAACATTTTTTCCTTAGTGGAAATTTTCACAGTGGAAATTTCCCTGATGGAAATTTCCTTAATGGAAGTTCATGGTGATATGATGAAATATGACGCAATTCTATGCTAGACTGTATGCATTTGATGAGTCATCATCAGCTCAGTCTTGAGGCAAGCAGATACTTGCTTTTCAAGTATAATGCAAAATTGCATTAAGTGCTTTTTTGATTTTACCTATTGGTTCATACATATAAAAAACTTCAATGTTGTAAAGCTTTTTGGTGTGTACCTATCCGTAGCAGTATCTTCAGCTACAGCAACTACTTTTACTAGGTCTACCATGCTTTTTGGAACCACAGTGTCTTTATTTTTTTGTAAAGCACTCCTATGAGGAATTTAAGTTTCTTCCTATTTCACAGGCAACTTTTTAAACCATGCCTCTTGTAACTACTGCTCCTCATTTGGGTTCCCCTTAACTCTCCTTGGACTGTTCCTACCATACTTGACAGTTTTGCTGGCTTGGGAACAATATTTACAGTAAGAGGGGTGCTAAAAGCCCTCTTTGGCTGCTCTTCTAAGACGCTTAGTAAATGCGTTGCAAGAATATATTTACGCACTTTTTGCTCTGAACTACCTTTTTTAACTTTTCAGTAATTGTTCTTTATCCGATTTGATTTGTACCTGAGCAATAATTACAGGATCTTCCATAATTTTAGATTATTTCATGAGCAAGTCAAGAAAAATTGCTTGGGATGACTTACATTTTAAAACACTGTTATTCATTTGAACAATGTTAGTGTCAAGGCTGAGCAAAGTTCAAAATGCAAATTCTGGCGGTTCTGGGTCTTAATACTTTTTGTTTATCTTTTTTGCTCATAGACGGTCCTGCAATGAGGTGAAGACTATGTTCAAATTTCTTACAGTAATCTGGATGTTTGGAGCAAAATGTACCATTGAGAAGATGATGCGCAGATCAAGTCAAAACTTAATAAAATTCAGGGGTGCCTGTTTTATGAGCAAAAATGCACAGATTTGCTTTTATATATTTGGTACCTAGCAAACAAGAATAAGGTTCACTCGATTCAATCTCTTTAAGAGCCCTAGTTTGCATATTTAGGCATAAATTAGATGTTTCGTTTTTCAAAAAGCTTATATTTTTGGTATTTATAGTTTTCATCATAAAGGTCTCCAAATTATCATAGGCTTTTCATCTGCAAAAATGTTTGATTGCATCTGTTTTTAATAATCCAAGAACACATTATCAAGATATATGGCTTTGTGCACGTTTCAGTAGCTGCTTCAGGGGTCTCCACCACTGTTGCATGTTCAATGTATCTAGCACATTCAGATGACGGTTTATTGCAAGAGAAATAAATTGTGGGTATTGCGGTTAATAGTTGTAGAAAGGAGGCCTCTAAAAAGGATTTTGGGAGATGAAAAAATTCAAAATACATTTATCATGGCGAAAAATGGTAAAAGGTCTAGCTAATGCATCGCTTTTTATGGCAAGGTCAGCTAGGTCATTGCATATACATACATTAACAATGACTGGCTCAGACAAACACTAGTTTTTGATTTCATCTAAGGATAAGCCTTGCACAAATTCTATGTACGGGAATTTTTCGAGAAATTTTTCAAAAAGTGGCTGCCATACGTTATAAAAATATATCATTTTATTCTTCTCCTGCTTGAAAGGCCATTCTCCTAATAATTTTAAGAGAAAATATGTTTTCCCACTCCCGTGGCCCTAAAATTACAAAATTAGCAGGGGCTCAAAGATAATTAATGCTCACTATCTACCTGCTCCATTGCTGCATACACAAAGAGTGCTGATTGCTTGTACAATAACTTGGTAGTTTTAATGACTTGAATTGTTTCTGAAACTACAAGCAAATTTGTTTATTGTTGTCTGACTTATTGTTTGAAAATTTGCATAATATACTATTTATAGATTTTTGCTGGCACAGCTCCATGGCCAAATATACACAGTATAAGCAGCAGACGTTTGATGCAATGGACTGTAACACTTTGTCCAAAACAACAAGAAAAGAGGAATCGGAAAAAATAACTTATTGCATCTTCTACACATTTTCCGTAAGTTGCAGGAATTTGTGCTAAAGTATCAAAAAGCAAGCATTTTTTATGTCAAAAAAGCTGAATCCAATGCAGACCTGTTTGATGCAAAGATGGGGCCGTGTTCACTATAATGAAAAATATTTGATCTTTGGGTATTTTTATGTCTAAAATGCGATCACAAGGGTGCACACCCCCAAAATATTTGTTGGATATGCAATCTAGCTTTAGAATAACGCTAATCTGATTAGCATACATGTTTTGGGTATAAAATTGAGAATAATATTCATCCTCTGATCAATACTTATAATATTATCCTAGAGCATATAGAAAATTAGCATGAAACTATCATTGAGCGTATTTACATCCCACTGCCCTGTAAAACTAACCATCCTATTTCACCTGGTTGAGATTCCACCCTCTTTCCAAATTTGAATCAAATGGGAGAATCTGATGCCCCAATCTTGAAAAATCATACAGCGTGATACCCATGCCGGAATCCGTATAAAGTTTTTGCACAATATGTAAAGAATTCATGTACGGGTCCATTAATGATTCGCTAGGTGTGTAGGCTACGGTGGTGGAAACAATCGCCCATTTACTTCAACTTTAGCTCTAATGCAATTTCTAAATGTAGGATTAAAGGGGTTTCTTGCATAATGACCTAACAACGCATTAGACATCACTAGTGATATTATTACGAGTCAGTAGTTAAGCCGTGCGTCCCTAGGGTGCAACACAAAGTATATACAGCTATGTTTTGTGTTATATGCCCCGCCCGCCCGCCGATTGATCGCTAACAGCCGACACGCCGATTGACGAAGCCCCGCCCACCGAGGAATGAAATAGCGATACATACATAGGTTGTGTGTGCATATACGCACCTACACGATTTAAAAAATGGTGGTTGCCCACCGCTAATTTGGCCCTTAAAAGGGCCGTTGGGTTTAGGTATGGGCGACATTAGGTAGCAAACGGCTTAGACGTATTGTGTAATGAACCACATGGCCAGGTGTAGCTTGAAGTAGCTCTTGAACGAATAAAGTAAAATCCCAACATCCATATTTTTGCGTTCCATATTTTCGGCTAAAATATCCGTGTAGGCTAAGAGCGTGTATAAGCGTTGCTTTGTTATGCCCGATCGCATGACGTCATCGGCGAATTTCGCGTAATTGGCCGTTGTAGCTGTCTCGACGTCCATATCGAAGGGTTGATTTCGCAAGCTCCTTTTCAACCTCTTGCACCTTCTCGGCAAGTTCTCGGTACAATGAATCATCGAATCGTGCGCCCATAATGTAAAGGCGAAGAAATCGCAACATATAATTCGTAGCAATTTCGGCCATCTAAAAATTTTATTATTCTAAAATACAACGCACAATAGCAAATGCACGAAACAGTTCATGTTTATGCTTTGCACCGGTAACAAAAAATTTGCCCGTATGAAAAATAACAGCAGTAACGGCGGGTTTAAACAGTTTCAGAGTGAGCCCTGGAAAAATTTCTGGCTCGTAAAAACAGTAGGTAGAGCATTTCTTGTACAGTTTAGGCAAATCGACGGGTTTATCGGCTTTGCAGGAGCCAACAAAATTGTGCACTTTAAAATGCAAAATGCGAATATTAGGTATCTTCAACGTTTCGATGGCTTTAAGCAAGGCTTGGCGTCCTTCTTCGGAGCTTTTTGTCCCCGTAGAGACCATCTTGCCCGACTTGAAAAGCAGAACCGTTGCTTTTGGGTCAATCAGCTTGAGGCTCAACCCTGGGAACCGCTTATGAACGCGTAAATTATGCACTTTCGCAATTTCTCCTAAATCCAGAGGAGTTTTTAAATCAGCACTGCAGACAACGTTGCACACAGACATTATGGCGGGAACTTTTGAATTTTTTCAATTTATACTTAAACTTGTAGCTACAAGTTTTGTAGCTACAAAGCAGACTAGAAAAGGCCGTGTTTTCATCATTTTCTCAAAAATGGAAAACTTGCCCTATCACGTTCTCTTGCTTATTTTCTCATATTTGGGAATCAATGAACGAGTCACCTGCGAATCTGTGTGCAAGCGGTGGCTGTATGTTTTGCGGAATTTTATTGGCCCGATCCAACAGAAGCTGATTTTACACGTCAAAATCATTGAAAGTATTCGATACAATAATTACACGAGTGGTCTTTTTTCCGCCGGCAACCCCTACAATGACCCAGCTCTATACCCCGTCGTAGGAGGCCCCAAGGTCGAGCTGATGGTCGTACGTCACAAAGGAAATCGCGCCCTAAAGGGAAAACACCATCGCTACGTCACCGATGCCCTGGAAAGATCCAACCCCGAAGTTTTGTCACTATCGAACATTGATATTAATGCCTATTGGGGAAGCCGCGTTTTAAATCGATTTTTGCAGTCGAATTCGCAGAAACGCTCGCTAATTTTACATGACGCCCGCCTAAAGCTCGAATTTTGGCCCATGGCTGCCTCCAAACCCATCAAGATGCTCGTCATGACCCACCTTCACCTCAACTCTCATTTTCCAGAATTTGTTCGCCGCCTCAACCCAGAAAAAATAGTGCTTATCACTGTCATTGTGCCTACGGACTACAATGCTATACTCTATGCCTCCATGATTCAAGCCACTCGCCTTACATTTCTGTCTCTCGATTTTGCCGACGAACGAATTTCCGAAAATCCCCATCAAAAAGTTTCAGTACGCGATTGTTTCGAAAATATTGTTCAATTTTTGTATTTTGATAATCGCAATACTTCGATCACTCTATGTTTTAATTTATCGCAAATTTACGAAAATGATGAAGAATTTAACGACTTTATTGTTCAGTATTTTGATCGTGTTAATTTGTACATACTGGACGCGAAACGTCATGCTTCCGATCTCGATTGGATCGCTGTAAATTATAAATGTTCAAACAAAATTATTTTGCGCAATCGTAATAATTACTTTGTGTCTTCTTACTAATAAAATCAAAAAACAAATTAGACCGGAATTTTCCGGGTTATGTGCTTGCGCGCCATATAATCATGGGTTTTTCAGAAGAAAAAATATTAGTACGCATTTTGTCTCTAAAATTATCACAAAAAACATCTACCAAAATATAGTTGTACGGCTTATCGGACATTGTTTTCAGGTATGCGGCTCTCAAAGGTCCATTGGCGCCATATAGTTGCCTGCTTAATGTATCCACTGCATTAAGATGAGGTGTTTTCGTGAGAACATAATAATGCGTGTTTCTATTTATTGTGGTTGAATAAGGACCTTTCAAAAAAAGATTTTGCGATATGAAAACGTTGAGAAGGTTTTTATGGTGCCCATAGACTGTGAAAAGGCGGGCAAAGTCTTCACTTTTACATGCACAGTCGGCTAAATCATCGCATATGCAGACTCTTATTTTATCATCTGCATCTTTTTCCAAGCAGCGGTTCTAAGCATAAGCCCTGAATAAATTTAATGTCTGGGAACGTTGCGATAAATTCTTCGAAAAGCGGTTGCCATATATTGTAAAAATAATAAATTTCGCCTCTTTCTGATTTGAAAGGCCATTCTTTTAATAATTTCAACAAGAAATACGTTTTTCCGGAACCTGTAGCTCCTGAAATTATAATATTAGCTGGTGTTTTTAAAAATTCAATGTCCGAATTTATTTCCTCCATCGTCAGGGCTTATGCAAATATTTTTTGAACCATATACAGATTTTTTCATCGTTATCAAGTGTATTATCCGTAAAGTTTCGCTCAATCATATTTATGCTTTTATTTCTGCTCAGCTGATATATTGCGTACACGCTATACATACCACAATAATTTGATTGTCTCGACTGTAGAACTTTATTCGATGAAGAATATTTGCTTGCTCCTGCTGCAAAGTGATTAAACGCCAATTTTAGGCAACTTGCGTAACTGTTAAATTTTCTTCCTGTGCTATCGAAAAACGAAACGCTTTTTCCATTTTTGTAGAATACTACCCAGTGAACGCCTGGTCCAGTAGATGAGTCTGTGTTGACAATAACGCAGCTATGTTTTTTAAATTTTTGTCGCTTTATTTCATCGCAAGAAAATACGCCTTGGAAGATTTCGCTCGATTCCTTATCGCATTTAATTAAGTTTCTTAATTCATTCGTATTCATGGTATAAAGTCTAAAATTATATTTTTGCGCTCATCAATAGATATAATGTTATCCCATAGAAGATAAAAAAGGACCGTAAAATTTTCATTAATTTCATTCTGTGGCCAGGTTCCGGAAAAAGTTACAACACCATTACTGCGCGCTGGCACACCCCTTCCTCGGGCATAAGGTCAAAAGGAAGGATTTGGTACCCTTGTTCAGTCCAATCATCATAGCTTACGCCAGTGTCCGAGTCACTGAATAATTTTCTAACCATGCGCAATGAATTAAGATAAGGTTCTAACATGGAAAAAATGGACTGTAGGGGGCTGGTGGGTACTGCCTCCCATTCACATCAATTTGCGCCAAAAGGCATTTTTTCAACGTGAAAAGAAAAGGATTGCGCGCATAGTTTCCTGAAAAACAATTGCTAGGCATTAAAGTTAAAATTATTAAACGGGGAACCTGGCCACTGTGTAATGTGAAGTTTGACAATTGTGTTTGGAACATTATCATTTGAGTAGTTCGGACTACAGCGTGATTAACTGCGTATTGAGCGGGCTTTTGTTTAAGTCCACGTTCTATAGCCAAAACGCCTGCACTGCTTAAATTTATGCGCCTTACTTTTAAAACCATTTTCGTGATTATCATTTTTTCGGCCGCATTATTAGTTCCAGAAAGCAAATGAAAAGGAGAGGAAGATGGAAAAAATGTCAATGAAAATTTTACTCCTGGAATAATTAGCTTATTTTGTAATAAAAGGTCTAAATGAAGTCTTCCGGCCATTGTTACTTCGGCGCTCTTTGCAAATTTTGACATTCTCGCATCAAAACCTGGGTTTATATCTTTGTCAACACCGTTAAATTTCCCTGCTTTGTCTTTATAGTAGAGCTGAGGGGCTCCCGCTGACCCGTTTTTTGCAGCTGTTGAGTAGGTAAATGCTGTTTCAATGTAGGCCCTGTAGGGGTAGGTACCTGTAGCTTGGCTAACTAAGACCCCATTTGCTTTCAATGTAATGTCTTTAAAAATCGAATGTAAAGCTAAATTAACGGGCCCGACTCTCACACCATCTGCCAAATCAGCTCCAACCCCATCGACGATTTTAGTTCTTACTTTTAATAAAAAACTCGGATCACTTAACTGTGTAAAAGATTCTGGAATATCAAATTGTATTGGTTCATCTGACATAAGCGGATTAATCGGAAAAAATTCCGTTTCGGTCTCGCCAGTGATTGCAGATTGCAAGGTAGGACCGGAAAAAATATCCAGTTCCTCGACGTTTTCGGTAAGTTTCTTAATTTTTGGCATATTTAGAGTTTCTTAATGCAAAATTGCGTTGTTTTGTAATATTTATAGACTTTCTGCCTGCACCAACCTGCTCTTTCTTGCTCTTTTTCTTCTTTTTCTGAGTTTGTTTAATGAAGTCTCCAAATGCCCCACCAACTTGCGTATTATTAGTATTTCTACAAAAAGGCTCGTATTTCATTATGCCTTCGAAAATGAAATTTTATGATAATGGGGTCTAAAATATCGTATGGATTTCCCTTAATATCAGTTATAGTCAAAAACATTGACGAAATATAGCTTCGAATTATTTTATGATAACATACACGAGAATATTTATAACTTTTGTACATGCTAAACTGGAAAGAATCCATGCATAAAATTTGAATATTTCTTGAGCCGAGCATTACTGGCAAAGTGAAGTCGCACACAATGTAAAAAATTGGGTGAGGGACGGAAACTTTGTAATCTGCACGAATTTTTTGAAGTTTAGTGGGTAGAACGTTAGGGTAAGTTTCATTCTTTTTAAATCCTAAATATTCAGAATCAAATTTCACTTGAGTATTCAAAATGTTCAGAATAGCAAAATTTTCATCATTTAATTCTACGCTAAAATATTTTTTCAAAGAATCTGGTATCGCAGAGTTGAAAGAAGCAACAAGTTGCTGAGCATTTTGTGGAAAATCGATATTTTTAATTGTAAACAGCTCAGAAATTTTATTAGGATCATCCGGAGAGGCATATTTTATAATTTTAGGGCTTCCCACGGGAGGACTTAGAATAATTTCTTCGATTCCAACTTCCCATTCACTCGGAAATTCTAGGGGTTTTTTAGCTGAAAAATATAACCATCTTTCTGCTTAATGCTGTCAAGTGAATTGAAATAAACGTAAAATTCAGAAGGTCCTGTGGCAAAATCATCCATCTTTGTTGTTTTTTAATTCACTAAAAATAATATTTATAATTTAATTACGTCAGAGACCCAAGAATCAAATTTTGGACCATAACCCCGCCATCTGACTAAATAATCTGTTTTACCATTCTTTTTACGAGTTTCCAGTATTTTTTCAATCACAAATGAATCATCGGCTGAAACGCGAATTTTCTGCATTTCTGGCTCATAGAAAATGCCCTGCAATTTTTCATCCATTTGATCCTTTAATGTGTAAACGGGTGGATTCCTGGCGAACCTCTCTGCTACAATAAAATACTCTTCTGTCCAGTTTGGCCAATACCCCTTTTCGAAAGTCCGCTTAACTTTACTTATTCGCACTTTATCCCCAATATTGAATTTAAATTTTACACTTTTTGCTTCGATTCTAAATGCCCTATTTAAAATTTCTTGCTCATTTTCTCCCGAAACATCTTTCGGCGCCATCCCTATTGTTCGGTGAAATGATGAATTATAATTTTCCACTAATTTGTCTATAATATCGATGTACCTGTATGTGTTGTTTTTCGAAAAGTATCGCCACATACGTTCTTTAAGCGTACGGTTAAATCGTTCAACTACACTTGATTTCATTTCGCTTTGTGTTGTGAAAAAAGCTATAAATTCAGACTTTAAAAATTTCTGAAAAACGCTGTTTGTAAATTCTTTGCCTTCGTCTGTTTGTAATTTATACGGCTTCCTGCCATCAGATAAAATTTTCTTGAATGCATTCAAAACATCATTTGTGCTTTTTGACTTTAGAGGAATCGCCCATGCAAATTTTGAAAAAAGGTCAATACATGTTAAGAGATATTTGTAATTTTCGTTAAATTTAATTAGTGTTTGCAAATCTACAATATCGGCTTGCCACTGTTCATCTATTGCGCTGACTAAAACTTTATTCCTACTGTACGTCTTGCGAGCTTGTTTATGCATACTGTATGTCGGCTGCTTTTGAAGCCAAGCGCTTACATCTTTAAGCTTAACCTTTGGCGAAATTTTTCTAGCGCGGGTCCAGAGTCCACGGGCACCGATATAACCAGTATCAGGCGCATAATATAATTTTTCTAGAATTTTCTCCATTTTTTATCATGCACTCGATGCATTCGTTACTTATAAACAGCGCCCGATCGGCGCCTGGTTTCATATCTAAAAGCGACGTGGTGGCGCCAGCAGATGAAACTTCACGTATTTAAAGCCGTCTGCCTCAGCACAGATTCATTTGCAGCTATAGTCTGTTCTCGCGAAACCTTGTGTATGCTTAAGAAAATGCTACAGTATTTTGCTTATATTTTCCATAACAAGGCTTTTGCAAAATTGACTACATTGTACTGCCTTTTATTAAGGCGCTAATTTTTTTGGTTTTTTTATTGTTTAATTCGAATAAATCGTTTATAATACGCGACTAACTCGCTCGTTTAGGCAATTTTCATACATGCTTTCCCATGTATTTTTGCCATTTTGATCGAAGTCTTGCCATAAATCTAAAATAGGCTCGATTTCACGATTTATTAGGCATCGTTTCACATAAAGCGCAAAATTCCAAAATGCTTTCCGATTATCGAGGCTTTTGCGATTTTCTTTGTATTCTTCAGAAAGCAAACTCCAAAAGCAGGAGCCAATGCTTTGTGCATCGTGAAAAGTGATGTACCTTGTACTGGCTTTATCAGCCAACTTGGTCACAAAATGATTAAAACTCAATTCACCTTGAGAACTCATTTTGTAGATACTTTTTGTCAGATATCGCTCATATTTATAACTTTACAAGCCATTTTTCGCTTCTTCAACCTGTTGAGCAACATATTTCTTAATCACCATGTTCCAAGCCTCCTGGGATGCCCTATTATATTCACAACATCTTGGGCACATTTGAACGTTAAAATACCATTTTCCTGAATTTGTTTCAAAAACGTCTTTTTCAG